>CAWUFW010001766.1:1200000-1720000 GCA_963921515.1 Calotriton arnoldi | reverse complement strand
CCTGACTGGCTGGGGAGACAACAGAAGGGTGCTGCAAAAGTGTCGGATAACATTTGCCTGTGACGGGGGAGATCTCTTTGAAGCGCGTCTCGGGTCTGCTGGGACTTTTCTTATGATGCATAAGAAAAGCCCCAGCAGGCCTGTCCAGCAGAATGTGACATTCAAGAAGGACTTGATACTTTAATGTTGAGAAGGATCCTCGCAGCTCCCTTTGCATGTTCTGTTCAGAGGGGTCGTCTCAGCCCATTTAAGTTGGCCTGTTGTTTTGCTCCTAGGAGCAACTTCACGCCATTTTAAATGCTAATTACTTGCTGGCGAAAGTAAGTAAAATGCAGATTTAACGCCGGGACCTCAGGCAGGGCAATGGTAACTTTGTAAAATTACTTTTCCGTAATATTTTAAACAAATCTGACTTCACTATTTAATTAAATATTTAACAACTATTAAAAATATTTATTTAACTATTTTTCTAACTAATTCCATTCCCAAGATACAGGATTAGCATTTAATATTGCATCCCAGTGTTTTCCTACGGAACAGCCAAACCGGCTACAGTGAAAATAGCTTTACGGGCATTTTCGGTGCAAGACCTGTTTAACAGTAAATCTTTATACGTCTTTCTTTTAAATACCATACACCCTACCTTTATACGCAATGGGGGCTACCTAGGGGTGTCTTATAAATATTTAAAAGGAAAAATTAGGCCTGTCAAATGAGGTTATATTAGACAGGTCGAATTTTTGCAGTTAAAACGTGCACAGCCCGGTTACTGGTGGCAGGCCTGCAGCCATGTTTACTTTGCCACTCTAGTGGATGGTACAGTGGTTGCTGCAGTCCAGTTGTGACACTTAAGTTTCTGGCACTGAGTACACCTTGGTACCACACACTAGGGACTTGTAGGCAAGCTAAATATGCCAATCGGGATTATACCAGTTGTACTATGCTGAAAGGAGGAGCACAAGCACTTTACCAGTGGTTAGCACTGTTAAAGTGCACACAGATCTATTACTAGCAAAAATAGGGTTCAGCAAAAAGGCAAAAAATTACAGGGTGACACGACAGAGCAAATTTCCAAAACCATTCATAACTCTGTCCCTCTCACCTTTTGTGGTGCTCTGCCGTAGAACACACATTTGGTATGTGCAGGCTCTCCGGGCTGATTTAAAGTTTGCACAAACATTATAATAGATGGCACTTTACTGTGGCATTCAGAATATTTTCCATTGTAAAATATCAAAGTGAATGTATTATCATATTTTTTTTTTAGAAACTCTTCTGGTGACACCAGTATTGAAGCATTCACAGTGCACATCAAAGGGCACAGATACAAGCAACTGTTTTTGACGGTGGTGGCTACAAACTTCAATGGCTTAAAATATTGTTATTACACGACCGTGTGTAATACATTATCAGGTTGTGTTCTGTAAACTGCTCTATGCATTGCTCTGAGATACAAAGAACTCTGAAAACGTAATTCATCAGTTTAAATTTAAAACAATTTTGATAAATAGCTGCAAGAATTAAATGTAGAGGCTTAATCTGGGGGCATTATTTCGACCAGTAGGCAAGGACAAAGACCCAATTGTAGTGACTTCAAAAGAGCAGCATCCAGAATGAGCTAACTCACTAAGAATCTTTTTTGTTTTTAAGCTCCTATGTCCAATCCTCTTTATAGCACACGTGAAAATTGTTTTTTGTATGTGCAGTGTTCTGTTGGTAAAGCATTGATATTTTAAATAAATATGATATTTAATGATAAACAAATGAAGTAAATAGGTTGTTGGAGACCGTCCTGCAGAGCTTGAGAAGTATCCGAGCATGTTGGCTAATCCAGCTGAATTGATGTAATACTTAATGAAAGTAACCCAAGTACTAAAACAGTTCTGGTTTCCAGACAGAAGTTGTATAGGCACCTGGATTAAATGGGCATTAGTGTGTTGATAAATATCACTAGCTCAACATGAGATATAAAGGTCCGAGGTTTCAATAATCTTATGCTATATCTCACGAAAATGTTATTTAACATTAAATTCCTTCAATTTTTGGTTCACTGCCAGTAAGGTGTTATTAAACGACATGCGGGGGAAAAAAGAACTTGTCATTGTATTTGGGGGCAACAAAGAATTCAGGAGTCTGTTTTGGCTGTACCAAACCTACACCTTAACCCATTCAAATTCCAAAAGAGACATGAACACAGACACACAGTTTAATAATTGTAATGAGTTCACATATTTAAAAAAAAAAATCCCGCATCTGAACTTGAAAAAGTAATATACTGATTTAAAAGTATTTGCATTGGGTGGGGAAGGTAGTGGCAAAATCTCAGAAGCAGTGCTTGTCTCAGAGAATCTTGAAACCATTTAGTGGGGGAACTGTGCTTTGGGGGCTCATAATCTCCCGCATCACTTCTTATCTCGACCTCGGTGGTGGTACATTAATTTTATAAAAATTGTTGCTCACTCCAGATGTGGCAGGTTACCCGTCTGATCTTTTCACTTTCTTACGGTGCTGTGCGTCTACAAGACCTGTTTGAAATAATGTATAACCTTTTATACAGTAAACGAGCCTTTCCTCTACCCATCTTTTACAGCAGAAGTATTTTGATTCTGGCGATTACAATATGGCCAAGGCGAAGATGAAGAACAAGCAGCTGCCAAGTGCTGGGCCGGACAAGAACTTGGTGACAGGAGATCATATCCCGACGCCGCAGGATCTGCCCCAGCGAAAGTCCTCCCTTGTGACCAGCAAGCTGGCTGGATAATGTGCTTTCCTGCTTGTCAGAAGTAACGCCTGTCGAACTTAAGTGTATCCTAGGGCTGGGATGGACGGATTTCACTTACTCCAACACTTCTCATACTTTAATGAAGCAGGATGTTGTGTTAAGTCCTAGCCATATGTTCAGATTTTTACAGTTGGTGATCAATATGTTTAACAAGTCCTTGTTGTTCCTGAAAGATCTGCATCTCTCGGTGTGGCTAACTCATGGATAAACTTCAGTATTAAGCTGAGGCTCTCACTAAGGCCAGCTTGAGATGAAGTTTTCAAGTCGGGATCAACATAACTGACATCTAGGGAAAGCCACCTTTAGCTGACGTGCAGTGGGGGCCAGTGTGAACCAACACTCAACTGGGGTCAGTCATCTTTAGCAAATTTTCAGTAAAGTTCCACTTCACAAGATGTTCGCAGATGGGAGCTTCAACTAATTACTGATGTGGGCTGCTACAGCTGAAATTCACTTGTCACCAGCGTGAGCTTACATTTGTTGAGGGCCAGCCTGAATCAGTCATGGCAACCTAAGTTGTTGTGAAGTGCTGTCCAGTGGGAGTTGGTGTTCAGTAATGGCTGGCTTTGGCATATGTACAATAGGAGGTGGTATTAGCTGACTCGTCAAAAAGTCTGCTTCAGCAGATCTCCTCTTTGGGCCAGCTTTAGCTAATGTTTACTGAGAGCTGGCTTCACCGTACTCACTGAGAGTTCGCTTTAGCTAGCTATCAGTAAGGGACGGTTTCTGCTAACTCAGCGATGGCCAACTTCAGCTGAGATTCACTGAGGTCTGCCTTCAGCTGATCTGCAATAAGGGCCAGTTTCAGCTGACTGTGTCCAACTTCAACTGACATGAAGTGAGTTCAGACTTCAGCTGATGATCCGTGAGGGCCCACTTCTTGGCTTTAGCTGACTTTCACTGATGGTCAACATGGATTTGAGCAGACATTCAGTGAAAGCCACCATGAGCTGATGTCCTCTTATGAAGATACCTTATCATGAAGCTCTTTATTGAAGGTAGGCTGATGTGATGGTCTTGAAGTTTGGTATACAATCAAGTCTTCATTTTAAGGCTTTCGAGTGCCTGGGGTTTTAATGTGTGACTGATGAGTGGAGCTCTTAAAGACGTGACCAGTCTTGGTCACCTTTCAGTAGCAACGATAAACAGGCTAGGAAGAATCCTGACTGTCGAGAGCACAGAAGATGGAAATTTTCCCTGTAGAATCCAAGCCAGAAAATTTACAAGACAAAGAGGAAGTGAGGTGATGAAAAAGTGCCCTACTATGGATGTTTAATATAATTGCACATCGAACATGAAGAAATGTACCTAATTTTATTTTTGTAGCTGTGAAAGAACTGCTAATAGCTGGGTAACATTTTCTGCTGCAGTTTTGTTTGTGTAAAAATTTCTGTGCCGAATTTAAGAGGCATACTGAATTTAAGAACTTGTGAAAAGACATTTAAAGTTGCTTGTAGGTGCCATGTCAGCAGGCTGGGAAATGTCCCCAGCTGCCGGTTACAGGGCAAAAGTATGTAGTATATGGGTTCACAAACTGACTTTAAACAAAACAAATAATGTAAATGCTTCCTCCCCTGTTTTTTTTAATATCTGTGCAGTTATGTGTGATTGAGGGCCTGAAAATAGGTGTCTGCATTTTTAGTGGCTTGGATTGCTAAACAATGAGATTCGCTTAAGGTTTAAAAAACAGGCTCGTTAACATTGGTGTTGCTGTGAATCAGAAGAAAGTCAAAAGCATCTACTCGGCTACAGCAAGTTCTAAATTGACACTTTAAAAAGAAAGTGTACTTTTCAGTTTGAGAAATTGTTTTCACACAAGGGAGTCCTTGGACGCCCAAAGACATAAGTCCTTGCTCACAGTCTGCTAACATTGTTCACCTTCCTACTTCGGAGTCTCCGAGCTCTGCTGATCAGGCCTACGCAACTTTTAGTTTACATTGAGTTAGCCTGCGATGTTTGTAGTGGTAAAAATAATCCTTTATATTGTTAGCTCCAGTGCCGTGACCGTTCTCTGTGGTTCTTGTAGAGAGTGATGATTTTTTTTTTTTTTTATCGTGTTTTTGGTTTAGGAAAATGGAATTGTTCACTTCAAGCACACACACCACAATATTAAAACAGGTGATCACCAGACTGTAAAAATGCCAGATGGGCAAATATGTACAGAGAAAAGCAGTGCGAGCCTTGGGAAGGAAAACCAGATAGCCCTCTCGCACAGCGGTCGAGACACATTCATAATCTGTGTTCTGCTATATGCATGCATCTTTGCTATAAAGCTCTGGCTGCTTTCCCTTAGGCAGTGTGCTTTCTCTCCAAAGTTACTGCATGCAAGTAGGGTCTGAGCAGAGCCAGAAGATGCAGCGCTTCATTATGAAGGTCACAGGATATGCAGATCTCTGCCTACAAACAGTGTATAGACACTTTGCTGCTGCAGAACCCAGAGATCTAAAGTGACACACCTCGGCCTATGTGAAGGGGATTCCAAATTTTCGCAGAATCAGACCGGTTTTCCGGCTGTTGTCTGCACCGTGGGGAAGGTGAGCTTGTTCTTACTGGTATAAACAGCGGTGGCATTTGTGTAATACTATGGGCGTTATGTGGGAACTTTTGCACTCACACAAATACAGCAAAGAAGATGTAAAAAGTTTTATTGTTCATTAGTGATGTATTTGATAGTAAATGAGTTTTTAATATTCCATAGTGCAGCTGAATGAAGTGCAGAGACAAACTCATCAACTGAAATAAATAGGTGTCCAATGACAGAGGCTATTCCCTTTTGGCGAATGGAGAGCACACCTTTGGGAATGATGCTGAATACTCCGACATGTCGTGATTAATCGAGCCTAAAAAGATGAACTATGTGTTGATCATTGATTGAAAGTTATCAAATGAATATGAGAAAGTTATGTCTTTGAGGGTGAGTCACCCATTTCATGTATCCCTTCCTCAAACAAACATTTTGCTTACGATGAGCACCTCCATGATTTGAACCCTAAACTTTATTTACCAGATGGCAACATGAGCTCCTTCTGTACAGTGGATGGTGTGACCTCAACTCTTCTATGTGAAACAGTTCATCCCAGTTAGAAAGTCATCTAGAGCTACTGCTTTGCGACACATGTCTGAGTAATGTGGCTGTGTGTTTTTAGCTACAGGTGAATTTCCACCTGACACTTAGCTGATCTCCCAGACAACCAGTGGCAGCTGCTTTCAATCCGAGGTGTTAAAGAAAAATAATAAAAAAGAAACTTCCCTTTCCTGCCGGCTGCCACGATCTTCTCCTGCCACGCTGCTTCACTGCTCCCGTCGACACTGCATTTCCCATAGGCACAGGCTCCCAAACCCCACCCAATCCCAGTGCTTCTCCCAGCATGAGAGAAACGCTGGGATTGGGTGAAGCGGGTCCGTTTTGCACTCCAGCAGGGTCTTGGAGCCTGTGCCCCTGAGCACTAGGATATCTCCCAGGGAACAGCCTGGAGATATCCAAGTGTGCGTGTGGGTTTGGCCAGCCGTGGACGGCCAGCTAAACCCACATGTGCACCACTCCCCCTGCTGTGTGGCGTTGCTGCCTGGCGCCGCCCGTCCCCGACGCGGTGGGGTGGAAGTAAAAATAAAAAAACGATAAAATAGTTTTATTGTCATTTTATTTTTCTTCTTACTGCGTGTTTTAGCAGTGGGGCGACGCTCCTCCGCCATAGCGGAGGAGCTGTGCCTGCAAACAGCAGCAAATTACTGGATATTCTAAAATTAATCCATTCAAAAGAATATCACCAGAGAATACTAACTTCAGATTAATGAATCAATCTTGTAAATGTTTAACACTGGTTTTCAAATTAGTGTTATACCAACCCTGAATTAATACAGTTAATTTAAAACGTGTTTCATTAAGCCGGTTCAGAAATTGAGATCACTTCATATGTCCTGAAAGCAGAAACATCTCCGTCATAGGGGCCAGGAGTTTATACACTTGACCGCTATTTTGGGAGAGAAACTTATTCTACCTCCACTTGTTCCTGGAGCTCATATTCAATAATCACACAAGTAAAGTCTAAAGTAACTCAGCTAACATGATTTCTTGCTTGGGTTGGACCGAAGCTCAGTAGAATAACAATGATTTGTGCAGTAAAATGTAAAATGTGCAGTCTGTTTAAGGTGCTTGACTTTTGCATTTTGTATCTACTTGGAACACACAATTCTAGATTTATCCAAGAAGTTGTTGGAATTGAGCATATACACCAAGATCTAATCGGAGGAAAAAAAGCAAAATGAAACAAAACTTGGAATACTTGATTGGTGTGATGTTGTAGACTACCTTTGTATAGGCCAAGTGAGGCATTCTACTGTACTGAATTCTACATATCCACTGATCTGCTTGTGGCCTCCGTTTTTTTTTGTTTTTTTTTCTGTTTTCATAACATCCACAAAGGACATGGTTTTAGATATGGCATTTGTGGATCATCAGGGAGAAAAATAGTTTTGTCGGTCTTTACTGTTGATAAGCAAAAGCTGGCATGTTTGTAACATGAATCGAAAAGGCTCAAAGCAAATGTTGGACTTTGCAGACGAGTGTTGGTGAGCTTTGCACAGCTGCAGGCCGCTGAACCTTAAGAGTTGGACTTTCTGGCAGGTAGTGTGAAACAAACCCACACAGAGCATGTCCTTGCTATATACACATTTACATTAACCCTATTAAACCTGACTCATTCTTTGTAGTTGGCTTTCTACCCGAACTTTAAACTAGCATGAAACATGAATGTGAACATATAAATGCAACTCCACCTGCCGATGTTTGTGATTTGTGTTTGAGTATATTATATGGTCTTGTGCACAAAATCTTAACATTGGCAGTTGAATTAAAATCATAGTGCACATCTGTGGTGACATCTGTTTAAGCGTAATATGTGTGCAAAATAAGGAACTCTCATTGAGAAAGTTCAACCTAAGGGAATGCTGCGCAGCTCACCAGTACTCCGCTGTAAGCACATTTCTTTATGAAACCGCTTGTCTGACTGTTAACCAATCTGCCAATTGACAATCTGTTTCACCAAATGGCCATCGACATATTAAGATATTTGCAGTCTGGTGTAAACAAATTCCACCTACTTTCAATTGGAGGCAGTGCTTCTTTTTCAGCAGGAAACTTCAGAGATCGTATCCAGGTAGCTGTCCTCCATGTACCCAGCTGTACAGATTGTGGCTGACCTGTTGTTTTAAATATGTTGTGCTACTGAAACATGTTTTCAATGTTCAGCTCTTCCGCACAGGTGTGCTTGAATTTCTAGCAGGTTGATTATTCTTTAAGAATCATTAGAGCTGAACATTTCAATACAACGTAAACCAAACATTTGCATGCTTATTCCAACAACATACTGGATAACTGAAAGAATTCTGAATGAATTCTGTACCAGTTCCATAAAACGCATGTCCTATTAATGTTCTTTTGCCTATTGAAAGTTTGCAGGTGGGTGAAAATGCCAATCGTCCTGACAGTCACTGAGTGGAGTAGTGCCACCTTGTGCCTCACAAATGTCTGGACTCTGCAGCCTAGTGCAATCCTATGCCATGGGATTTGGGCAGGTTTAGGCACCTAGCTAAGGGATATGGGTGGCACGTGTGGGTCTAATGGTTCATATTTGCAGGGAAATGGGTAAACTGGAACAATCTTTCCTCTACAGAGAAATTAGCAGTCTGGGTGTGTCTCGTTTGTCCCTGTGGATATAGGTAACAGCCAGAATGCACCTTATCTGTCTGTAGAGAGGTGGGCAGACTGGATGAGCTGCCAGTCTTTATCCTCAGTATAATTCAAATTTAAAACTCATTTTTGAGAACTGGAATGAACCTGGCAGTCCTTAAATGGAATTGAAGAGGCAGGCTGAAAATGCCTGTGGTCCTTTTGAAATCGACCGCCTGGATGGCCCTGAGGATCAATATCGGCAGGGAATCTGTCAATTGAAATGGAGTGCTAGATTCTTTTCTGTAGAGATGTGTGTGAACTGAATGAATCTGTGGTGTTCAATTGCAAGGCTGTGGGCTTATATGTGGCTGCTAGGCCTTTATGGATGAATGCATTGCTCCATAGAAACAGAATCAGTATAACCTTTTCCTATGTAAGCCCCTTATGTAGGACGCCACCTTCTGCTTTCTTTGTTAGTACTCTCTTTGTTGGTATCTTTTTAGTGACAATTGCTTTTATGGCTAATTAATGTCTGCTGCCCTCCAGGATTCAACTGTTGTCAGCTACTTCCAGATATGAATAATCATTCATGTCTTTCGAAATCCATTTGACTCCTATTTAAATATCCAGGTGTTTATAACCTGTTATTGTTTTGTTTTTTAGGACATCTGATTTAAAGGCAATGAAGCACAGGGTTAAATGGCTATAAGGTGAGAAACCCTTAGTCAGAAATGAAAGGCTCGAGTCAGACCTTGTATTTTGTTCCCTCCAATGGTTAATTGGTGTATTCCTTAGATCATGTTGCCCTTTTTGGTCTTCACAAACTTATTTTTCATTAGAGTTTCATTACAGGGGTTTATTAAAATATTGAAAGTTCTTCAGGTCAGTGCTGGAATCTATAGATTAAAGGGGCAGTGTTGGTAATAGCTTCATGCCAGAGTGGTCTTTTAATACACAGAGTATCATTCATTCAAACATTCTTCGTAGGTAAGATGCTATTGCACACCTTCCGTCTTGAAAGCTAGAAAACTATACACTTCTCATTACAATTTTCATCCTCGATTACTTCTAGCTTTCCAGTTCACCGCAGACCCATATATTTTTCATGACATCAAATGGAAAGGTCTTTATTTTAAGGCTGGATCAAAGGTATCAATTTGCTGTTTTGTCACAGTTCTCAGTGAAGTTTATGGGTCAGATGTTTGACCATGCGCAGGTTGTGTAGCAGCAGTACTATGAGACGGTCTTTCGTGATTGTCTCCACTAAAGCTATAATGTTTTCTTAGTGAAGACTGTGAAGATATTCAGCTGAAAATATCAGTGAGTGACCCATTACAAGAATGCTCTTCACATAGATAACAAATGATGGTCGTTCTTTCTTGTCAAATGTCTTTTCCCATTGAGCCTATATATGATTTATTAGTGACTTTTGTATTGGCTAAATGTGTTAGTGCCTAAACCCAAACTCTGGTAATTGGCTGTTGTTTATCTGGTTACAGCGGATTTTTGAGGAAGCTGGTCCCATCTTTGGGACCCACAACAAAACAGTAGCTTGTGCTGCTTGAGATGGATATATATATATATATATATATATATGTGTGTGTGTGTGTGTGTGTGTGTGTGTGTGTGTGTGTGTGTGTACACACCACCACCACCGCCGTCTTGGAAAATCACCTCGTTCTGTATTCTTTGTGATTCCCAAAACCATGTTGTAAGATTAATTTCACACAATAAATTTCATTAAGGCGCAAAAATATCAAGTGTAGTGAAGGACTCTGCTGGGAGAATGTCTGGATTTTTATCTTATTTCTGATTCCAGACACAGTAGCGTGTTTCGAATGGCATAATCAGGTGTTTAGTCCACTCAGGTTTTAATTCCGATGTATGGAAATTATGAAAGAAGGCAATATGCTACTGATAAGTGCTCCTTATAGATCACTTTCTGAGTTATATTGCCAACAATTAAATTTTTTTAAAGAAAAAGACAAAACCTGCACAAGTTATTGGTTTCAGTTTTTCTGTTAACTGGTATCCCTGGGATACATGTATATTACTTTCCTAGTCTGTTTTACTGTAGCAACAATTCATTATAGACTGGAACATTTTGGTCTTATTTTACACACCTGTTACCCAAGTTCTGAATCCTTTTTTCCGGGCCATACGGAAATTAAAACTACAAGTGGCTCTTTTTTTTATTAATCTCTGAATATTTCTATTGGGGGATGTTTAAAAGTAATTACAAATGTCAGTCAAGATATTTATGCAAATTTTTGTTTGATAATTTCCTGAGGTGAAGAAGTCCTGAGCATACAAACAGCCCAAGTAGATTTCAAGGACCTGTACCTTGCACTGTTTGAAGCATTGGCCCTTATTGCTAGTAGGTGGAACCATGTTGAGTAACTGCTAGTTGCACAGAACAAAATAAATTCTCAGATTGTTGATTGCTGGAATCCTATGTGTAGGGTGTAAAATCTCTGCTTTGTAACTGTTTAACTTCAATTTTATTCTATGTCGTGTCACGTTTGCACTTGGATTGATATAATGTACAGTCTGCTCTGTTCTGGTTATCCCAGCCACACTGTAAATAGATATGACTCGTAAATACATATAAATATATATAATTTTTTACATCCTCATCTTTTAACCTCTAGTGTTCATTGACGTATATTTTAATTTTTTCAAATGTATGCCAAAGTTGTGATTCAAGAAATAACCTCAAGGATTGTCAGAGCCGTAAGTAAATGTACTGGTCTGCACAATGACTTCATTCTGTTCACAGTGAACAAAATAAATGTTAGCAGGAAAAGCTTCCACCAAAACTTATTCAGCATACATGCCAACATACCAGATTCAGGCGTGAGACTCCCGATTTTTGAAGCAACAATAGCTTTATTTTATCTGTCTCCAGCCTAAAAATGATTCTTTCAATGTATGTCTATATGGAGAATGCATTCTCCAAAAACTTTTTTTCAAAATCTCCCACTTGCCAGTTGTAAACTGCTGGCTTGTATGATTCACTGGTAGATAGCCTACTACAATGTTTCGTGCTGCACCTCTGGTGATCACAGACATTGGAACTATCTATCATATGCAACAGGAAGAACCTTGTCCCTCATTTGCAACAGTCAGCAGAGCTCTCCTTGCCTTATACGACTCAATTCTTTGCTCATCTGGCTCATATCTTGCTATGTGCAGAGGCTGAGCCACTGCTACCTGTCACAGATGGCAGAGCTTTTTCTCTTTAGTACTAGAGAGCAGAGCATGCCTTCCTCCACTGAGCTATCCCTCCATTAGTGTCTATCTTTTTGTTCGTTTAGGTACATTCAACAATACTAGGGCACCTGGGAATTTGAACCTTAAGGTCAATGATTATTGATAGCTATAGGACTTTGGGCAAGAAGATACTCTGAGATGACTGGTGGAAGGGGGAGAATAAGGGTAACAGTAGGCAAAGGTGACAGCTGGGCTCTCATAACTGAGCGACACTGGGCTGGGAAACATGGGACATGAACACATGAATGGTTCACACAACAACAATAGAAACACTGCAGGATAGGAGTATACCCGTGCTGTCTACAAAAAGATAAGCAAATATGAAACCATACACTCCAGGTGAGAAATGGACAATCCACTAACGCCAGACTAGAATGACTGACTTGCAAATGCCTTGGTCGTTTGAAAGGGCATATGAACCATTTCCCCCACATCACAACACTGTGGTATCTTACACAAGTTATGCAACAAGCTTTAAGACCTGAACTACCACACACAGACAGCGCGCGCAAATGCAAAATTCAATTTTGTGTTGGAAGGCTGTAAGACACTGGCATCTATTACAATAATCAACGCCCTTTACACAACCTACCCCTCCCACTGTTTGAAAAGGACATTTTCTACTGGAGAACCTTTGTTGATTACTTCAAGTCTGTAGTAAGTGTTACAAGCCAAGGAAATAGCACATGCCTAACGGGTAGCTTCAATCAATCATGTCACTTATAAAGCGCACTACATACCCGCGAGGGTCTCAAGGCGCTGGGGGAAGAGGGGGGTGGTGCTGCTACTGATTGAAGAGCCAGGTCTTGAGTCTTCTGAAGGCCAGTAGGTCTTGGGTCTGTCGGAGGTTGGTGGGGAGGGTGTTCCAGGTCTTGGCGGCGAGGTGGGAGAAGGATCTGCCGCCGGCGGTCGTTTTCCGGATGCGGGGGACTGTGGCGAGGGCGAGGCTGGTCGAGCGGAGCTGGCGGGTGGGGGTGTAGAAGCTGAGTCGTCTGTTGAGGTAGGCTGGTCCGGAGTTGTGGAGTGCTTTGTGTGCGTGGGTGAGGAGCTTGAAGGTTATCCTCTTGTTGACAGGGAGCCAGTGCAGGTCTCTCAGGTGGGGTGTGATGTGGCTGCGTCGGGGGATGTCGAGGATAAGACGTGCAGAGGCGTTCTGGATGCGTTGCAGCCGTCTCAGGAGCTTAGCCGTCATTCCTGCGTAGAGGGCGTTTCCGTAGTCCAGCCTGCTGGTGACGAGGGCCTGGGTGACTGTTTTTCTTGTTTCGGTGGGGATCCACTTGAAGATCCTGCGGAGCATTCGGAGGATGTTGAAGCAGGATGAGGAAACGGCGTTGACCTGCTTAGTCATGGAGAGGGTGGGGTCGAGGATGACCCCTAGGTTGCGTACGTGGTCGGTGGGTGGCGGGGCTGTTCCCAGTGATGTTGGCCACCAGGAGTCGTCCCAGGCTGAAGGGTTGGAACCAAGGATGAGGACCTCCGTCTTGTCCGAGTTCAGCTTCAGGCGGCTGGTCCTCATCCATTCGGCGACGGCCTTCATTCCTTCGTGGAGGTGGGCTTTGGCGGTGTGAGGGTCTTTGGTGAGGGAGAGGATCAGCTGGGTGTCGTCGGCGTAGGAGATGATGTTGAGGTTGTGCTGTCGGGCGACGTGGGCGAGGGTGCCATGTAGATGTTGAACAGCGTTGGGCTGAGGGAGGAGCCTTGGGGTACGCCGCAGATGATCTTGGTGGCCTTGGATCGGAAGGGGGCGAGGCGGACGCTTGTGTTCTGCCGGAAAGGAAGGATGTGGTCCAGTCCAGGGCCTTCTCTTGGATCCCGGCGTCGTGAAGGCGTGTTCGTAGTGTGTGGTGGCAGACCGTGTCGAAGGCGGCTGATAGGTCCAGGAGGATGAGGGCTGCTGTTTCTCCGTTGTCTAGCAGGGTCCTGATGAGGGCGGTTTCGTTGCTGCGGAAGCCGGACTGGGAAGGGTCCAGAATGTTGTTCTCCTCGAGGTAGCGGGTCAGTTGTTTGTTGACGATTTTCTCGGTGACCTTCGCGGGGAACGGGAGCAGAGAGATGGGTCGGAAGTTCTTGAGGTCCTTGGGGTCTGCCTTGGGTTTCTTGAGTAAGGCGGTGATCTCGGCGTGCTTCCAGCTTTCCGGGAAGGTTGCTGTCTCGAAGGAGATGTTGATTATTTTCCGGAGATGGGGCGCGATGGCTGTACTGGCTTTGTTGAAGATGTGGTGAGGGCACGGGTCTAGCGGTGAACCGGAGTGGATGGTGTTCATGATCTCGCTGGTGTCCTCGTCGTTGATGTTGGTCCAGGAGAGCAGGCGGTTGGTGGTTGTGGGGGCAGTGGTCTCGGTGGTTGCCGGGGCGGTCGTGGTGTTGAAGCTGTCGTGGATGTCGGCGATTTTGCGGTGGAAGAAGGTGGCCAGTGAGTCGCACTAGGTCTCGCGACGGCTGGATGTCGTTGGTGTTGGAGCTGGGGTTGGAGAGTTCCTTCACGATGTTGAAGAGCTCTTTGCTGTTGTGTGCGTTGTTGTCTAGGCGGTCTTTGAGTGAGGCCCTTTTGGCGGATCTGATGAGGTGATGGTGACTGCGGGTGGCGCTCTTGTGGGCGGCGTAGCTGTCCGCTGTCCGTTCGTGGAGCCAGATCTTCTCCAGTTTTCGGCATGTTCGTTTGGAGGTCTTCGGTGAACCAGGTGGCTTTCTTGCTGGTGTGGCTGTTGGGCGGATTCTTGAGCGGGGCGAGGGTGTTGGCGCAGTCGTCGATCCACTGTCTGAGGTTGCGGGCGGCGGTGTCGGGGTCGGAGGGTTCGGCGGGTGGGCTCAGGGCGAGGGTTGTGGTTAGCTGGTCTTCCGTGACTCTGCTCCAGCAGCGGCGAGGCATTTGTTCGGTGCGGTGGTGGGCTTCCTGTAGGTGAAGTGGATGCAGTGGTGGTCAGTCCAGTGGGGTTCGGAGGTGTGGTTGAAGGAGACGTGTGGGCGTGCGGAAAAGATGGAGTCTAGCGTGTGGCCGGCGGCGTGGGTGGGTGTAGTCACGAGCTGTCTGAGTCCGAGGGTGGCGAGGTTGTCGATCAGGGTGGTGGAGTTGGTGTCCTTGTTGTTCTCGAGGTGGAAGTTCAGGTCCCCGAGGAGGATGTAGTCCGTGGAGGCGATGGCGTGTGTGCTGACGAAGTCAGCGATGGAATCGCTGAACTGTGGTCGGGGTCCGGGGGTCTGTAGATGAGGGTTCCTCTGAGGGTGGTGTTGGGATCGGTGTGGATCTGGAAGTGCATGTGTTCGGCGGTGCTGAGGGTGTCGTCGGTGTTGGTTGAGACTCTGAGGGTGTTCCTGTGGACGATGGCGATGCCTCCTCCGACTCCGTTGGTGCGGTCCCTGCGGGTGATCTTGTATCCGTCCGGGATGGCAATGGCGATGTCGGGGGCTGAAGCGGGATTCAGCCAGGTCTCCGTCAGGAATGCGACGTCTGGGGAGGTTGAGTCGAGAAGGTCCCAGAGTTCGATGGCGTGTTTGCGGGCGGAGCGGGTGTTGAGGAGGATGCATCTGAGGTAGTTGGGTTCTCTCCTGGGCGGTGGTTTGGCGGGGCGGGTGCTGGCGAAGCTGCAGTTCCGGCAGGTGAAGGGCCCTTGGGTGCGCTTCGGGGTGGCCTGGTAGCAGGCGTGATCTTTTCCGGGGTTGAGTGCGTGGAGGGTGCTGGCGTCGTATCGGCGTCTGTTGATGTGGCGGGGGAGGCCCGGACCTGGGGGTCTGGCGCTGGGCGCGGTCACGGCGCAGACGGGCTTGCCTTAGGCGCGGCCGCACAGCGGCCGCCATAAATGGGGAGGTGGGAGGGAGGAGCAGGGAATGGGGCAGCGAATGGGCAGTGAGGGGGCGGGGCCGCAGGGGCGCAGCGGCGGGAAACGGGCACAGAAGGGAAAACTAGCACAATCAGGGCATCAAGGGGGCACAGAAAGGGAAAAAAAACTAGCACAATCCGGGGCAGCAAGGGGGCACAGAAAGGAAAACGAGCACAATCGGGCAGCAAGGGGGCACAGAAAGGAAAAACGAGCACAATCAGGGGCAGCAAGGGGGCACAGAAAGGAAAAATGAGCACAATCGGGGGCAGCAAGGGGGGCACAGAAAGGAAAAACGAGCACAATCGGGCAGCAAGGGGGGCACAAAGGAAAAACGAGCACAATCAGGGGCAGCACGGGGGCACAGAAAGGAAAACGAGCACAATCAGGGGGCACAGAGAGGAAAAACTAGCACAATCAGGGGCAGCAAGGGGGCACAGAAAGGAAAAACGAGCACAATCGGGCAGCAAGGGGGCACAGAAAGGAAAAACGAGCACAATCAGGGGCAGCAGCAGGGCACACAGACGGAGCTGTGTGGTGGGGGAGCGACCTACCAGTCAAGGTCAGGGGTCGCTCCCCCACCTTGAAGAATCTTCATAAATTCACTGAAAGATAGTGACCGAATGCAGCTTTTGAAAATTATTAAAAACACATAATTTTGCAGCTAAACCAGAAGCAATCCTAATAATATCAGGGCCAGAAATTGGTGCCAGTTTTAACATGCTGTTGGTCTGTCTAATACTCATTAACTCAAGGCTCATCTGCTCTGCCTTTTGTGCCTTTTTCAAGAGCTCTCCTAGACACCGGTAAAACTTCAGTATTGGGTTTTCTTTGACATCAAGAATATCTCCAAGTCAATGATGCGCCAAAGTCCAGAATTCCTCACCATTGTGAAAGTCTTCACCATAAGCAGTTGGTTTAGTCTAGGGATTCCAACAGGAAGAGAGTTGTGACATCATAGATTTATCTTTGTGAACCAGAGGAGTCCTTCACCATGAGCTTCTCAATGTTGAAAAAGTTTAAAAAGCCTGTTGGTTGTGGAGGGCTTTTTAGGCATGGGTCAGAAACTTGAAATGGCATCTCTTCTGCACGGGAAGCCTGTGGAGGTCTTTTAGGTGCTGGATGATGTGTGTCATCTTGGGTAGGTTAACGATCAGTCTGGCTGCTGCGTACTGGATTGTCTGGAGTCTTTTAATGAGTTTGGTGGTGGAGCCTACATAGGGTGCATTGCTGTAGTCAAGTTGGCTGGTGAGTGGATCGTGTGGAAGCAGGCCTGAGGAGACTGCGTTGGCCTGACGTTTCATAGAGAGTTTGCTGTCCAGGATGATGCTGAGGTTGTGGGGGTGAGTCCAAGCTCCACCGGCCACCAGGAGTCATTCCAGAGGGCGGTGTGTCTGCCGAAGATCAGGACTTCTGTTTTGACCGTGTTGAGTTTCCAGCAGTTGTCTTTCATCCTTGCCGCAATGTTCTTCATAGTTCTGGAAGTTGGTCTTTGTTGAGGTTGGGGTCCAGTTAGAGGACGAGCTATGTTTCATCGGCATAGGAGATGATGTTGATGTCGTGCGATCTGATGTTGATGTTGTGCGATCTGATGATGTGTGCGAGAGGTGCCATGTAGATATTGAAGAGGGTTGGTCTGAAGGATGAGCCTTGGGGTACGCCGCAGATGGTGTTTTTTAAATAAAATTAAATAAGAAATTTTTCATATAAGCTTTGTGGTTTATGACATGTATTGAGGGACGTTTCAATCATTGGTTGTTGGTAGAATCTGTATGAGATCATGTCCATTTGATTTTTAAACAAATTTTCAACCATAGTGCCCACCTATTGATAATTGCATACATACAAAAAAAGAAGAAAAGGGAGTCAATCACTTTCCTTGTTCTACACTACCCTGTCCTTTTTTTCTGTTATATAAGGGTGACTCTTGTTCTTTGTGAGTCGCAAAAGCTATACAACAGCCACTGAAACTAGATGACATCTGGGAGATCCATCGCAGAACGGTAACGTGATACACTTAATCCTGCATCCCTACCTGCAGATGCGGGCAACAAAGTAAATTCTTCCCAGTTTCTTAGCATCTTAGATTAATAAAGCTTCTCAGTTACATATCTGGGCAACTACATGAGCTAAGCGCGCACTGGTTGTGTTTCATTACATTAGCTGCTGCTCCGAGAGTGCTTTGCGTCATATTCGAGGCTGCTCTCATCTGAATGGCTAATTCTACCTCCAAGCAACATTCACATACCTATGCTCTCTAATTGCACTGAATAACAATATTGATTCATAAAGAGTTTAACTTTGCTTGGGTATCACTTGTAACCCACCTGAAATTACATGTTAATCTGAGGTCTATGGTACACTCTGCTACCATGTCAAATGATTACTTTTGAGTTAACTGCTAACGCCAAGGAAAAGTCTACAGTGTGGCCTGAACATATAACCATTTTGACTGGTCAGCCAAGTAATGAATTGTGAATCAGGAAACTATCAGTGCACAGCTTCATTTTATTGAATATTTAGCAGAGACAATTTTATTCACTAAATGTAATCATAGGCGATCGGCGTTGAGGTTTTTGATCTTGGCAGCATCGATTTAAACACACCAGCCATTCAAGCTTTTGAGGCATGCAGCAGTAGCATAGTCAATTGACTAAATCAATGGTGTAGATGCCAACATGACCATGGAGGGTCTTCACATAATTTAGGATGGCATTGCTATCGTCTTGTGCCACTTCATCGCCAATGGGGAAGCAGAGTGTGGCATCGGTGACCGAACTCTGATAAAGGTGAATGTGTCACTGTTGATCAATGATTCCTCTACCTCGATGGTGAGTGAAAGGTGGCTGGACACTTTGACGGTGAGTACGTCTGCCGTTAATGATGACTTGTCAATGAAAATGATAATGTTGATGTTTTTTGGCATCTTTTGACTTCCTCTCTTTAGATCTTCCTTGGAAGAGTCTTTGAGGTGCTGGATCTTTCGATGTTGGCTGATAGGATGGTTGTTGCAATTTTTTCTTTCTTTCCAGCCTCTCCTTGGCTCTCATGTCATCAAGTTTTACCCATAGACTAATATCTTCACAGTCTTTAAACGTCCTTTTAGTTATTTTCTAGAAGAACTTGTATTTCTTAAGAGAATATTAGAAGGTAGGCAGACCATACATATCTTGCTTGCATCAGTGGGTACTTTCCTGCCATATTGTATTGTAATTGCATTTATATAGGGCTTACTACCCCTGACGAGGCGTCGAAGCGCTTTTTTCGGCGAGTAGCACGCTACTCCGGGACCCATAGAGGATTAGTGTTGAATTAGTATAGTGAAACATGCAAGTACATTTTAAGTGGTGGATAGGTTAGTCCGTTATTTGGATTTGGATTGATAGCAGAAGGATAGAGGAGGAAAAAAAGGTTTGTATTTATATAGCACTTGTTACCCCTGATGGGGTGTTGAAGCACGCTACTCCGGAAGCCCATAAAGGATTAGTGGTGAATTAATATGGTGCAATATGAAGGTAGTTTCAGTGGTGGATATTAGTCAGTTATTTGGAGTGAGAAGGAGGGATAAAAAGGGAAGAAAGGTTTGCATTCATATAGCACTTGTTACCCCTGATGGGTGTTGAAGCGCTTTTCTGGCGAGTAGCACGCCACTCTGGAACCCATTAAGGATTAGTGTTGAAAATTAGTATAGTAAAAAATGAAGTAATTTGAGTAGTGGATATGTTATTCAGTTATTTGGGTAGAGAAGGGTAGGTGGCGGGATAGAAGAGGGAAAGAGGTTTGTATTTATATAGCGCTTGCTACCCCTGATGGGGTTTTGAAGCGCAAGTAGCACGCTACTCTGGAACCCATAAGTATTAGTATGGTGAAACATGAAAGTAATTTTAGTGGTGGATATGTTAGTCAGTTATTTGGATTGAGAAGGTAGAAAAGGAAAAGGTTTGCATTTATATAGCGCTTGTAACCCTGATGGGGTGTTGAGACGCTTTATTGGCGAGTAGCACGCTACTCTGAAACCCATAAAGGATTAGTGGTGAATTAGTATAGTTGAAAATGGAATTTGAGAATTGAATATGTTAGTCTGTTAATTTTGATTGAAAAGGATAGTGGAGGGCTAAAAGAGTGAAGGATTTTTTTTTTTTTTTTTTTTTTTTAGGTCTTAGCAGTAGGAGGAGGCTTTTGGATGAGTAAAAGGGGGTTTTGGAGGGGAGGAGTCAGGGAAGAGTTTAGAAAGGTTTGTTTTAGGGGATCGGTATAGTAAAAGGAGTCAGATGATGCAAGGAGGGTAGAGTAGGAGAGTTTAGAAAGGGTTATTTTGGGGATCATAGTAGTGGTATGGGGTTTGGGATAAATGAGAGTGTGGATGTAGAGGATATATTGATAAATGTATAGGATGAGAGATAGGGTAGTGCATTGGAAAGAGTAGTAGAAAGAAGTTTGAGATGAGTCAGAAGGTTGGGCTAGAAGATATATTGAGATAAGTATAGGCTGAGAACTAGGGTAGTGCCTTGGAAATGCTAAATTAGAAGAAAGTGATAAATATATAGATCCATAAGTACATTGAAAGTATATAGATACATAAAGGAGGTAAGTATATGTAGATTAAAGATATTGATAGAGGCACAGGATGAGAAATAGGGTAGTGCATTGGATATGCTTTTTTCAGGAGAAAAGTAACAGAGACACAGATCCAAGTACATGGAAGGTACATAGATGCACAATGGAAGTAAGTACATGTAGACCAAAGATGGTATTTATTATTATTATTTTTTTTTCTCTCAACAACATAATTATTCTACATGTTTATACAAAGCAATACACAAAGATAGGTACATGTCTATAGTGAAAACAAATGCTTATATACAGAGGGATATGCTGTAAATTTCTGTTTGCGTATGGTGCTTATGTGGGGAAGAGCCAATTCTTGAGTAGTTTTCTGAAGATAAGGTGGTTGTCGGTGGATCTTATGTTGGGGGGTAAAGAGTTCCATAGTTTGGCTGCTTGAACAGAGAAGGATGTGCCACCCATGGTTTTTTTCTTGTATCTTGGGATTTTGAGGCGAGATGCTCCTTTTAGAGCGGAGGTTCCTCTGTTGAATGTGTTTGGTGATTTTATTCCTGATGAAGAGCGGTCCCATTCCATGTATTGCTTTGTGGGTGATACAAAGCAGCTTAAACGTGGATCTTCTGGCAACCGGTAACCAATGCAGGGCTTTCAAGGCAGGGGAGATGTGGTCTCGCGGTTTGATATGCAAGAGTAGTCTGGCAGCCGAGTTCTGAATCAGTTGTAGTCTTTTCATGGTTGTTAAAGGTGATCCGTGGTAGAGGCTATTGGCGTAATAGAGTTTGGACAGAACAAGGGAGATGGTAGCTTGGACCTTGTGCGGAAATCCCAAATGAGGGAAAATTCGTTGCAGCGTTTTTATAGTGACAAAGCTTGATCTTGCTAGTGTGTCCACTTGGGCATTCATCGACAGCTTGGAGTCCATGGTTATTCCGAGGTTTCTTACTTCCTTCGATACTTTAGGTGGTGATCCCAGTTCATTAGGCCATGCGGCAAGCGGGTTGTAATGTTTCCAATCGCCACACGTGAGTATTTCCGTTTTTGAAGTATTCAATTTGAGATGGCTCCAAGTCATCCACTGATCCACGGCTCTGAGACAGCTGAAAATTGGTGATTTTCCAATGTCTTTGGGGCATTCCAGTTGAAGGAGTATTTGCGTGACATCTGCATAGTTATAGCACGTGAGGTGAAATTTATTGATCAGTACTGGTAATGACTTCATGTAGATGTTGAAAAGCATGGGCGAGATGATAGAACCTTGAGGGACCCCTGCTTTTGTGGAGTACGGTTTGGACGAGAAAGGTGGGGTATGGATGACATTAGTTCTGTTTCGAAGGTAGGACGCGATCCAGTCTAAAGCAGTTCCCTCTATGCCGGCTTCATAGAGTCTTTGTTTCAGAGTGTCATGGTCAACCGTGTCAAAGGCAGCCGAGAGGTCCAAGAGGAGTAGCGCAGCAACTCCGTTGCGGTCAACTGTATTTTTCAGGTCATCCCAGATGGCAAGGAGGGCAGATTCAGTGCCTCTCCCCGGACGGATTCCTGTTTGGAAGTCTGAAAGTATGTCATTCTCTTCAATGAATTGTGACATCTGGGCGAACGCTGCTCTTTCTATCAGTTTGCCCAGGAAAGGTCCATTTGTAATGGGTCTGTAGTTGTCAGGGTTCAGCCGGTCCAAGTTTGTTTTCTTCAGTAAAGGGCGTATGTGTGATTTTTGAGTTCTTCTGGAAATATTCCGGTAGTGAAGGAATCGTTGATGATTCTTCTTACTGGAGTGGCAGCAGAGGTTGTTAAAAGAATTGTTTTGAAAATTTGTGGTGGACAGGGGTCAGAAGGGCTGCCGGCAGGCCTGCTTGCTTTGACCAGGTCCATAAATTCATCGTGTGAGATGTGTTGTAAGGAACGGAGAGGCTTGGTTAGAGTATTCTTGGATTGTTGTTTTGTACAAGGGTTAGTGCTGGTGCTTTGTTTCTGTTTTAAGAATGAGTCCAACGTGTCTGCTTTGTCCGTGTAATGATTTGCCAGTTTGTCTGTGAAATCTTGAGTAACCGGATGAGTTCCTTCTAGGCAATTTGGTTTGCGAAATTCATTGAGTATTTTATAGAACTCTTTATTTGCACATTTAGCGTTTTGAATTCTGTCTGAATAGTACCTTTTCTTAGCTTTTTTGATAGCCGACTTGTATAATCTGTTCATTTTTTGTAGGTGAAGTTTGGCGTTTGTTTTGAGCCAGGTACGTTGCAGCTTTCTAATTTGTTGTTTTATTTCTATGTTTCTCCAAGGTGCTTTTTTTCTTTTGTTCTGTTGTGTGGTTTTGAGTGGTATCAGGATGTCAAAAGCTTCTTGTAGCTACTCATATAGTTTTTGAACAGAATTTGTTTCTAGATTTGTACTTGATGTTAGTTGTGTTTCTAAGTGTTCCAAATTGAGTTTGTTCCACGGCCAATAGGTGGATGGATGTAAGGTAGTTTTAGGTGAGTCGCTTAGTGTTTTATGTTGGAAAGCAAGCAAGTGGTGGTCTGACCATGTGACTGGAGTTATAGTTTGAAAGGTAACTAGTTCAGTATTAGCATAAATGACATCTAGGATATGTCCAGCGGTGTGTGTCGGTTTGTGGACAATCTGATGGAGTTTCAGTGCGTCTAGGCCAGTGATTATTGTTTTTGGATGGGTCATATTGGGTTTGTCAAACCAAATGTTGAGGTCACCCAGAACGCATAGGTTGGAGTGTATTGTTATCAGGTTTGAAACTGTGTCTAGAAGTGCGTCTGGGAATGTTGACTTGCTAGGTGGAGGTCTGTAAAGGAGCAGGAAGTTACAGGAGGTAGACGGTGTAGGATTGCATCTTGTTAGAAGAGCCTCACAATTCTTTATGGAGATGTAGTCAATTTTAGTGATCTGTATTGTTTGCCTGAATACAACAGCTAGACCACCTCCTTTTTTGGCTATATGATTTTGGGTGATTGTTTGATAGCGTAGAGGAATGGCTGCATGCAGGACTGGAGCCATATCCTTTCCCAACCATGATTCGGTTATGAATAGTATGTCTGGTTTTGCATCTGTGAGAAGGTCGTAGATGTGATGCTTGTTTTTAGAGAGGGATCGAGAATTTATTAGTAGACAGTTTAGAGAGTGGCCTTTGGTGATAGTGTGACTTTGTTTTGTAGAAGAGTGATCAGTATTGTGTGGGTTTGTAGCAGGTGTGTTTTTAGAGCTGGCATTAGCTGTATTAGGATAGCAATCGTGTAGCTGTTCTGTATCATGTTCCTCATCCAGCATGCTAAGAAGGCATTTTGATGGGTCTGCGTGTGTATGTGGTGGAGATGGTGTTTGAGAGTGAGTTGGAGTGCTGTGTTGTTTTCGTGGTGTAACATTGTTGTGAAGTAGACATGGGGAAGGGAAGTTGTGAGGTATGACATGTTGCTTATATTGTTTGCGTGTGTTTAATGCGGAAGGTGTACGAGTCAGGGGTGGTGGTGCAGCATGTGAGTCATGTAGTAAGGTTCTAAATTGTCCAATGGATGAGAGGCGGTTAGAAGAGAGTTGCTGTGTTGCTGTATCTGTGTTAGGTGTGGTGGAAGAGAGAAAGCTTGGCATTGGAGTTGGTTCCTTTGTGTTGTTTGAAAGGTGGGTGTATGTTTGTATTTTGTGATGGTAAGTATTATGAGGTGTTGTGCTTTGAAGATCTTGTGCTGGTGTGTGTGATATGTTTTGTTTTTGAGGAGTAGTGAAAAGGGGTGCTGATGTATAGGTTTCATGCAATGGGTTTGGTTGTATAGTATTGTTTGTGAGAGGAGGTTGTACGGTAGAGGGGGTGGTGATGTGTTTATGAGTAGAGTGTATGATGTGTGTAGGTGGGAATGAAGTAGAGGTAAGAGTGTTTGTCTTAGACTGGTTTGTTGCAAGAGTTAGAAAGTGTGGTGGTCTGCAGTGTGTGTGTTGTACGTTAGTGTTATGGTAGAAGGGAGAGGAGGGTGTTTGTTGGACAAATGATGGAAGGATGATTATATATTTGTTAGTGATAAAAGGTGGTATGTTAGATGTAATTACAGCAGGGAGCGTGTGTCTGTATAGGATGTAGTTATGTATGGTGTCGATTGGCGTTGTGTTAGTGATGAGTGTATTGGTTAGTGGTATAGGATAGGGTTGTGTACTGTTTGTAGGTGATGGTGGATATGTGTGGTAGTTGGGATAGTAGGGTGTATAGATGTGGTTTGGTTGGTTTTGTAGTGCATGCTGGTACATTAATCTGTGCATAGTGTTGTGCGTGGTGTACATTTGGTGTGTGTGTGTGTTGCTCTGTTTGTGGATGTGGATGCTGTGGGCTGGGTGTTGCTTAATGGGAAGATGGACAGCATTTCTGGCCCTGGCCAGTCTCGAACAGGCTCAAACAGGCAACTGCCCTTGTCCTCTCTGCCCTTAACAGGCTCAAACAGGCAACTGCCCTTGTCCTCGACGCCCGGGCTGAGACGCCCTAACCCTGGCCTTTCATAGCCCTAGTAATTAGGTGACCCCGTCAGCCAATGGGAGCCCGAGCCCTAACACTATCCAATAACACTAACCCTAAAAATCTAGAACCAATAGGAGATCAGAACCTTACAGCCAATATTAGCCCTAGTCCAAGCACCCAATAAGTTCAAACCCCTGATCTCTACGTCCAATAGAGGCCCTAGCCCTACCAGTAGTCCCTCCTTCCAATAGAAAGCCTAGCCCTACTCTTAGTACCACACCTAGTCCAACAACCAATAACACCAGAAGCCCTAATTGCTACTTCCAATTAAAGGACTAACCCTAGTTCCACCTTAGTCCCAACAACCAATAACACAGGAAGCCCTAGTCCCTACTTCCAATAGAAATCATAACCCTAGCCCCAACCCTACATTGATTGAATCACAGACCCAGAAACCAATCAGAACCCTCAAATACCCAACCAATGAGGATACTAACCCAATCCAATAGAAACATCAGATACAACCACCAATCAGTGTATACATGTACCAACCACTAGCAGACTATATAAGGTCCCAGCAACCTCAGACAAGGTTTGCTGGCCAGGGAGTTGGCAGCTGCTTCTCCTGATCAGAATCTCCTAGGAGACAGACAGGCTCAATCCACACTTTGGACTTCCTTCAGGTAAAGTCCTCACAAACTTGAAATCTAACAATACTGTTTGAATAAAACTTTACTCCCCCTCCTGGCCAAAAAACGAAGTGCACAGTCCCTATTAAACACAGTTTAAACAGCTCACAGAAGCACCCTCTGATGTAGAATATCCCTGTTGCTGGGGGGAGGAGGCAGGGGGGGCTGGTTTCACTGGCTTGATAACACAAAATGGTGGCTGGGGGTGCACTGTTTAACATACAGGTCTTAGCACAGAGCAAAGGAGAAATTTGGAGGGAAAACTGAATAGTAACCAGGAATGAGAGGGAAAGACTACAGAGTTTGGACTGCAAATCCCACAATTCAACATGTTAAATGGAAGCAATCATGGGCAGGAAAACCACAAGTTTAAAACACAAAACAGGTGATAAAATATGCAATCACAGGCAGGTTAAAACTACAATTTTAAACTGTAACAACCACAGGCAAAGACAGTAATCACAGAAAGGGAAAATCGTTTTTTAAAAAAAAAAAAACTTTTGGGGGGGTGGGAGGGGTGAGGAAGAGACAGCACTAGTCTGCCTCCTTACCACTTCCTGGACTCTGCTCACTGCAATCTGGGGCACAGGTAGGCTGCAACTCACAAACACATTAGCAAAGTCAATTGGCCTCGTCTATGCAAGAGCTATTTGCTTTGCCAATGTGTTTTAGCCATGTTGTACACTAGAGTGGCTGCTGTTCAGCATGGCTAAAAGTTAGTGCATAGAGGAGATTGGTGTGGAGTGTGGTAGAGTGGAATGGTGAAGAGTACAGTGGAGTGGAATAGAGTGTTGTGTATTGGAGTGGCATAGAATGAAGTTGCGTAGAGAGGCGTACAGTGGAGTGGCATAGACTAGAGTGGACTGGTGTAGAATGTTGCAGAGTTTAATGGTTAGAGTGCAGTGGCGTACATTAAAGTGTTGCATAGTAGAGTGGTGTAGAGTAGTGCAGAGTATAATGTTGAGTGCAGAGGCGTAGAGTGGATTGATGCAGAGTAGAGTGCACTGGCATAGAATGCAGAAGTGCATAGTTGAGTGGAGTAGAGTTCAGTAGCATGCAGTGGTGCAGAGTAGGTTGACTTAGAGTGGCATGGAGTGCAGTGGCGTAGAGTATAGTGCCGTAGACTGGAGTGATGCAGAGTAGAGTGCATTGGCATAGAATGCAGTAGTGCATAGTAGAGTGCAGTGGCACTAAGTACAGTGGTGTAGAGAAGTGTGTGGCAGGATATCGTGGTGTAGAGTGCAACCGCGTAGAATGTTGTGGCGTAGATTAGAGTGGTGCATAGAGTGCAGTAGTGCACAGTAGAGTGGCATAGACTGCAGTGGCGTAGAATACTGTGACGCAAAGTGCAGTGGTGTAAAGTGGCATAGAGTGTAGTGGCGTAGACTGCAGTGGTGCAGAGAAGAGTGCATTGGTGTGTGGAGTAGATTGTTTCAGTGGTGCAGGGTAGAGTGGCGTAGAGTAATGGCATAGAGTGCAGTGCACAGTAGACTGGCATAGAGCGGTACAGAGTAGAGTGCATTGATGTAGAGTGTATTGGCATAGAGTGCAGTAAAGTGGAGTTGTGCAGAGTACAGTGGAGTGGCCTAGACTGGAGTGGTGTGGAGTAGAGTGCAGTGGCGTACAGTGGAGTATGCATGGTGTGGTAGCACACTGCCATTACAGACAACACATTTTCAATTGAAATGACCATTACATTTGCAAACATACAGTTTTACTAATAAAACTATACGGCGCACAAACAATGTGTGGAGATGGCATCACCTAGTGTATTGATTTGTTTGATCATATTAAAGGAATTTGTTTCCAACATACTTCAGAATTAACAAAAAAAGTTGCTTTATTTGTGCTTTGCTTAATTCTGCTATATTCTGAAATACTTTCACAGTTCATTTAAATGTTCTTTTGTTCTAGAACAAAACCCCTTTCCTCTACCCCCAGTACTCAGCAAGATTGTCACATAAATCCTCTCACTTTGAAGCTCCCTGGAAGACAGAACCTGACATTTGACCTCTGTCGTAAGTAAGTAAAGCATTTGTAGAGCGCACGAACACTGAGGCGTCTTGGCTCTAAGTGTGACATGTAAGGTGTGCTGTTTCAGGGAGGGAAATGTTTTTTATTTCACTTTGAGGGGAATAGCCAGGTCTTGAGCATTTTCCTAAACGGGGGTCTATTGGGTTGTAACCTAGTAGTGACCGGCAACTCGTTCCAGAGCTTAGCCGCCCGATAGGAAAGGCCTCTCCCCCCCCCCCCCCCCCCATCTGGCCCTTCAAATTTTGGGGACATGAACTAGTCCTATGTTAGCAGATCTAAGGTCCCGCCGTGGGGAGTACCATAGGAAGAGTTTCTTCATGTCCAACGATCCCCCACTATGCAGTGCTTTGTGTACCAGGCACAGAGCCTTGAATTCGATGCGTTGCTGGACCGGAAGCCAATGAAGCTGCCTGATGCTGCTAGAGATAGGATGGTGTTTGGGAATGTTAAGCAGCACCCACGCTGCGGCATTCTGTAGCGACTGAAGTTTTACTAATTGGTGCTCGTCAATGCCCAGGAAAAGCACGTAGCCATAGTCAATTCTCGAAAGAATTAACGCGACTATTAGTTTTCCTGAGATCCTGGGGAATAAAAGGCCAAATTTTGCGTAGGATCTTTCGTAAAAAGAAATATGAAGAAGTCAAGAGGTTGATCTGGGCTGCAAAGTTTAATTGGTCATCTAACATGACTCCTAAGTTCCTGGCCTTTACAGACAGATTGGGGCAACGACCTGACTCTGCTGGCCACCATAATTGATTCCATAGGGGTGGACCATTTCCAAACTCCATGACCTCCGTTTTATCTGTATTCAGTTTAAGGTAGTTCAGATACATCCCCCCAATAATGTGCTTCAGACAGTTGTGAAAACTCCCAGTCACAGTTTCTACACTTGAAGAAATAGATATAACTATCTGAGTGTCGTCGGCATAGGACACCAACAAGAAACTGTGCGCTTTGGTCAGCTTGGCCAGAGGAGTGACTTAGATGTTAAACAAGGTCAGCGACAATGCTGAACCTTGCGGGACTCCGCATGGGAGGGAGAACCTCTCTGATTTAAAATTGCCCCAGCACACCATCTGTTCCCTCGAGGTAAGGAAAGAGGTGAGTAGGGTTAGAGCCATCTCTTCAATTCCTGCAGTTACAATTTTTTTTTATTAGTTTATTTAAATTTTGCAACACAAAAAAAAGCAATATAGAAAACAATACAAAACAGAGACCATCTGTCCAGGATATCAAAGCAAGCAGATATCAAAGCAAGCAAAAACAGTATTGGTAGCAGCAGCTTATTTTTACAGTGCTTCCAAGTTATTACAGTATACAATCACATTTTACAGCAAGCTACCTGGATATCAAGAAGGCCGAAAAAAACTTTACTCATGGCAGCCTGTAGTCCCTTACAATGCACATTGCCCAGTCGGTCAGTCTCCGCCTGAGCCCCAGTCCCCCAAGGAACCTCCACCGCACTACTTCCCCCTGCCAGCATCAGCGGCTAAGAATACCGTGGACTACCTATCATCTATGCAGGTGCCTCAGCGCACCCTTCCTCCCGTTCCTTCAGGGCAAGGTATGTTCTGTACAATTCGCAGAAGTTTTTAAGGCGGTTGCGCGGGGAAATAAGTTCGCTGTAACTCTCCGTCTGGGTACAACAATATTTCATATCTCTTGACCAGTATGCAATGGTAGGAGTCGGGCCTCGGGACAAGCATGTGGCCACTCTGCGTCTTGCTATTAACAGCGCCATGTCTACCAGGCGTCTAATAGTTTTAGGTAGGTGTTTGGAAAATCCCAATAGGGCAAGCTTGGGGTCTTGTGTGATGGGAGTGTCAGTTATATCTTCCATCATCTTGAAGATCTGGTCCCAGAAAGCGGCAACCCCAGGGCACGTCCAGGCTAAATGGAAAAAATCTGCATGGTCTGCACCGCAGCGCTCACAATTAGCTGAGTCTCGCAGCCCATACCTGTGCAGTCTCTCAGGAGTGTAGTATACTCTGTTAATAAACTTAAAATGGATCAACCTGTGTCGTCCGTTCAGGGAGATACGCCTGGTGTTCACGCAGCAGTATTTCCACATGTCTGTCTGTGCCCAGGTCTGCCTGCCAAGCAAGCCTAGCTTTTGTGTAGTGGTTGGCTCTATAACTCTGTGCCTCCTTATAGAGCTTGGATACGTGTGTTGGTGAGTCGGTCTTGATCAGGAATGTGAGTGCTGCCATTTCCGGCAGCTCAGCTAGGTCATTACCCAACGTCTCCCTTAAGGATTGCCTTATCCTATGGAACTGGAATTTTACAAGTGGTGTGTCCTGCTG
The DNA here is from genome assembly GCA_963921515.1 of Calotriton arnoldi. NCBI lineage: Eukaryota > Metazoa > Chordata > Amphibia > Caudata > Salamandridae > Calotriton > Calotriton arnoldi. The sequence continues at coordinate 1,690,423 of CAWUFW010001766.1, read as the reverse complement.
TCCCGTCGTGTCAACTCCCTCCCATGTTTTCACTATACCTTCTGAGAACATATCGCCTATCGTCTCAATCTGAACATCGTGCAGTGCCCGGGTGACCCCCTTGTCCGTGCATGCAGGAAGCCAAAAACACCACTCCAGAGGTGCTAATGGGGAATACAAAATAGCTCCTGCCTGCAATTTCAAAAGGTGGTGCTATGCGTGCGCAGTAGTGTTAATGGAGTCTAGTATTCCAGTTCTGCGGTCCGGCGGCCTGAACAGAAGCGCCGGCAATGGGAGCGGTGCCGCCACCACCTTTTCAATCTGAATGTGCGGTATACCCGCAGGGCCGTGTATCCAATGGTGTGCATGAGCGCTTTGTGACACTCTGTAGTATAGGTCAAGGTCCGGGGCGCCTAGTCCCCCCATGTGATATGGAAGTGTGAGTATGTCCCACCTGACCCGTGCCTGCTTCCCAGGCCAAGCCAGCCTAACCATTAGGGAAGATAGCTGTCTGAAAAAATGTGTTAGGAAGTACAACCGGAATGTTGGTGAACAGGAACAAGAATCGAGGGAGCACCACCATCTTCATAATCGAGACTATACCAGCAAGGGAGAGGGGCAACCTGATCCAGCGATCGACATCGTCTTCTAATTTGCTGATCGCAACCCCGTTGTTCTCCCTGATAACTACCTCAGTGTCAGTGTGAACCTGAATACCTAGGTACCGGATCGGTTCCGTGGTCCATTGCAATGGAAAGTCTGAGTTAAAGGGGGTTGTGACGGGGGTGAGCGGGAAGATGGTCGATTTAGACCAGTTTACCCGGAGGCCTGACAGCGCCCCGAACTTTACAACTTCGCGGAGGACGGGAGATAAGTTTTGCTCAGGGTCTCTCACGTATAATAGCGTATCAGCGTACGTTGATATAATCAACTCGTATCATGGAAATCGTATCCCTCTGAATCTATGGTACTCTCGCAACGCACAGGCTAAAGGTTCCGCCACAATCGCATAGAGAATTGGGGAAAGAGGGCACCCTTGTCTCGTACCTCTAGTTATTCTGATCTTGTCCGTGACCATATCGCCAATTTTTATTCTAGCTGTAGGGTTTTATACAGGACGCTGACCATTTGCAAAAATATATCCCCCAACCCTAGTCTCGTCAGGACTTGTGTCATGAATGTCCATTCGACCGAGTCGAACGCCTTTTCCATATCCAGGAATACTGCGACCGCCTGCACATCCTGCCTCGTGTGTTGGATTGCACCGAATACTGTTCTTAGGTTGTAGGTCAGGGTTCTGCTCGGGACAAACCCAGCTTGCTCTGGAGCAACCAGGAGCGGGACCAGAGGGGCTAAGTGATTTGCCAAAATCTTGGCATAAATTTTTGTATCCACATTTAAAAGAGCTAGTGGACGGTACGATGCGCATGAAGTCAGTATCTTATCCGGTTTGAGAATGGCAACAATAACAGCTTCTCTCATAGAGGGCGGCATCTGGCCGCTCTCACCAATTTCTGCGAAGAGCGTGCTTAAGTGTGGAATTAGAATATCTTTAAACTCCTTATAGAAGTAGACCGTCAGGCCGTCCATACCAGGCGCGCTGCCAGATTTCATGCCGGCAAGCGCGGCCGAGATTTCCTCTGCGTCCAGTGGCCGCATCAGGTATTCGCGGTGGGTATTTGTCAACCAGGGAAGCTTGATTTGCGCCAGATAGTCTAATATTTCAGCGTCTAAGCCCGCATTTCTAGAGGCGAATAGAGTCGAGTAATACTGCTTAAACCTGTCCGCTATTTCTGTGGGTTCCGACAGAGGGGCTCCCTCCGCATCGTCTATCACCGCTACTCCAGCTGTCTCCCTATGCTTCCTCAATAATGAGGCCAACACTGAGCCCGGTCGTTCACCCTCCCCGTACGCGCGGGCCGTGGCGTATTTACCCATGTGTTTTAAATCAGAGTCGGCCGTCTCGTGATATTCTTGCAGTAGGGCTTGGAACTCATTTTTCGCTCCATCGTCTGTACCCGATTGTAGCCTGCCTTCAAGCGACTTCAGGTCGCGCTCCAAATCAGATAGACGCTTACGCAACGCCCGCAGAACGCCCGAGTGTTTAGCCATCGCTATCCCCCTTCCATCTCTTCAATTCCTATTGCCTTCAGCCGCTGCGATTGTACCAGATGGTTAATAGTATCAAACGCTGCAGATGGGTCAAGTAGGATAAGGACGGCTCTCCCCCACTGTCCAGCTGTTTGAGAATCTCCTCTGTGCCCATGATTAAAGCAGATTCTGTGCAATGACGTGGTCTGAAACCATGTTGGGTGGAGTCTAAGAGGTCGTTGGAATCTAGGTAGCAGGTTAGTTCTTTATTGATTGACTGTTATAAAATTTTGGCCGTGAGCAGTAGGCCGGATATAGGCCGGTAGTTTTGTACTTCGGTGGGGTCTAGAGAGGGTTTCTTCAGAATGGGCCTAATGCAGGCATTCTTCCAGGAAGCGGGGAATGTCCCTGACATGATCACGTTGTTCAGGAGTGGAGCCAAATGAGTGCTAACCTTGTCTGAGGCCAGGTGTAGTGTAGCGGGGGGGGACAGGGGTCTGTCGGGGAACCGGATTTGGTAGATACTAGCAGGTCATTAACTTTTTCCACAGTTAGAGGGGACAAACCGGACAGTTGGCAGGGGGTAGAATTTTCAAGAATACTTTCATCTGTTGGTAAGGTTTTGGCTGTATTTGGGGCACTCCCTGCAAGTTCGTTGTAGACCGTTTGTACTTTGGTCTGGAAGAAGTTAGACACTTTATTACAGAAGGCTTGATCAGGTGCAAATTGATTCTCCCGCTGCAATTTGGACAGGGCGGTAATGGTCTTGAAAAGCTCTCTAAATGAGTTTTTTGCCACTTCTATTTTGTTTGTGAAGTAATTCATTTTGGCGTTTTTAATAACTTCCTTATATTCAGCTAGGGCTAGTCTATAAGCAAGTTTACTGTAGTCTGCCCTCCCCGTACGTTCTAGTCGCCTACATTTCGATTTTATGAGTTTGAGACCAGAATTGTACCAGGGAGCTGAGGCTTGATTTCTTCTTTGTTTATTTTTTTCTGGCGCCAACCGGTCAATTGCTGATCTAATCCATCTATCAAGGTTGTCAGCAGCCTTATTATTGTCTGAGAATAGCATGGGAGGGTTTCTATCAAGGGCCTCTTGTAGATCCTTTTTTGTTAATTATGTGCCATGGTCGAGACTTAGCAGGAGGCGGCCTATTTGGAAGAGGCACATTTCTCTCCGGCGAGGGAGTTTGAAGGAAATGGCTTTATGGTCCGTCCATGTTAGGGGCAGTATTTTATCTAATGTAATGTTGGAATTATTAGTAAAAATACTGTCTAGAGTGTGACCGGCCTTGTGCGTGGGCTCCAAGATAATCGGTCAGTCCGAATCCTGCCATATTATCCAGTAAAGTGGACGTATCTGCGTTATTTTCGCATTCAAGGTGAAAGTTAAAGTCAAAAAGTATCGTGAAGGTGGAGGAATCTAGGCATGATTCCATAAAAGTCTGCAGTGATTGCATAAACATGGATCTCGGCCCCGGCGGCCGGTAGAGGAGTAGACCAGGAAAGGACAAGGTGTTAGTAAATTTAATGTTGAAGTTCATAGCTTCTATTCCAAGCTGCTGAGTTGGCTCCAAAGTGGCTTTAAAACAGGAACGGTATATAATTGCTATGCCACCACCCTTTTCCCTTTCCTGTCTACACTGGCCATTTCATAGCATGCCGGTAGCGCTGTAATTCAGTCGGGCTCAGACGTTTCATTAGCCCAGGTTTCCGTTAGGACAGCCAGATCCGGGTTTGACGTCTGCATCAGGCATTCAAACTCATATGTATGCTTGATCAGAGATCTAGTGTTCAGCAAAATACAGTTTAATGAGTTCCCAGCAGAAGTGTGGGAATTGTTTCCTCCTTTTAAGGGGTTTGATGAGTGTGCTGATGTGGGAGTGACTCCAGTGGCTAAGTCATTGTTATCCCTTTTAGAAGGACTTGAAGATGGTGTGACTGTGGGACTGTTTGTTGTCTTGAATGCACAGCAAATGTGACAAGATAAGAACAAGATTGACAGGCCTGTTTACAGAAACAAACACTCATGGAAGAATAAAAGGAGAGGTAGTGTAAAAAGGCTTTGCTCCTTGGGAGGGATAAACTGAACCTGCACAGCCTAAAACAAATAAACCCAGCAAATAGAAAGCCAGAAAATGTGATTTACAATCCACAAACCCAATGGTAAGCAATGGGTGGAATGCATTCCCAAGGAAAGTTTCTGAATGTCCCCAAGATGTCTTCAGCGGTCTGGTAAGCTTCGACCTAAACTTTAAGGCATTTGGACAGGAAAATCTTGTAGGAATTAATAAAAACAGGTCACAACCATAGATATTAAGTAAAGATTTTGAGTGAAGATGTTGAAAATGATTTGCTGAGAACATTTTCCTCAGAAGGCCAAAGGTGTGAAAACCTTGTGCTGTTCTGGGTACCTTCTCACAGCCAGAAAAAGAGAATTGACTCTGAGAGGCAAAACCAGTATGATGCAGTATGGATAGTGGAATCCCTTGGAGCCCTAAAGGGAAAGAAATGTTATTTTCACAGTTTTCCATTGTAAGCCTATAAGGCCAAACGTTTCCATCAATTGTAGCTAGATTTTAACATTTTGCACATCTGATGCTGCAATGCAGTCTCCAAATAGACTTTTCTGGTGTCTGGCTGTCTACATTTTGGGATAAAACTGGACTTGGATAGCCTTCTGATGGGTGCCGCTCATCATACGGACAGCTGTACCATATATTTCTACTATATAGACAAATGTGTTGAGCGTATGTGTTGCAGGTTCCATGTATGCAGCACGAAATTATTCTAACCTTTGAAATTTCATTGGAGATATGCACGATGCACAATCAAAACCTCAAGTAAGTAACAATTAATTTCTTCTTCGAATTGTGCTGCCTCCATGCACCAATGAAAATGGACGCTTTCCTGCCAACCATTCCTCTCCTCATTATCCATCTGTCCACTGAATACTACATCCGACCCCAGGACAAAAAGAGTCAGATGGGGAGGAAAGGGTTTCTCATTCCAAGCCGCTAAGCTTTGGAATTCCCTTCCTACCCAAATGCGACAGCAATCCAACAGGATTCTGTTTAGGAAGGTTTTAAAAACTTGGCTATTTGATAAATCCTAGAATGGTATGACCTTCACACCCCAGCACCAAGACGCCTCGGCAATAGTGCGCTTAATAAATAATTCAGTCAGTCAGGTACTCATTCAGGAGCGATCAGCCCAAGGAGAGTCTGTGTTCTCAACAACTTTGGATGGTTCCTCATTTGGAGACATTCATCTCACTGAAGGTGTCACTGGCACCAGCTTAGAGACTGACATCCATCCCACCTTTGGTGTCAGACTACTAAAAACCTAAGTCGAGCTTTAGGCGGGTGCTCATGGACTCTTTGAGTGTCTATTCACTCAGAGACCACAATTCCTCAAAGCCTGTTGTAAGAGAGACCTGCACCAAACTATACCTTGCTGTTTACTATAACAACAAAATGTAGAACTTATTAGTATTAACGTTATTTTGTGTTGGAGATATCGCATGCCTACTTAGGTCCATACCGTCGTGGTGCGCTCACGTGCTCGAGTACATTCTCATTTGTACCCAGTGGGGATCAGTTCTAATGTAACCCAGCATCTTCTGCTGTGGAGTCCCTGTTGCAGGTTCCCTTTGAAACCTGCAAGCAAAGTTTATTTATCCTTACAGCTATATCTCCCAAGAGAACTTGCTAAATTTGTTTTGGAAAAATATAATTCCCTTTGGGGGTTGGATGTCACTGAGTTATGTTAAATGTTTTTTTTTACAAAGATAAAAGTGCTGAGGGTTTTATTTGTTTTCCGAGTTGAAGTTTGAACATTAAACCCTATCTCCGATGTCTGACAACCAAAATTGTTCTTCCTTTTAAGTTATGGATTGCAGACACAAATGCTAATTAATAAGATGAACAATCAGACACTGCAGGATAGTGTGAAGTTTATTAGAAATGTTTGTGGCATAGAAAATTAACATTGCATTTTTTAAGACTGCACCATTTGTCTAAGCAGAGATACATATGCTATTCAGAACTCATTTTTATGTGTACAGAACACAAATGTGTGTGTGTATATATATGTGTGTGTCATGGTTGTAAAAATAAAGGTGACTTAATAATGTTATATAGATTAACTGTATTAGAACCGCATATTCACATATTTATTTCAACATTGCACACGTTCAATTACCATTATACAGCAAAACTGAAATGCGAAAAACAGTTTGCTGCCTCACAGATTGCAAATGACAATTGCTTTAATCAGGGAAACAAGTCTCTGAATAGTCACATGGCCTCTTCAATGTGATTTTATCTTACTACACAAATGTAACCACTTGCATCATGGTTTTGGTTAAATACACTTTGTTAAAACAAATACACATGAGTAAATGCCATGTCATAAACCATGTGATTTATGCAGATGTTCAGAGTCTAACATGCTATTTATTGCCATTATGGAGAGATTGGAGCCTCCGGACTCACTTGAGACTTCACCTCTCTTGAATCTAGGCCCCTCCCGCACAAAACTATGGTAATAAATACCAAATTTATCTCTGCACATCTGCATATATACTATATCTTGTAATAGTGAAACAAAGACACTTTGTACTTAGTGGACAGGTAGATATACAACTTACCAAGTAGTAGGGAAAAGGAACTTCGTTGAAGTGCTGCTTGTTGGGCATATGTTTGCTTCGGATGTTTTGCAGGGAGCCGTATGGTTATTTTAATGAAGCACGTGGCATGCTACCTCACGCATCTGCTATATAGTATCTTGCCTAGAAACACTCATATTACATCCCTGTAACTGTCAAGATTCTCTGTCCCTTTAGGGTTTAACCGTTTTTAAAAAAAACACATTTAGATTTTTTTTAACAAAAAAGCACCCTGTATTAATTGAATTTGTGTTTTACCCGCCTCGTCATATACAGATTTTAATTTTGTATTGGACTGTTTTCTTTGCAATGATTTTAATTAATCTGCAAATAAAGATTTACTTACTTTCACTTCTTTTTTATATATTTTTTACGGCTCCCGTTTTACTACATATTTTCTGCCGTAATGTATTCATCACCTCATACAAAATAACTTTGCTGCAAAAAATTACTCAACACAGTCCAGCAGATTTCCACCCACGAATGAGATTCTACCATTAACTTAGCCCCATAACAGTCGACTGGTCTGATTACTCCATCCGGTTCGATAGTCTTGATTTATCCATGTCCCGCTGAGCTAAGAATGAGAAGGTACTAACAACATTAGTGGTGTAAACGGCATCACCCATAGCAAATTAGACTATTGTCTGCTTTCTTACATTGGATGGGCATCCTTCTGTTGACCCCATAGCTAATGAAACAATGCAATGATAAAATAGCCCCTATCTTTAATAATCTTTTTCCAGGCAAAAGTAGTGCCCATATCCCAAAAAGTCAGCTCACTGGTGCATCAAGGAGATTAACAGCGAGAGAAATATTAAAAGTGCAAATAAGGTGGTGGAAGGGGGGTGTGTGTGTGAAAAAAAATCACCGTTCCCATCGAAGCTCCGAAACTCAGATCCACGCATAAGAAAAAATAAGGTACAAAAAGTTCCTTTTCCAGTTAGTCTACATTTTCAGCATCAAACTTAAAAATGCTAAACAGGGCCCAGAAAACGTTTTTCAAATCATACATGACTGTGCGTATCAAGCCACAACTCCCCTCTTAAAGTTTCATTTTGCAGTGACCTAGCCAAACATGTTACACAAAAAAATTAGACAGAGATGCCATTGAATGCCTTGCATTCAAATCATAACCTGAACAAATCCCTCTCGCCAGAAAAGCACCATCAGTGTCATGAGCTCCTTCAGTGCCATTCTAGAGATTGACCTGAAAAATGACTTTGGAAGCACTGAGCCTTTGCCCTCCTCTACTGCCTCCTTCCTTTGCCAAGGAACATGTTGATGCCCCTTTTCCTCTAAGACGATGGAGTGCGGGCTTGATAGCCTAAACAGGGTCGTCCTAGTCAAAGATTTCACCTTTTAAGTTCCATAACACCATAGGGTACACTTCTAAAACTCTTCCCAGAATCTCAGGGCAGATACTGAGAGGCTCAGAGGGTGGCAGTCAGGTGCCCAACAAGAGTCCAGTCGCCGCTGGCCAGTGACAGGGAAAGGCCTCTTGTAGCATGTGTCCAGAGGTCAGCCTTATGACGCCTGAAGTTCACTTCATTGCCCGGGGTACACAAGAGAGAAGACTTAGTCCTCCAAGAATCTTTGCAGGCTGCGGACAGGAGGTTCAGTCATCTTCTGATCTTCAGGTCCAAGAGTGTTTTGAAGTGGGTGCCTGAAGGTGCCAGAGTTATGCCTGGCACGAGCTAGTGGAATGGATTGAACCCTGGTGACGCCTTACCCACTACGACGACTCTGTTCATTTTCAAGATGAATAAAGAAGCAAAATGGAAAATTTATAAACGTTCTGTGAACGTATTCGAAAATGTAGGGTTTAATTTAAACACAAATTTATGTGTGGTAACAGTTCATGTGCTTCAAACAGAACATAGTATAAATGATGCGGAGCCTCAATTGAATTTAGATTGGTTTAGGAATTAAATAAAATATTTCATCATTGTGTATTTTTTTGATGAATGCTTGTTTCTGTATTATTTTGCAGTTTAAATCATCGAAATTGCTTTGGCCGGAATCCTGGCTTCCAGTAATGACTCAGTGGGGGTCCTCGGATTCCAAAAATGATTCATTGGGGGTTCTCAGATTCAAGAAATGATTAAGAGGGGTCCACAGAAGTCAAAAGGTTAAGAACCACTGGCCTAGCACCCAGCATTATCCACAGACGTGGGAATTTTCATCAACTAAGTGATGATGCTGCTGCGGTCCAAAAGGAGTCAGAACATTTTTGGTTAAAGCCAGCCACGGCTCGAGCAGGTAAGAGCGGTGAGGCCGAGTTAGGGTGGGAGGGGGGGATTTTGACAGACAACCATCGTCGTCTGTCGAAATCCCCTCCGCCCGGCTCCACCACTCTTACCTGCACGAGCCGCGGCTGGTTAAAGCTGGTAGCTTCAAGGCGAAGCATCCGGTTTAGGAGGCGCTGAGTGGCATTCCGCTCTTACTTTTAAATAATGTAAAAACTGCACCTTCCATCTTTTTTTTAAAATTTTTATTTCACCAACTCGCAAATAGTGTTCGTGTCACAGCCATGTGGCCAAATACGTAATAAAATAATTAAAAAGTAAACAGAACAAGCACATCTTGGGGTAGAGAATCCCCTCATGCTGTGGTGGCCTCTTTTGGACGTTCACCACCTGTATGTAGGTGAGGTGCAACGTCACTCGGTCCCATGTTCCCTTGTCACTTACATCATACTTGTTGTCTTGGCGCGGATTCCCTGCCTCAGCTTCCCTTGGGAACCTATAAACAAAGTCTGTTTATTCTTCCTGCGGCATCTCCCTGGAGAACATGCTTAGATTGTTTTGGAAAAATCCAATCCTCTTCAGGGTTAGGCATCACTGAGTACATTTTGGCATGTTTTTTCCTACGCCTAGTACGAACATTTTTTTCGTGTTCCGGTTTGGAGTTTTATATTAATACCCTAACATTGTTTGCAAAACTGAAGGGCATATATATTTTTTTAATGCCCTATCCTTTCCTTCAGACCGGTATTGCAAAGTGTAACGAGTACAAAAAATGAGCACTCCCGGAGAAGATGTGGGCTAACGACCAGAGCTGCCGACTTTGAACTGGGGACCAAGTTCGAGTCCCATCGTCTGCTGAATATCCCGTGATACTGCGGAAATCACTTCATTTTTCACTCTATTTAAAACTGTAGCAACTCTATCCTTTGCAGGCGCACGAGCGTAGTACACCTAGATGAACACTAGAGGGCAATGAAACCCCTTAACTTTTTTCGCTGTTACTAAAGTTCCCCAAAAAGAAAGTAAGCTGAGTTCAACAGGCCTTGATATTTTATTTTTGTACAACTACATTTATTTCATATATCTCTTTACAATTTGATGGTGGATTGATAGCTGATGGTCTGCTGTTTGCGTACATTTTAATAACGATATTTGATTAAAATAGAACCAAGTTTAACCGTCCTTATTCCGCGCCCACCTGGGCAATCCCCTTAATTCCAACGTGACAATGATACTGTTCATTAAAAGGGTTTTATAGGCAGGCTTTGTGTTGTATTCAGTGCTGTGTTACATGTAACCAATAAAAAGAGTGCAACACGAAATAATGCAACATTCGGGTTCATTCTTTAAATGTTCTAAGTCTAAATAAATAGAACGTTATTAAATGCAGATCATTGTTGCAATTTTGTATTTAAGTGATTATTTAAATTATTCTGTTTTTTTGTATTCATTCTTTGCATGAAGAACCCTGCTGAGAGGGTTTTTATTGGCCACGCGTGGCTCCTTGCAACCAATCCGCAGCACCGAATCTGTAGTCATGGTGACTCGCCTCATCTTCCTTACGCCGTCTCATATGGTGGCTAGATGGGTCTAAGACTACAATAGGGACTTGTGAGATCGATAGACCTGGGCTTGTGGCCCCTTCTACCTGGGAATGAACTAGGGTTTCATATTCCTGAGACTTTAGGGGATGAGGTATACTGGAACAGGTCTGGAGTCAAGTTCTTCGTCAAAGTTGGTAGGGTGGCGGAAAGTCCTTAAATCCTTGAACAGGGGTTCAACGCATTTCAGATGCAGTGAAGCTTGAACTCCTCTCCTTGCTTTACCACCATGGATTGCCTCTTGTTCTTCGACAGAGTGGAGGTGGTGGGCGTGTGAGCTGGCATGTAGCATGTGGGTGAGTTCCTACAGACCTCGGAAAGCCATGTACAAGAATCTTGAGCTTACCTGAATGCTTGACCGGGATCAAACGAAGGGACGTCAGAGCATGTGTGATGTGGTCCCAGCTCCCTAAGTTCAGGGTGTGTCTGCGCATGGTGATGGGTCGTCTGGAATATTCACGCTTCTCGGAGAGACATTCAAGCACATTGTTGCAATAGTTTAATGAGGACATGACCTTGGGTTTCAAGGATTTTCAAGTGTAGGGGGCGTAGTACTGCTCAGAGCATCTTTAAGCTGCAGGTTGGTGTTGCTGATGTTCATCAGGAAGGGGAGCATGCAGTCGGTGTCAAGCGAGGTGCACAAATTCTATACTTTTGAGGATGGTGTTGATGTTCCACCAACAGCTTGAAGGCGAGCAAATTGAGGGCCTTATTTGGAGTCTGACTGACGGGAAACTCAGTCAAAACGTGACCGATCCACCATATTAGAAGCGCTGCAGGCTATAGTGCACTTGTAATGCGTTGAACGTGGCATCTGCCATGTCAAACTAAATAAGGCCTTAAATCCCCAATCTAATGAAATAAAACCAGAAGCTATGTTTTCGATCCCTTTATGTGGAGGAAGTTTTGCTTCATCCCGAAGTAGCTGGTTGATGTGGTTATACTCTTCGTCGTTTCCTAGTCTCAAGTAAATTTGAGTATCGTCAACATGCAGTATGAATTGAAGTTGGCATTACAAGACCTGTACTGTCAAAGGCCACAAGTGTACACTTTGGGGCAGGGATGAGAGTTGTGAGCCATGGACAACACCGAATTGCATGCATCATACTCAAGCCTTTGAAGTTTGACTTCTTCACGATTACTGATACTGAACATGACAGAGCAGATGTATTTCACGTCCCCCTGTCCGTTTCTAAAGCTGATCTTGGTAAGTTTATCACCCACCCGGACATAAGCGGCAGAGGGATCAAGTAGGAGGATGAGCGGTCTTCCCGCGTTTGAATAAATCAGTCAATTAAAAAGCATGATCAATTATTCAGAAATAAATAGATATGTTCTATGTAAATACAAATGCGCATTCGTTATACACAGCACCGCAACAAGGGTTTAATCTGCGCTCCCTGGTCTATGAAATGTGCCACCAACTCACCACATGAATGTTCTGAATGATCAAAATGAAGGGTCTGAGGGATGCTCTACGACACTCTGGTCCACCGTTGGGTGTGTATTTGGCCACTCTTAGGAAGGACCTCACAAAGGCTTTCTCAGAAATAAACCACCTGCACAACTAAACATGCACCCACACTGGAAGCCATACTGTGCACTAGCTGTAGGGGGGTTACCCACACAAGAGCTTCAAACAGAGCAACTCCAACTCTCCTGCTGAAGAACAGCCTCTGGTAAGGTGACTGCGCTTATTTACCTCTTTCCTCCTACCTCCATCTGGAGGAAGCCCAGCCCTAAATTGTTAAATATAAGAGACATCACTCCACGTGTATCCCTTTCAAGATGGAACCTTCCTTGAACTTTGCTTATCAGTGTGGATTTTACAGTATGAGTCCTCAAGCCCTTGTTCTCTCAGGGAGATTCACTCTCCGTTAGGGGTAATGTAAGAGCTCACCCTCTGTCGCCATACATCGCATCCTTGTGACATCTACCTTTACCCTGAAGGCTGGTTCATTTGTAAGTTCAGGATTTGTAAAGCGCTGCAAATCACCCATGAAGGTCTCAAGGTGCTGAATTGCAGGCACAGGAAGAAAAAGTGATTTGCCCAAAAACACAGGATGTGGATGCTGACGCCGAGACTCGTACCTGGTCCCAGCCGGCTCCAAAATCAGCAGCCCAGGTTGTCTCACCACATCATCTTATGTTATGTTAACAGCATTCACAAAAGACTTGCTCTGCAAAGGTTGCATGGTCTTTGGGTGCATGATGAAAAGCATTGGGGGGGAGGGGCAGGCACACACTGCCTAATCCACGAATCAAATCCCATTGTATTCTCATCCCCCCAGAACTTTCTGGGTAAACACACCAGACCAAGGGCTGGTTTAGAAGTGAGTGCAACTCAAAGAAGACAGTAACTCACCAGGCCAAGCGTGTGTGTTGATCTACGCATTGTAAATGCAGCCCCCTCCCTTCTTCCCACAAAATAGTCGATATAGGGTTGTATGATAAAGTTCCCCTGATCCCTCAGTTTTAAAGTTGGAGTAGGGATGCTTTAGGGTACGAGCAAGCCTTCCATTGCAGACGACACTCCAGGCATCAGTGCAGAACCTGAAGCCAGGTACCCTGGTGGTGCATGGCCTCTAGAGGCTGGGATTCTTAGACAAAGGATGCAGGGATGTGCTCTGCTGTGAGACAGGACATCAATCTGATCTATTCCAAAACAATGGCCCTATTTTTTTTTTACAAAGTCACAACTGGCAAATCTCTGCTTGTCATAAAAACCTTAATGAAAGCCATGAAATCTCACTCCTGTGGTCTGTCCTGCTGACAGGTGTGAAAGTACTAATAGAAACAATGTACACACGCACACAGGCCATTGCCCTGCGTGTTCACTTCCGATGTTTGCCTGTAATATTATAAGTAAGGCTCCCAGTTTTCTGTTTTTACTGATTCTTACAGATAAATACAGACAGAAAATAATATGATTCCTGTCTGTATCTATTTTTAAAAGCAGATAAATGCAGAAAATCTGGCTTCGTTTGATTGACTCTCCATGTTGTCACTAAAGAATTCCACACCAATAGTTGTGCTGATTGACAGCATGAGGATTTAACAATGGTATGAGATTTCCCTAAATAACTGCACATCACAACGTGTTTGTACTAGAATGGCAACATTTTTATGTGTGTTTATTAAAAAAAATTCAAATCTATTTGGCTCCAGAATATGCTAAACCCTAATAGGCAGCAAAGTATTAGTGCACATTTATCGGTTAAATAAATGTGGAAACATACAAAGCATGACTTCATTAATTCAGAACCCACAAAATAATTATAGATTAATACCGGTAGGATGGCCAAAAATGATATGAATAAATAGAGACAGAAATGTTAAAAAAATAAATACCTTAAAAACAGGAGCCCTAATTATAAATACACAGCTGTCTTTGAAGATCTTTGTGCACTGCATCTACGTACTATACATGGTAAATGCCTTTTCTGCCCAGCAGCCTCATACTCTTAAAACCTGGTTCACACAATTGAAAATGGTGTAGATAAATTAAAATAATAACAAACGTCTCTTCAGATTGCCTTCATGTTGCTGCCTACTACTGATGCCAGCTGGAACGCAGGTAGAGTTATGTGTCTGTTACCCCATGATTGTCCAAAGAAGGTCCGAGCAAGCCAGTGGCGTAGCTACGGGGGCGGTACAGTTTTTGGGGGCGGTGGAGGTGAGAAAGTCGTGCGTCAACTACCACCATACCCCCCTCCCCTGAGAATAAGTCGCCCATCAGCCCCGCCCCTCTCCCGCTCTTACCTGCACCAGGCATGAAACTTAGGGTCCGCCCCGGGTGGCAGGAGGTATAGCTATGCCACTGAAGCGGGCAGAATCCAAGCCAGATGTTCAAGTAATTCACAAAAGAAAAATTAACATCCAATGAATATAGACTGGCATACTCTATATAGTCAGTGGTTAGCCAGATACTCTAGCACGGATCCAGCACTTCGTCAAATATGTTGAACACCTGTGTAGTAGCGAGTAGTCCTATTGGGAGTGTTTGTCTGGTTTTAGGGTGTAAAACAGTTCAGTGCCCTTTTTATCTGGTGACTCGGAGTACCAGCGGGTGTGGCGGCAATGGAAGAGGTGGAGCAGTGCCATGGCTCAAAAAAGGTGTATTGAGCTCCCAAAAAACAGGGTATATGAAAACTGTGGCATGGATGCAGTGCCATTGGGAATTTCCTCACTGCCATTAATGAATGAATGAATGATAGATTTATAAAGCGCACAGCTACTCCGAGGAGTGTCCTAGCGCTAGAAGGAGATCCCAGGTGCACAGCCCCATACCGGAAGAACTACTTCTCCCCAGAGAAAAACCAACCATCTTCATACCTTGGCATTAGTGATGCCCAGACATACAAGTAACGTCTAGGCTTCTAAGGACACTTTGGTCGCACATCAAGTGCATCCTGAAAACACTCTGGTCTTGGATCACTTTCAGAGGACTTGTTCTGAAGCAGAGTCGTGAACAAGCTGAGAGGGATATTACTCAAGCACCTGCTCCCTGGGAAACATCAAACGCTGGTCTGCCTTTGAAGCTCCTGTTCCTCTGATCCTCCCCTGCCTTTTGTCTATTAAAAGAATACACTGAAGCAGAGAACATGCTGAGAGTGCACCTTCATTTTCAGTAGGATGATAACAAGACATGCACCAGCTATAGGGGTGTGTGGCACACTCTCCCAGGATGTTTGCAAAAGTTTTGGACCGGCCGCCTTCGACCAACCATGGCAGTCAGTGAAGGATAGGTCAGTCATATTAAGGGTATGACTTTTCGTTTATGCTAAACTCTTTAAAAAGCAAATGTTCATTATATAAGCTATATTTACACTTAAACAAGTGTTCCCCTGTCACAAAACGTGTAGTTTGACGTCTGATTTTGCAGATTTGATCACAGACCGGAGTCTAATTTTCATGTCTTTGTGCTGGAGCATAAGTATTATTGGTGCTGTTTACGTGTGGTTTCGGGTTTATGGTTGCAAGTATATTATATACCTAGTGGTGTTTGGTGCATGTAGAGGGAGGTCTTTACCATTTGGGAAGACCAATATGTGCCTTGCCTGGTTGGGTTGTTGCGAGCATGGTGTCTCGCTAAGGGCTGACAGTATATCTTTTACCAGACTAACTGTGGTGTGTTAGGTGGGCGTTGGGTTGAGTGTGCTCTGCATTATTGTTACTGGCAGATTGATGTTATACTAGGGTGCTAGGATAAAGTTACTCACAAGTCAGGCTCTCTTCTGTCCCTCAATGGCCAGTCCTTAATCACATGTCAGCCATGCTTCTGTGAGACCCATACTTCTATTGGGGAGACAAATTCAGGTGACTGTGGTGTGGTGTGGTTGGGGCAGGAGTGCCTGATTTACGCCTAACTCTGACCCAGCCCTCCCATCCTTTGGATACACTTATCCGTTGGAAAATGCTCTAATGCCTCTGTGTGTCACTTCTGGAGAATGGCCCTGCCCTTCCGCCTCCTTGGGCAGGCCCTTGAGCAGAGACTGTAAATAACTTCATTATCTGGCTGTGGTGCCATTCTGTTGGTTTTGTCTTCTGATTACTGTTTAGATTGCTCAAGGCGCGGTCATGTGACTGCGGGCAGAAGGACCCTCGAGGGTGCAGCACACTGCGTGGGCCACTTGACCTTGGCTCCGGCTGTAAACACCCACGCCAGAGCTGGCTCTGCAGAACACTGCAACAGGCCATTGGCTCCCTCCCTGAAACAGGGAAGCTAGCCTGCAGCAAGTCGTTGCAGCGATCTGGACACAAACAAGGAGAAAACGGAATGTAGGAGGGTGCTGAGAAGTCCACCTGAGCGCTACAAGTGCGAGAAGGGAAGCCATGATCCGGCTCCCTTTCCAAGCCCAGCCCGACAGCCGCTTGCCAGGGGATGAGGCATGTATACTTTTACAAAGGCATCACAGAGTAACTGGTATTAAGGTTGCTACCCCCCTACATGTCGCCCTGTGTCAGAACCACGCCAGCTGTCACAGAAAGTCAGAGGTCCATAAATGTAATTACACATCAGGCATACCGTAAGATTAGAAATGGGGTTGCCAGGCTTAGGTTTGGTCAATGGAGAAATCCCAAGATGGCCGCTAGAGGAGGAGTGAAGAAGGTTGTGCAGCACTCTAGTGTTGCTAAAAGCAGGAAGGTAGCTTTAGAACGTTGGAAGCTGAGGAGCAAGAATCCTCACACTTCACCTGATTCCTTGGAGGTAATGGCAGCATTCTGATTTGCGGCGCGCTAGTTAGTCAGGGTAGTGTCGTCGCATCTATTCAGTTCGTCGTTTAGTTTCGACGCGAGCTCTTATTGCGTGTGGGTTTGTGTAGGGCTCTGTTTTAAGTCTCATTAGGTTGCCAGTAGTTTAGATTTGAAGAGCGCATGACAGAACGCTCAGTGTTTTTCGTGGACCGCGCATGTCAACGCTGAAGTGTCCATGTGAGTAGTGTCTGTTTACTGAGCAAGTTTAAACAAGAGACTAGTGTCAGCGCTTCTGAGGTCGCGCTTGTAGAAATCAGTGTTTGAAGGCGCAGGCAGTATTTGCAGTCCGGCGCGCGAGCCTGTGTTGGTGATTAGCACGCATGTTAGAATTGTGCTCTTCAGCAGCGCTCGTTTTTGGGAGTTACAAGTTGTAGTCCATGTGGGTATTTATCCTTGCAGGGCACATAAAATAATTCTGGCTCCAGTTGAGCAACAAATAAGTATTGGATACATAAGACCTAGTAGTTCCGAGCCACGGAGTTAGTCACAACAGTGTAGTGGCTTGAGTTTGTAGTTTTTTCCCCTCACAGATAGAACTGAAGTTTTCAATACTGTAAATTGCATACTTACCTTATTGTGTGAGGTTTATGGGATTAGTTCTGATTCCTGAGACTCCAGAGATGGTTCCTGTAAAATAAAAAGAACACCATTTAGAGAATTACCACAAGAAAAACAATACAGAAGAGAGGCAATAGCTTTCGCCATAATTGGGTAGGTGTTCCTGAACTGAATTGAATTTTGATATTTATGTTAGTTAATGATGCTAATGTGAAAAGTATGCCATAAAAGTTTACAGGTTTTCTTATTAACAGTTTTGCAGCTGAAAACGAAGAACGTTTACTGAGAAGAACCAGAAGAAGGCTTAGCTGTCTCTTCTCTGTCCCCTACCCCTTTCCCCTTTGGGTTTCTACAGCCACACAGTATTTAAAAGCAGTGAAGGGCTGAGAAGCTAGAAGAGGGAATTGGGATCTTGCAGCATTCTGCTCCTGCGCATTCTGGTGGAAGCTGATCTGACACCCTGGTACTCTGTACCCTTCATAGACTTTGCTGCTGGAAAACATTCATATGAAGCAAAGAGTCTAATTGGTTCAACACATGCAAATTGAGACTATATCTAAACCAAAAATGTGATGGGGGAATGCTTAATCTCAGCCTGTGGTAATTACTTGGGAATGCACGCTAGTCCATTCTTTTTTTCCACTATGCCACCCTAGACAGAGACCACACATATGCAAATCAGCCTTGGTGTGCTCCAGTAGGACAGGGCACCCCAAACTGCCCGGCCAGGTCCCCTCCAGAAGGGTACAAAGGCAACCCCAGACCAGTTTCAGCCTATTTAGGCCTCATCAGTGAGACATAACGCGATTGGTATGACAAGAATGAGGTTGTTCAGGTTGTTAAATGAAAGATTAGGACTGGAAATAAAGTGCTCTTATGACGGGTAGTGAGGTGACAGTCCTAGCTCCTAGTGGCTTTACATATTTGATTAAGTGGATTCCCTTCTGGTGAACGCGGCTATAGACCCCATGCGGCAAGGTGTCTGCATCTCTGAAGGGTAATCTCTCCATGCCAATCAGACGGTTCATTGGGTTTGTCGCCCATTGCAGAGACCTGTGTGTATAACCTATGCGTGCATCATAGGTTCAAATCCAACACTACTCGATGGTGGAACGGTGCTCTCCGAGACCATCAAGACAGTTGTGCTCTGAGTGAAAGCTACATTAATGTTACATTTATACACCACACGCCACAAACGCTGACAAGCTAACTCACACGGTCACACTGTGTGGAGCCTCTATCACAAGGCGGGAGCCTAGGTGAGCTGGAAACCCCTACTAAGAGTGGGTGTCCAGAATGTGTGAGGAGGCTTCACACAGCTGATTTTTTTTTTGTAAACATATTTTATTGCATTTTACAGGAGGTTCATTGGGTCGTTATGCCACAACCCTACCAACCATAAAACTCACATTCAGCCATCTTAGGACATTAGTACAAATTATTAGGCAGTTCAGGATGTGCTGTCCTTTCGACATTCATTTGCGGTCCTGTACAGATACTAACATTCAGTCCCGACTGAAACCTCCCAACCCCCAACAACCCCGCCCATCCCACCCCCCAGGTGTGTCACTTACATCTAGGTCGTGAGTATTTAGTAGACCAGTGTCCCAAGACGGGAGCCACCACCGAGTGAAGTAGCACAATAGGGGATCGCAGTCCACCCAGACAACAGAGGGCCGCCCACCGTAGTTTACCTCCATGCCTCAAGACACCCTCCCTCTCTTGCATCCTAACTTGAGTCTGCTGGGGGAACACCCTCGGAGTCAGCGTCCTCAGCGTCTTCCGGGGATTTGAGCGCCACGACAAGCGCTTCCCAAGCTTTCACCGCTTCTAGTGCTCTCTCGCTCTCTGTTCTCCTGGCTATCTGCTGTCTGATCACCCCTTCACACTCTGCCCATTTAAGGGGTTCTGCCTTCCATCGTGCTATGCTTGGGCCTTGTCTAGCTTTCCAATGCATGGTGATCTCCCTTTTGGCCAGTAATAAACCCAAATCTAAAAACGTACTCGTGATCTTATTCTTGGATGTGTGGGGGAACCAGTGTAAGATGCAATGTTTCTGGGTCATCTCCACTTCCCTGTCGGTGAGATCAGTCAGTAGTGTCGTTATCTCCCCCCAGTAACTGTCCAGGAACGGGCAAGTCCACAGCATATGTTTGAAATCTGCGCCGTATGTGCTGCTGCGCGGGCAAGCCGCTGTTTGGGCTGGGAAATACTTATTGAGCTTTTCCAGGGTAAGATATGCCCTGTGTAAGATATAAAAATGTACTAGTTGGAACCTGGCGTTTCGTGTGCTCTTCCAGGCCCTCTCTACCAAGTCCCCCCAGGCCTTCTCCGGGATAGCCTCATCAAGGTCAGTTTCCCACTTAAGCCGCAGTTCAGTTAGGGGGAGTAGAGTATCCGTCGTCATGCGCCGGTATAAGCATGTCACTGCTTTGAAGGTACCTGCTGCCATGACCACGTATTGACAGCCCAATGACGTTTTGGGCTCTGTGAGTCCCCCTCCCCAGTGTTGTCGAATAGCCGCCGTGAGGGCCGTGTACAGCAGGAAGTCCCCTCCAGGTAAGTCATAGCGAGCCTGTAGATCATTAAACGGAATCATGGCCCCCTCTTCATATAGGTCTCCTACGCTAGTCAGCCCCTGTTCCACCCAGTGCTCCAACCTCTGCCAGTTACCTCCATGCGGCAAGGCCGTACACATAAGTAACGGGATTTCCGGCGCGTAAGGGCGTCTGTTTTTAGTTCTTCGCAGGTATCTGTTCCAACATCTTCGTGCCGTATCGAGCTCAGTGGTGAGGACTGAGGGTCTGACCGGGAGCCGCAAGATGATGCGAGATAGTAGCCTCAGGGACGTAAACTCCTCCCTCCGCTCTTCCTCACCCCTGATCCAGCTCGCTACCCACTGCGTGAGCCACTGAAATTGCGCCGCCAAATAATAGGTCTCATAATCGGGAACCGCTAGTCCTCACTCCGCTCTTGGTCGCATAAGGGTAGCAAGTGCTACTCTACGTCTACCAGTTCCCCAGAGAAAGCCCGTGATCATTGATTGGAGCTGTGCGAAGTACTGAGTCAGGACCCAGATCGGTAAGGTCCTAAAGTAGTACAGTAATCTCGGGAGAGTGACCATTTTAAGCAGGGCTACGCGGCCTGCCACTGAGAGCGGCAATGAGCTCCAAAAGTCGAAATTGCTTTTGGCTCCTCTAATAGCTTTCCCTATGTTACCCTCTAGGATATCTTCTTGAGTGTGATATATTTGTGTACCCAGGTATGGTAGGCACCTGTCTTCCCACGTCACCCCCGCCGTGCTTCGTGGGCCTATTCGGCCTCCTCGGGCAGGAAACAGGCAAGATTTCGCCCAATTCACTTTTAACCCTGCGACTCTGCTGAGATCCTGCAGCAAGTTTTTCGCTCCCACAAGGGCCGCACCAGAATCAGCGAGAAAGAGCAGAAGGTCATCAGCATACAGTGCGATTTGATGGGTCTGCCCATGTACAGTGAGACCCTGATAAGCCCGCCCTGATCTGGCTTGCGCAGCCAGCGGCTCCATTGCCAGGGCAAACAGCAGGGGAGAAAGGGGGCACCCCTGACGAGTTCCCCTTCCCACACCACAGGCATCCGACACTAGGCCACCAGTTTTAACTCTGGCAGTAGAGTCAGAATAGAGGAGCGCTGTCCAACTCATAAAGTCATCCCCCAGCCCCACTTTCCGCATTACATGGAACAAATAAGGCCACTCCAAGCTGTCAAACGCTTTTTCTATGTCAATGGCGAAGATCGTCGCCTCGTCGACATTATAGGAGTCAGCTTCTAGAACTCGTAGGAGGCGCCGTATGTTAAGCGCCGTGTTTCGGGTGGGGATAAACCCGGATTGATCTTTATGAATTAGGGCAGTCATGTAGGGGAGCAAGTGAGTAGCCAAAATCCTACTTAGTATTTTATAATCTAAATTAAGCATAGACAATGGACGATACGCGGTCTTATCCCATGGTGGCTTCCCCGGCTTGAGTAGCGGTATGATGATCGCCTCTCTTGTAGTCGCAGGGAGGTGGCCCACCCGCTTTGCATCATTATATAATTGTACCAGCCTGGGAGCAAGTAAATCAATATATGCTAAATAGAATTCAATTGGCAGACCATCCGTGCCCGGGGTTTTATTGCGAGCCATGTTCTTAATGGCTCTTCTCACTTCTCCAAGCTCTATCTCCCACCCCAGCGCCTCCGCACTGTCCTCATCTAGGGCTGGTAGTTCCACATCACGTGTGAACTCGAGCAAATCCTCCTCTGCCGGAGTCAGTTTACTCCTGTAGAGGTCCGTATAATAGGTCAGGAACAGGTCATTTATGCCCTGCTGGTCATATCTCGCCGCCCCATCTTGGTCTCTAAGTTCCAAGATCGTTGAGCCTCTCCCGGCGGGGTTAGCCAACCAAGCCAGAAGGGCTCCCGACTTGTCTCTCTCTGAGTGAGCATGGGTGAGGCTTCACACAGCTGATGTCTTTTGGGGGTTTTGTAACCTCCCCAGGACATAGGCATCAGCCTCAGAAGCTTATGTTTTGTGGTGGGGGAAAGCAGGAGTAGGTGTGAATCTTAACACACTGATGAGCACAGAGCCACACCCCTCTCCAAAGCACGCCACAACTGGATATTGAGTAATAGATTCAAGACCGCGCTCCCTCACAAGGCCCTGACTGCCTCTCACATGATAAGGAGTTTTCTGAAGTTGGCGGGCCTGCAAACTGATCTGCCTGTCAGCACTTAAATAATCACTATTCCTATTACCCAATTCATATTAACATTACCCATTGCAGTGATGCTCATTTTACTAGACTTAGTAGGATATGAGACTTAGGCCCAGATGTACAAAGCCATTTAGCATTTCTTAAAGGGCCAAATCGCTATTTCAGCCCGTTAAAAAATATTAAATGGCCTTTTCAGATGTACAAAGGGCCCAAATCGGTCGCAATTTGCAATTTCTTCCTGGTTGAAAACTCAAATTGAGACCGCAATTTAGGAACCGCAAATAGGGATTACCTATTTGTGATTCCTAAAGCACATGTACGTAGCATGTTCTAAATGCTAATCGGGCATTTAGGCAGTGCTATTATCATCGACTTGAAGCCGATGGTAACCATGTGCAAAATTAAAAAATACATTTAAAAAATGCCCTAGGGCATATGTGCACTTACATGTGCACTAGGAAATACGGGGTGCATCAAGGGGGGCCTTAAGCCCAGAGGCACCCTTGGCTTTGCATTTCTTAAATTGCGATTTCCTATTAGGAAATTGCATTTTAGGAAATGCAAACCATTTCCTATTTTGCCCATAGGCGGGAATGCAATGGAATTTCCTATTTGTAATTCCCTAGGAATCGCTATTAGGGAATCGCAAATTTAGTACATATCCTTTTGCATTTCTTGATTAGCGATTCCTACGGAATTGCTGTTTAAGAAATGCAAACGGGAAGCTTTGTACATCTGGGCCTAAAAACCAGATAGAATTTTGCAGAGATGTACTCCATCACAAGCATTATGGATATCCCATCCACAGTATTAAAAGTGCAGTATATGCTAATACGTTTGCAGTAAGGCGGACGGGATGCGCGTCTCATTTTTGAGGGAGTACCCATCTGCCAAAGTCAAAATCGGGACATAGCTTTCAGGAACAAAAAAGTGGGTTCTTCCTGTGAAGGCAGAAACTAAGACTTGTACGGGTGGTATCTGTCTCTGCATTGACCATCCGGCCCAATCAGGGCCGGCGCTGGGCATGGGCAGTGTGGGCCGCTGTCATGGGCCCCACAGTCAGCCCTCCAACGTGGGGCCTTGCACCAATGCGACACAGTCAGGTCACGGCATAAAGGTGCCACCTTGAAAGTGCACCACCTTAGGGGGCCCCCTCCCCTGGCCTCACTGCTATGGTGTAGCGAGGCGAACCCGGGGGCGGGGGCAGTCCCAGTTGCAAGAAGGCACATTCCTCAGTTTTGTCCTGCAATTAGGCCTCCTCCCCCTACCCACGCAGAGGCACAGCGGGAGGAATATTGTCCGGCTCTTCAGCTCCCTGTCAGTCTTAACCCTCTCTGGAGATAAGCAACCCCCACACCTTCAGCCCTTAATGAGCTAAGAGGTGCTTGTAGGTGGCTACGAGGGAGGGGCTGCAGCTTCAGGAGCAGGGGGCATCTCTTGAGATGCAGACAGCCCTGAATGGGTCAAGTCTATGCAAATTAGAGGGGCCTCGCACATTCCCCTTCTGCCCAGGGCCCCAAAAATCATAGAACCGGCCCTGGGTCCAATCAGCTGCTGAAAAGCTCAGAACCTTCCATTCAACGTAGATAAATGGATGTCATCAGCGGTGGGCGGCGAGCTGAAAACAGACATGAAATATGTACACATATAGCACCATATTGGGTCAAGTGAGTGCAGTTAGGGAGTCAGGCCATCTCCAGGAGCAGGAAGATTTGGGAAGGCAAATTGTACAGGTGTCAACAACAAAATTGTGTTCGGCACACAAAGCCGCTTGCCAGGCCGGGTAGTTGAGGGTCCCTCTGTCCACCATTTTCTGAAAACAACCCCGTGGTCCTAAGCGTGTTGAGGGTTTTCCTTTTGCCCCAAATGGCTAGTTGTGCCTTCTAGGTCAAGCAGCTACCTGAAGTCTAATGGTGCTAATACTGAGATCTTCATCTGCGGGGCAAAGATCCACTGGGATCAAAAAATTTGACCTGAGACATTGGGCATGTGTCCTGAATTCCCCATGTTGAGGAATATTTATCTTGAGAGATGAAAACCTTTCATTCTCTACCCAGTGGAAGGAGTTGCTGAGGCCAGCCATCACATGCCTCACATTCTACGCTGCATCTTGGTGACCCCCCTAGAGCTTAACGTAAAGGTGATCTTGCATTAGACTATTCCCTTGGGCCTCACTGGCTGGCAATATTAGAACACTTGAAATCCAACAATATTTCACTAGTGTTGGAACACAAAAAAAATTTGTTGCAGCATTTATAAGGAGAATGGGTGTACTATCTGAATATTGAGATTTAAATATTGTGCTAGCAGAACATCTGAGCCAGAATATCAACTACCAAAATAGTGTGAAGGCTAAGCATATACAGTAAGTATAGATTTACCATACATAACTCCACATATGTGTACTTTGACCATATATATCTCTATAAGATATGTAGATGTGGACGCAAGAATAGTAAATCTATACTGAGATATGTGCTTACCTTCACAGTATTTTGGTAATTGATGTTCTGGCTACGAATTTTCGTTTGCATGACACTTTTGTCTTAGATATTCTGACATAATAAAAAAACATGGTTTTCAACTACATTCGAAGTCGCAACCCTCTTTCTCCAAACAGTCTGTCACTTCAGACCTCTGTTTTTCGCAAAATGTACACTAGGTAAAGTACCAGGAGAACTCCACCCTCACAGACATCAAATACACTTCCCCCAGGATGACATATGCAAACAATCAGATCAAATTGAGAAAAATGCAGAAAGCTTGGTTGCTCATGCCATTAGAAAGGTTAACACACTGGGAACTATAGGTAATACCCTACTGGTTGTGCTATTGGTCCTTAATATTAGCATCTATCAGGTCCATTCAGCCACGGATTGTGGGTGCTTTGGAAATAAAATAATATAAATAAGATTCTGCCTAAATTGATGCCTTGGACACGGTTTCCTGCATGGAAAAAAAACTAGAGAGGATTTTCGTATAGACTTTTAGCCGTCTATTTCTGGGTATATGCCCCAGGTGTATGTGTGAGCTGCTTCTCTTTCGATATGTATAGAACCACAATTTCAAAATGCGACCTGGGCTTAGGAGGGAAAGACTACCTGGATTTCTGTGCAGAATTTGAGTTTCTGTGCCTGTGATATGTACAAATGGGTGAGCAGAATATCAGTTTCTGGTTAGAGTTTTTATTGGCACTTGCATAGGGCACATTCTACCACTGGTATCGCCGCATGGCGCTTTCCACAGAACTGTGACTTTCCACTTCATTGTGAGTTTTCCATTGACACTTGAACTCTATAACGACTACTGGTGATGTGATACTTTGAACCCTGTTAGATCTGTTTCTCAGTTAAGGGGCCACGTCTTATTCATGGATCTGGGGATTGTTTGATTTTGGATTTTGAATGACAAAGAGGGGTTTACCATTGGCTTACACATCGTAAAGGGTGGTAAACACGCCCAAGGCCCAGGAAATATAGGCATATGTGTATGTCTAAGTCTGTCTTTCCATTCATCCTTCCCACAGGTATGTATATGCAGAATTGCTCCAAGATAGGCCTAATTTGTGCAGGATCTCAGCTTCCGGATAGATATATATATATGTATATATCCTTAGCTCCAAAGCCTGCCAGTGCTCCTGCACTCGCTAATAGGTGCACCATGTACGAGGGCAGACTCGTAGAAAGTATTCACGCTCCAAAAACAAATCACGGGCACTCACGGGGGTAATCCTGATGTGGATTTATTGGCACAAATAGCAAAACAAACGCGTTTCAGCGGGACGCCTTCCTCAGTGTTGGCGCCTGCCGCGTTCAAACCTCCATAAATACATCGTCATTGACACATCGTCATGACCAGTAATTGAAAGTCAGGCAAAACTTTTTACATCAAAGGTCAGGCATGTAAACATATATGAGCCACCATTGTTAAGTGGTAAAATTCTACGGCCCCTTTCAAATGCAGATGCCAATACAAATACAAATACAAATACAATCTCCGCTCGAGCCTCTGCGCGCTGGCTGAGAGTCATTTCACTTTTGCTCATTTATCCGGCAGATCGCTTTGAATAGGAACATTAGACTTACAAATAAAGTGCCCAGATGCAACATTAATCCAATACATATTTGAAATACATTTATCACCACCTCGATGTTGCATATGGCTACAACATAATCATCTGAGGTGCAAAGAGAATTATAACCACTCATGCCCCGTAGTCATAATTGTGCCCTGGATGGGCTGTGTACGACGTGACATAAGAGGAGGGGACAGGGAAAAGAAATTGCGTAGATTAGAATCGCGCTACATCCTTGACATGGTGACGAAATCACAGATGGGCCTTAATATGGTGGAAGAGCTTGGGGTACACTTGTGAATTGCAGTAACATAGGAAAGCAGGCTGACTTAGCTGAGGGGGTCCATGAGCAGCTGTGGTAGGAATCAGCCCATTTGGGGCTTTAATTATGTTAGGCCCTTTCTATAGTATGCATAGCAAGCCGCATGAGAGTCCAAGTGGGAGTGTTGCCCATATAGGGCAGGATTTCAGGCCACTTAGATATATATAATATAAATAATGTAACAGGTTTGGGGACTGACACAGCCCATCCAGGGCACAATTATGACTATGGGGCATGAGTGGTTATAATTCTCTTTGCACCTCAGATGATTATGTTGTAGACATATGCAACATCGAGGGGTGATAAATGTATTTCTAATATGTATTGGATTAATGTTGCATCTGGGCACTTTATTTGTAAATCTAATGTTCCTATTCAAAGCGATCTGCCGGATAAATGAGCAAAAGTGAAATGACTCTCAGCCAGCGCACAGAGGCTCGAGCGGAGATTGTATTTGTGTTTGTATTGGCATCTGCATTTGAAAGGGGCCGTAGAATTTTACCACTTAACAATGGTGACTCATATATGTTTACATGCCTGACCTTTGATGTAAAAAGTTTTGCCTTACTTTCAATTACTGGTCATGACGATGTATTTATGGAGGTTTGAACGCGGCCGCCGCCAACACTGATGAAGGCGTCCCGCTGAAACGTGTTTGTTTTGTTATTTGTGCCAATAAATCCACATCAGGATTACCCCCGTGAGTGCCCGTGATTTGTTTTTGGAGCGTGAATACTTTCTACGAGTCTGCCCTCGTACATGGTGCACCCGTTAGCGAGTGCAGGAGCACTGGCAGGCTTTGGAGCTAAGGATATATTATATATATACTAAGATATGTAGGTAGCACCAGATTGCAGGTTCATAAAGAATTCTTCAACATCCGAGAGCCATTACTAACTCAGACAACACATACCCAGTTGCAGGACATTTTAATGAATGTCATGGTAACAATCCCAAGTGCCTTAAGTATTATGTCATTGATGCAGTCCCTAAGAGGATGCAGGGAGGCAATGGAATCACGCTATATTTAAAATTTGGATTCCAAATCTCCGAATGGTTTGAATGTAGGAGAAGAGTTGCAAACATTTTTGTAATATTATAATTTGATTAATAATTGCACAAATTAAGGAAGAAGATAAAATGCATTCACTTAGGTTGGTTTTCCCTTTAGCACATTATATTGTATAAGGTAGCACTTGAGCAAGGGTCAGGGTGGTTTCTATTCAGACATGAGTTGATGGTACATGATTCAATGGCTTCTAGTCAGACATGAGTTGATGTTACATGATTCAGTATGATTATGTTTGGATATGGGATGGTGTAATTATCAATTAGTGATAAAATTAGAAGCATATAAAAGAGCCTGCCCATTATGGGCTCAATTCTGTGTAAAATTGGGTCACAAGCAACTTTGCACAGTATCAATAATCATGATTTGTACAAAAAATAGATTTTATCTTTTCAATAGTAGCTGGTTATTAGATTTGATCTAAGAGATGTTAATTTAAATCATGTAATGCAAATTTACATGTGAATCTATTTTTAATGCTTTCTGTATATACCCATTGATTCACTATTTATATGAACATGTATTTAATCAGAAAACGTTTTTAGTGCAATTTCCAATAAAATGTAAAAGTCTGTTTTCCATGACCATTGATCAGGTGATTACCATATAAATGGATGCTAGATAATGCTGTGTGTATGTGATCAAGGCCAGGCTTGGCCGAAATCTGTTATGGTGGATATGTGGCAATAAACAAGACAAGATCAGCAATTGGAGTTTGTGCCCGGATGTATTGGTGGAGAGACGGGAGTATTGGTATATATATATATTATATATATATATTTCCCAACAGTGATCCTTTGGTTCCGAAAGCGCTCATCAGCGGGTGCTCTGCAAGGGGGCCGGATCCAGGCCCAATGTATTAAATCGCAAGACAAAGGATGCGGCACTCTTTAGCAGACTTTTTCGTGCAAGTTTATTTTCAGATAGTCACTCCACCAACGCGTTTCAGCCTCACTCGGCTTTTCTCACGAAAAAGTCTGCTAAAGAGTGCTGCATCCTTTGTCTTGCGATATATATATATATATATATATATATATATATATATATATATATATATATATATATGTGTGTGTGTGTGTTACTGATATAATGTAGCATACACCAAAGTTACTTGGAGCTCTCAGCAGAGAAGAATAGTGAAATAGTTGTGTGTACATAAATTCAAACTGTACTTTAGCATGAATAACCAGGCCTTAAGCCCTTTCCTGAATGTAAGTTGTTACGTTTTGTTACATAGATGTATGTGTGTGGTCCTAGTTCGGAACGACAGAAAAGTCTGATGTTCTGGTTACGATGGGATTCTGAAGTCCCTCTGACATCTCCGAAGTATCTGAACAGTCAAGCGAGGGTAGTGATATGATTAGTTCATTTTTCATTTAGGTCTTTTCTATAGCCCCAAAAAGTCACTTTTGAGCTACTTCAGGTCAACCAGAAGAAGTGCTCTGAAAAAAAAAAAGATCACAAATACTAAAGGTAATTACCAGATCGAGAAAATAGTGAATTGAATGATAATAATAATAATAATATAATTTATAAAGCGCCTGAATACACCAAACGGTGTGTCTCTACGCTGGACTCTGCAAATTCGAAAGGAATAAAAGTATAGAAGAATTCAGGGCATATACTACATGGAGCTGACTAGATTAGAAGGCAGTTGTTGTAGATCCAAGTTTTCAGTCTTTTTTTGAAATCCGTTTTGGAAGGGGAGTCTCTGAGAGCCCTTGGGAGAGAGTTCCACAGTTTGGGTGCTAAATAGGCAAAGGATCTTGCTCCCATTCTGGCCCTATTTATCTTAGGCACCCTAGCTAAATTCACATCCGAGGATCTAAGACTGCGCATGGGCACATACGTTTGCACCAGGGCATGGAGGTAGCTAGGGCCCTGTTTCTTTAAGATTCGTCGGCAAATGCATAAAGCTTTAAAATGAATTCTTTTCATCACCGGAAGCCAGTGAAGTGAATTAAGAGCATTACAGGCTGATGATCCTTTAGGGATGTTTAAGACTAGTCTAGCTGCTGCATTCTGAACTCGTTGCAGCAGTTTGAGGCTCCCCTTGGGAGCACCTAGATAAAGTACATTCCCATAGTCCAGCTGTGAGGTGATAAGTGCATGAACTATGGTTTTTCTTGATCTGGTGGGAATTAGATCAAGAATTTTCCTTAAAACCTTCAGGGTGCCAAAGCATTTCTTTGCCGTTTTCCTAATTTGATCTTCAAAGGTTAACTTTGAGTCAAAGATTACTCCCAAGTTCTTAGCCTTAGATTTAGGAGTGGGGGCCCCCCAAAGATGCTGCCCACCAAGCTGATGTCCAGATAGAGGGAGTTCTACCAACCAGTAGAATCTCCGTTTTGCTTGCATTCAATTTTATGCAGTTGTCGGTCATCCACACTGCTACCTCGGATAGGCAGGTCCTAAATCTCTCAGCTGTAATGGCCGAGGGGGTCTGACAGATTTACTATTAATTGGGTGTCATCGGCATATGACACCACTTGAACCCTATGCCTTTTAATGATGTCAGCCAGGGGTTTCATATATATATTAAAAAGAGTAGGGCTCAAGACAGAGCCCTGTGGAACCCCTTTCGTTGAGGGGAACTGGTCTGACACACAGGATTTAAGAGTAACCTGAAAGGATCTGTCCTGTAGAAAGGAGCTAAACCATTTTAGGGCATTGCCTCTGATACCGGTCTCTTGGAGTCTATGAATTAATATATCACGTGACACCGTATCAAAGGCTGCACTCAGATCGAGCAGTATCAGAGCCGACGTTTTTTCCGACAAAAGGAGAGCAGATTCAGTGGAAAAGGTTGCTCTAAAACCTGATTGAGTGGGGTCTAGCAGCTCATTGGATTCACAATGAAATTAGTCAGGCAGTTGTAAACATGCTTCTCCAGTATTTTCGCACCAAATGGAAGAAGCGAAATGGGTCTCATATTATCTAATATGGACGGGTCTATTGAGAGATTTTTCCCGATAGGCATTACCATGGCATGTTTCCAGCATTTAGGTACCGTGCTCGAGCTAATTGATAGCTTCAAAAGCTCCTGTAGAGAAGGGACTATCACTGAGCCCCCTCTAGGTGGGGCTGAGTCCAGCGGAGAGCCTGATTTGATGGATGCGAAGATATTATTAACTTCCGCTACTGACGGAATGGGGAGGTCTGTTAGGTCATTAGATTTTTCCCTACACCTATCTGTGCATTCCTTGCTAAAAGAGTCTGAGTTTTTTTGGTATATTTTAGCCACCTTATTAGAAAAGAATGTAGCAATGTCGTTGCACAGCTTACGTGATGAAACGAGGGTCGCCGAGGTGCGCTCCGCCTTCGTTAGAGATTTAAGCAGGGAGAATATTCTTTAGTAGGATTGCGCTCAATGAGACAAAGCAAGGGCTGTGCATCAAAGCGGAGTGAGCCGAGTGTCACTCCAGCCTCACACAGAATTGTGCAAGTGGCAGCACAAACAGACCACCCCTCTTGTGTACTTTCCTACAGTCTCTGCTGCTGCCTCAGCCCTTTGCAGGTTTGCTGTTTCCTTACTCCTCGATATAACGCTCACACCAGAGGCGTACCAAGGTTTAAGCAAGAAAAATGTTCTCACTGACTGCTTTTTTGGATGTAAAATACATCAATAATCAGGATTCAGTGTGCCCCTCAGGCAGCTGGACACTGGTGCCACTGCACAAGCTGCTCGACATATAGTTACTTCTCCGGCATAAAGTATATTAGAACATGATGAGCCTTCGGCTTGGGCCTTTAACGCTGGAGCAGGCCTTTAATGGCCGGTAAAGCCCACTATGACGGGCTCTATGGCTATATTGTTACATTGAAAATCTTGATTTCAGATCCAGGCAGGATTTCCCACACTGAGCCCTGCCTCCCCCCACCAGGGTCGGACTAACCTATAGGGCAATCAGGCAGTGCCCATCATGCCGGTCTTACAGGACATTGTAAAGGCCATTTTTTGGCTGTTTGTGGGCCTGTTTTATGGCCTGCCGTTTTTTACTGTTGATCCCTGATATTAAAACAAACATTGCAGCACATCCATGCAGTCTTCCATACCTTGCAAATCACCTATACATCATGTCTTTACAAATTAAAAACTACCCCAATTTTCAAACATGGGCCACTTTATTAGCTTCCTAATCCACTAAAGAGGGCCACTTTTATTTTGGTGCCTGGGTCTATTTTCCTGCCCAGTCCGGTCTCTGCTCTGCTTCTCCCGCATTCCTGAGTATCTATAAATCCAGACAAGTTGAGCCCGGGCAGACACAACAAAGCTCCATAATTGGCAACATTCTGTGCGAAGAAGAGGGAGGAATTTTTTAGATTTCATAACCACTATTTAATTTAGCACAATAATGTCATCCGCCGAAAATGACATACCAAGACCTCAGGAACAGTGATGAGATTACAGGGCACAATACTAAGATCTGATGATATGGCCTGTGACTTTTTTTTAATGTTTTTATTTGTATTTTGCCAAACAAAAGAAAAAGAACCATAACAAAATCGGTTAGAGTCATGCATGGCCTGTGACTTTTGATCCATTTCACAACATGAAAGACAGATGGCGTGACTTCCCAAAAAGCAGTAGAAGTAATTAAATTAATCTGTTGGCTGGAGTTTTGCAAAAAAAACAGTAGCCTACTGCCTGTCTGTAGAGTTTCCATATGTAAAGGTGAACAGCAGCCTTGGGAGAGGACGCTAGGGCCTGAGCTGCTCACTTTGGAGCTGGTGAACGAAGTTCGAATCTCAATGCATGTGTTGTGTAGTGTAACTGGTGCTCATGTAAAGTGCTCCAATTCCTTTGGGTCGAGTTCGTGCTATATATAAAGCGGCAAAAAAAAATCTTAACAGCTCTCCTTACTCTGGCAATCAGCACAGAACATGATCTTATAGTTACTACGCCATACATATGAATCCATCCCCTAAATGACGGACTCACTGCAGACAAATGTGACGGGTGGAATACCTCCAAAGATCTCAGCCACTGGTAATCAGGAGCTGCATTCTAGTCCATTATTTTTGCAAGCTTGCCACAACATGCCATTTGCAAATCAGCCTTGGTCTTGCGCCAGTAGGAACTGTCTAGCCAGACCAGCCTGACATAGTGCCCTATAAAAGGGATGCGAGAACCTGTATAAAGGTGAAAGGATTTACAGAGCTCCAGGTAAAATATATTTTGCCATTTGGGTGTTCGCTTTACAATAGCTACAGGGCGCTTTCTGAGGCCATCTGTTGCAATTTAGTACCTTGTTGTGGCCGTTTGAAATAGCTTGGTGAAGCAGTTTCCTCAGTCCATTAAATGGAAATATGGAAGTGCAGATGCTCACTATTTAGAGTACCTGTTTGCTCCTGAGAAGTGCCGGTATACTCCCATTAAATATATTGCAGCAGTGCTGAGAAGTGCCGGTACACTTCCATTAAATGCATTGCAGCAGTGCTGAGATGGTACTTGCCCTTTAAATGTATTGCAGCAGTGCTGAGAAGTGCCGGTACGCTCAGATTAAATGTATTGCAGCAGTGCTGAGAAGTGCCATTACGCTCCGATTAAATGAAGTGCATGTACTCTCCCATTAAATGTATTGCAGCAATGCTGAGAACTGCCGGGACTATCCCATTAAATGTACAGCACCAGTGCTGAGAGTGCAGGTACTCTCCCATTAAATGTATTGCAGCAGTGCTGAGAAGTGCTGGTACGCTCTGATTAAATGTATTGCAGCAGTGCTGAGAAGTGCAGGTACTCTCCCATCAAATGTGAAAGTGGCCAGGAGCGCACTGCTTGCATGTAATCGCGCCATTACCCCATAGCATCTTGGTAGTTTTAATTCAGTTTTTCACCCAAACTTCATATTATTTTTCAGCTAATGCCGTCTTTCGAAATCGTATCGCCAGAGACCAGTGTTTCAGGATTCCTCCCTCATCAGTGGAGAACATTTTCGGGTTGCTGGACATGCTGCCAATTTTCTCAGGTATAATCCCACTCATAGCGTGCAGGCGTTCCAAAGCTCGTCAGCTTGGGGGCGGCACACAAGAGCCTTTTATCAGTGAAAGTGGGCAGGAGCGCACTGCTTGCATGTAACAGCGCCATTACCCCATAGCATCTTGGTAGTTTTAATTCAGTTTTTCACACAAACGTCATATTATTTTTCAGCTAATGCCGTCTTTCGAAATCGTATCCCTAAACACCAGTGTTTCAGGATTCCTCCCTCATCAGTGGAGAACATTTTCGGGTTGCTGGACATGCTGCCAATTTTCTCAGGTATAACCCCACTCATAGCGTGCAGGCGTTCCAAAGCTCATCAGCTTGGGGGCGGCACACAATAGCCGTTTATCAGTGAAAGTGGGCAGGAGTGCACTGCTTGCATGTACCACTGACGAGGTGTTAAAGCATTACAGCGGGCGTCTGTGACTCCAAAAACCCAAGGTAATGGTACATCTAGTGGTTATAGGTTATTTTTGCTTAATAGGATTAGATTTGTGCTCTCAAATAAACTATTCCATGGATTTGCTACAGTTTCTTTGTGGTAGATTAAGTTACCAGGAGTAAGGTGTGAACTTTAGTGTGAGTTAAAACGAATGATTGGTGGGATCTAAGCTTGCAGACACTCAGTCAGTTATTATTTGTTAATTTTGTTATTGAGCATGTATTGGAAAGTACCACTGCTCCACGAGCATGCTCAATGCAGCTGCCAAAGAGAGCGCATGTTCAACAATGGGGCGTCAATTTCTGTTGACGTACTATCAAGTTATGCATTAGGAGGAGACCCTTCGTAACTTGGTCTTTTGTCGAGGAAGTCACCAATTTCTCAGGTTAGTCCATGCTTATCGTATTATGCTTCTCGTTGGCTGGTGGCTGTCTTTCAACCGCATTTAGTATTCCACTGGGACTTTGCGTGGAATACAATTAATTTGTTCATTTCATTAACGATTTCCCAAGTCAGGAATTGTGCCTCTTCTTTGCAGGATTTGACCTAAAAGGGATTTGGGCTCCAAAATGAGTAAGAACAACCCTTCTAGAGGGTGTCATATAAGTTCTTTTGTGATCAGACATTGGCACCCTTTTAATATTCATACTGGAGTTAAATTGATTAAAGGCTATCATTACAATCACTCATTATAAATACTTCTTTCATAAAAGCAAGTATTTGACTGAACAATCATTTATTGCTGCTATACTGAACAATCATTTATTGCTGCTATTGAACGTATTTTGAGTTGTGAGGCTCTGTTCACCCCCTGCATCTACCCAACCACGACAAGCCTTGGACTGCTCGACTCAGCTACCACTTAGAGACATGTGCTGAAGGGGTACTTGGCCCAGTTGCTCAAGACCCATACTAGGTCAGGCCCCGGGACCTCAGGAATGAAAAGCCTCCACCCCCATGGTTGAGTCCAGTAGCTACTGATCGTCCTGTGGCCTGCTGAAAAGGGTTCTGACAGACTCCTTACCTCATTTCCACTGGATGGCCCTTTTTGTTACATGAATAAGGCTCCAGGTTTTCTGTTTTTAATGATTTATTAAAATAAAAACAGAAAGCAATAAATAAATAAATAATGAAAGTGACAAAAAACACCAGAAAAGTAAACAGGCTCTATTTGTTATTTTCAAAATGTGCATTGCTGAGTTCGATGTGTAATCTAAAGGTTACTGGTTCTAACCTTGTGAGACAGTAGAGTTGATTAATATACTAACAGCAGAGATATATGTCTAGCCTGCAGGTCTCAGACTCTAAACTCTAAACCAGGGCCATTGGAATTATGTGGCAGAAGAGGACTAAATTATGAGGCAGGGGTGACTACATTATTTGTCAAGGAAAGGAAAATTATGCTACATAGTGCAGCACATTTTTTGATAGCATTACTTTATCATTTTTACACATGGTAACACTGTCTGGGCAAACAATATCACCTTATCAGAACCAGTTTTACACTCAAATACAGCAATAAGCAATCAAAATATGACCATTCAACCTTTGAAAAGGTGTTTCCAGTGCACGGGGACAGGCGTCAACCACTTTTTACGTAACTTTTGATCCATTTGAACTAGAATCAATTTTTGAGGGGTTAAAATCTGCAGATTATGCAGCAGACGATGGATTATGTTGACAAATCTGGTGAATTCATAATTATGAGGAAAACGCTGCTGCCACAGAATCACATAATTCCAGGGACCCGCTCTAAACCCATGCAGAAAATAGATGGTTAATGCCCCTACTGCAGAGTTGTATGGGTACCATATCGGTCACATGTTCAAATCATGGGGATGAGATCAACATGTTATATATATCTATTACCCACTGCTGAGATCTATGGCACCTGTACATCACAAGTTCCTGTTCTAGTGAGATTGCAGTACACTGGCAGGGTCAGCTTCAAGACCACCTTCAATTCGGACTACATTAAGCTCCACCCCTTCGCCAAAACCTGTCCACACCTGGGGTCCCCTGTCAATCTTGCCTTAAAGGGGCCTTCCAGCTAAAGGGAAAAAAAAGAGCCTTCTATTTAGCTGCTCCTGCACCATCAGCAGTTATCAATAATGGGAATTCTAGAAAGTTCCTATTCTCCATATATACCATGAAGTCTGGAACTCTTATGTTATGCAGATTTGTATAGCGTATATTATCACCTGTGAGGGTATCCAGGTGCTGGAGCAGGAGCGCAGGCCCAGTGGCGCTCCTAGCTGAACAGCCAGGTCTATAGTTTCTTGCAGAAGTTAAGAAGTGGAGTGGTAGCCCTGATGTGTTGGGGAAGTTCGTTCCAGTTTCTGGCGGCGATGAAGGAGAGAGCGCACCCTCCAGTCTTGCTTCTGCTGGGGATTCGTACGAGGGAGAGGGAGGTGGACTGTAACTGTCTGGAGGTTTGGTAGAGTTGGAGTCAGTCATTGAGGTACACTGGTCCTGTGTCGTGGAGGGCTTTGTAGGCGTGGATGAGCAGCTTGAACTATTCTTCCTTCCACTTACTTACTTCCAGATGTAAGACATCGCCCAGTGCATTTAGTTCTATGGAAAAGAGCTCAGATTTGTTTTTCTTGAAATAAAACCGTACAAGGACAATTGAGCAGTGAAAGGCCTTCAATTGAACTTTACATACATACTTATAACCTTGATTATGGATGCAGAATAGAGAGTAAACTGTCTCACATCTCATAATTTATGTATTCTATAAATGCCCTATTTCTATCTCACTCATTGCCCAGTCCTTAGCCCCTTCAGAAGCAAATAGGAGATTAGCCAGGGCATAAGGTGGACATGAGATCATGGGTGGCAAGAGGAGGGAGTGAAAGGCCACGAATGATGTCACTCCCGGGTATTTTAGTGCGTCGTCGCCAATGGTTTGGCCAGGTTTTAAAGAGACTCATACTGAACCGCGAGCCCTTTTAAAGAGGGCAGATTAAGCCTTCAAAGCCCCTTTGAAGGTGTATTATTTCCAGCGCCTCCTTCACGGGCTGCCTTGTTTATCTGCTGGGGCTAGCAGGGGAGGTATCCATTATTCAACGCTGCACCTGCCGCCAGCTTATGTTTCAGCCGTTGCTTTGGAAACATTCTTCAAGAGCTCTGCAGAACTCATCACAGGAGGCATGGCAAGGCTGGGTGGTGCTCTGCGCGCCCAGTGCCTTATAAAGCTTTGATGTGTTAGGTATGCTATAAATAGCCTAGTAGTTTTCATATGAGGACGAATGGAAGAGGTACCTCCAGGTCTTTTAGCTTCTAATTACTCCGTCCATGAATCTGGAGTCACCGAAATGCAGGGGCGTAGCTTGGTCAGTAAGATTGGTGGTGGTGGGGGGGTGAGCTTCAGATTTTCCGACAGTCAGGCTGGCATATAATGTTTAAATACATTATACCGCAAGCAGGGTGTGTGAGAGGGGCCTATGGGGAAGTGGAAACGGAGCGGAAGGCGGATTGGTAGGAGTACTAAGAGAGACAACACAAACATTTGTAAAATAACCAATATTTTTGAGTACTTTCAAAACAGAGTGGGAGAGAGTGTGTGTGCGTTTTTGTCTGTGTGTATGTAAAAATTCCTGGTGAAACCTGACGGACACCTCACCATACCCGACTGAAAGCACCTGTATCCAACTATTTTTCAGAAAATACATTTATTAGGGGGGTGTAACACCCTAAATACCCCCCCTTGAAGCTACAGCCATGCCGGAATGTCGGGGGAAGCGGAAATAACATTATGCACGGCTTTTCATCGAAAGATGTTACTAGGTTCCCCACGTCATCAGAAGAATGAAAAAAGGTGCGTTATAAACAGAGCCGCTGGAATTTTGTGGCAGGAGAGGACTAAATTATGCAGCAGGGTTAACTAAATTATACGGCAGGAAAAGCCAAGTTATGCGGCATTTTTTCTGATAGTATTACATCATTATTTTGGCATTTTTTTCACATTAATACTATCTGGGTAAAGTTTCACCTCATTAGTACCAGTACGGCACCCAAATACTTCAATAAGCAATAAAAAGGTGATAAGTCAATAGAAGCAAAGAGGCCCGCACTGCAACAGTTGTTGCTGCATTTTTAGCAACTTTTGATCCGTTTGAGCTTGAAACAACATTTTTATGTTAATATCTGCAGATTATGCCCGGAGATAATGGATTATGTGGCAAATCCTTAATCAAGTAAAAAATGCTGCAGCAGGAAAATCGCGTATTTCCAGTGGTCTGGGTTATAATTGGAGATACCCGGTTAGTAAGCAGGAGTCAGGTAGCCCAATGCCGTAGGTTAACTGGTGCTTGGTTGATTGTAATGGTAGGTTTAAGGTTAAGCAGTAGAAGGCCTCACAAGAACATCGTCATTCTCTGCTTATCCCACTCTCCCTAGTGGCCTCCCCAGCCTTACAGTGACACCCAAGGTTCAATGACCTCTTAGCTAAGCAGAACAGGGAAGACATACCAAAGACAGAAGATAACACATTTCCTCTAAGAAAACAATAAAATCAAGAACTATAGTGTACACTAGCTTGGATATGCCAGGCAAACTGTCCACACAAAACTGAAAAAGCACCAGTACACAGGTCACCCACACCCCAGTCACATGAACTCGCATGTTCACACACCTCCACCACACGAAGGACCATGGGAAGACCCCATTGTCACCAACTGCTCACAGGAACATCAACCACCTACAGATTCTCTACTGTAAACCCTTGCAAGACCAGGAACACGTAACTTTACTCTCAGCCTCTACAGCACTCAATCGTAGGAGCAGGACGGCATACTGCACGCACCTTCTACAGCTAACCTTCGCAGGACCTGGGACATATAATAATCTCAAATCTCCTGCTGCAGTCATCGACAGAACCAGAGACACCCTGGACTCACTCTCCACTACACACCCTGGCAGGACCCTGCATCTGTTCTTCTTTAGTTGCTGAGACATCACTTTCAAGCACTAGAGCTACTTGACATTCATCCCAGCCATCTTCCAGACATTCTTTCATCTGGGTTGCCATTCTAGATAGAAAATCTGCAACCACATTTTTTTTTCCGGAACATGTTCCACATTATACACATATTCGTGTAAGCACATCACGACCCTTGCAATTCTTTGTGATGTGTTCACCATAATTTCTGGTTAAACAGTTGGTCAGTGGTTTGTAGTCACGAAGAATGGTAAATTGATTTCTCCACATAGACGCCCAAAAGGGCAGCAAAGCCCAAATGCACCCTAATGCTTGCCGTTCTATAACTGAGAATTTCCCCACACAGGGACTATGACACGGAAGTTATAACTCTCTCCTTCTCTCTGCTGTTGTATTTTCTCAAGACAGCATCTAAACCCTTGTTATTCGCATCTGTTGTTACAATATTGTAGGATTCAGATCAAACCCTTAAATGGTGGGAGCATTAAGTAAGGCATTTTTAATTTGTACAAACTGATGATGACATTCCTTGGCCCACATACAAATCTGAAGTAGCTCTTCAGCTGTTGTCTCAAGTGAAACATTTGTCGGCAAATTTCAACACATACTTGGCATAAAATTCTGCTAATCCCCAAAATGACCCAATATCGCATTTACATTCTGATGCATCGCTAATTTTATCCACTGGGCTCGCCTTAGGTTTCACACACTATCCACTGATTTCAGAAATAGCTCACACTGTTCCCAGCAAATGTACATTTCTCATGCTCCTCAGTCAACCTATTTTTCCAAGATACTAAGTATGTTAATCAGTCTCAAATCATGTTCTTTTTTTATCCTTTCTCATAAACAAAATATCATCCTGGGAAAAAAATGTCCTTGCCAAAAAGTTGAAACCATGATCTTTGGAAAACAGCAGCAGCGGATGCCAAATCAAAAGGCATATTTATAAATTGTAAACATCCATCGGGTATAATAAACATGGAATATCTTGTACTATCTTATAGCAGTGCAATCTGGTGATAAGTGGGAAAAAGTTCCACAGTAGAAAACTAATTATCACCTATAATTGTGATAAAATTCGTCCAGTCCCAAGTATTGGAAACTATCCACTATAATGTTGTTATTCATATAGCAAACATCTACACATAACCGATTTTGCCGGTGGCCCACACAGCCACCACTCAGGGGAGCCCCCGAATCAGCTGCATCTACGGGTCCAATCACAGTAGCTTCAACAAATGTATCTAGCTCTTTAGACACCTCCCCCTTTTTTAGCAACATAGTTTATTTATTTATTTTGAAAGTTTTATATGGCGCGAACAAGATCCTTGCGGGTATAAGAGCACTTTACACATGTTAAAGAACAGAGACATATACATACAATCAAGATAATAGAGAAAAGTATATAATATGGCATATCCCAGAAGAGGGGAGGATCATCTCCATGATAGGACCAATAGGTCAAAACAGTAATATAACAAGCATGCCGTAATCCTGAGCGAATATGACGAGTCCAGGTAAGCTCCGCGAGAAGAGTTCCAAGGTACTAGGGCAGACCTGTGTACATGAGAAGTAGTTTAACTTCCTTCTTGAAAGATGCAGTTGAGGGATTCAGTCTGGTTTCAGGAGGGAGGGAGTTCCAAATTCTCAGGGCGATTCCAGAGAAGGCTCTCTTGTAGGTTTTCTTTTTAGAGAATCTCTGAGGTTTCAGCAGTAAAGTGCTGGAGCTTCTAGAAGATCTGGAACCCACGGAGAGTTCAAGCTTCTAAGCAAGATAACTTTGGGTTTTAAGTGTAGGCCTTTATGGGTCATTCATGCAATTTTCAGCTGAATTCTTGCTTTGTAGGGGAGCCGGTTGAGGAATTCAAATCAGGGGTGATGTGGTTGTTTCTTTTCGATCCAGTGATGAGCCTTGCCACAGAGTTGAGAGAGGCCCTTAAGGGAGCCGTTGTGCTGCCTATGGTCTTCCTATTTTTAAATCTGAAAAGTAAGGTTATGTAACCCAATAGCTCCCGTCTTTCCACCATATCACTACTATGTGACTCACATAACCTGGTCCTTAGTTTCTTCACAATCCTTTTCCTTCCAAACATGCTTTATGACAGTTGTATGCGGTGAGCCAGAATCGTCCACTTTCTGGATACTAACTCCGCTAATTGTGATGTGATACACTGGTTTGTTTTTTCTCTTGACATAATTGTATTTAAAATAAATAATAAAACATTTTCACCACCAGATTGTTGTGCCTCACTACATGGCTCCACCTCTGCTTATGTTCACTTATCCTGGCGCCTTTCTTCCTGCATGTTCTAAAAGTGACCAACCACGCCGCATGCACTGCACCTCCGGTTAATGGCAGGGCACGGTTTACTGTATGGAAAATGTTTGCTGCTATTGCATCTGTAACACCATGGACTATTAATGTTTCCATCTTATCCTTCCTGCCTGTTACACTCCTTTAGGTGGAATACCCACATCCCGTTCTCTTAGTATTTATCTTAGCAACAACTACACTTCTGGAAGTAATCCCTTGTGACTTAACTATCTTTGCAACAACTTCCTGACTATTCAGCCTTGAAGTTGTGCATCTAAGTCTAATATATAATTTAACTCAAAGCCACATTTTACCTATAAACATTCTTGTATTTCTGGATTATTAGAATACATCACAACTAGGGCACCGGTTTTATGGTATTTATTTTTTCAACATTTCCATCTGTATTTATCCATATTTCTTTTTTGCTCCTTTTTTCTGTATTTATCCATTTTTATTTTGTGTTTTCTGTGTAAATGAAGCTCCAATGGGTATTTTTCCACATGTATTTATCTGATAAATGTATACTCACATTTGAATGTCCAAAAGGTTTCAGCAGTATACAGTGCAATAGCGTTATCTGAAAACACTTGCATTGTAGAATAGCATAAATAACAGTAGATCTGCACTTAATTAAGCTTAATTGGGAAATCTATTGTCATTTTTCATCTCCCTACCTCTCAATCTGTACACCTACTGACTAGGCACTCATGATTGACAGCAGAAAAAGTCACCCAAAGAAGGCCTATTTTTCATATTTAAAAATAAATACAGACTGGAAAATAAATAGTTTTCTGTCTGTATTTACCTGTAAATATCATTAAAATCGAAAACTGGGAGCCCTAATCACAACTTGATCTATAATGAGTTCATCATGCAGACTCCCAAGTTTACAATCAATGGCTAATTTTTTTAAATGCAGAAATATAGTCTTCGAGGAGCTATGGGTTGGTGGCGGGAGAGGAAGTAAGACCTAAGGTTTCAGACAGAGAGAATCTGTTCTTCTGATAGGCCATTCATTCCCATTTTAAGTGTTCTTAAACATAGTACCTGCAGCAGTGGCATAGCAGCGACGCCATAGGCTGAAATCCAAGGACGAAAACTGGACCCGAATCTCTGGGTTTGGAAGTAAGAAACAGACACTGCTTGGGGTAAAGGGTGCCACTCACACCCAGGCCCCCTGGTGCCACTGCACCTGCTGCATGTACCTCTGACAGGTCTGAGTTGTTAATGATGAGTTTGTTCCTGTGAACCATTCTGGAGAAGAACTGTTTCCAGTATACATGCTAATACACGCTTATACAGTTTTGTGCATTTAGTGATTAATGTCTCTTAAAAATGGAGCAGGGCCAGTGAAGTTGCACAAAAGCTCTCACTACAAGGTGGTGGGAATATTTACCACATTTGGTAAACTACATTAACCCAGTTTGAGATTTGTAGCATAATCAGTAGATTTCTCATATTCTGACCTTTCAATTTAAAAATGGGCATAAAATGCTGAATTGGTTTTTAACACACCAAATTCTTCATGTTTTGCTTTTTTTCTGGGCATTTTCACACCAATAAATTTCGACAGGTCAGACCAGTTAGAATCTATCAGGGAAAAACGGAGCGGGAGTGATAGTTAGTACACGACTCATAATCCTGATCCCTATGCAAACTCTATTAGGATTTAACTCTTAACATGTAATGTTGTAATGATAGCCTATATGTTTAAGACCACAAATCATCCATTGTCCGTCACACCCACAGCTCTTTCCCTGGTCGTCCCACCCTTTCTGCCTCTCTTACATTCTAGTTACAGAATCTGCTCCCCTGGCCTCATCCACGAGAAGATCATAAATGGACGGGCACAGTGGTCACAGACCAGGTTCAAAACTCCTGAGCTAGGAGTCCATGTCAGAGCAATAGTGTAGCCCTCTGTGTGGATGAAAATACAGTGTCGCTGCAGATGATTGGTTGATTGGTCGGTTGCAGGCTCAGTCAGCCTCCTTTAGCCTTCTCTAAATTTTGGTTTTATCTTTCGCTGCATGTAACAGAAATTAAGATGAATGAAGATATGGCCTTAGTGCTAGAGCTACTGACCTTAGTACTTGGGAACCTGGGGCCTGATTTACAAGCGGTTTGCGAGTTGATAAGTAGTCCCAAATGGGTTAGCGACCTATAAATGGGCTGCTTGGGATGTAAGATGACCCTCTAAATTATTTTTTCCCAAAACTGCACACCTCACCAAATAAATAGTGATTTCGTATTTTAGCAATAGAAATTACTAAATCGCTAAAAACGATTCCCAAATAGCAAGTAGCTATTTTGATTTACAAAGTATTCATAATTAGGACACTGCATTTTGCACATAATAAATACCATGGATTTGAAACAGGTGGTAACCAGGTGCAAAGTATAAAAGATGTCGCAAAATCCCTTGCAGTCTTTCTCAATAACTGCACTGTATGAGCAGGTTGCAAATTCTGGGATCTCATCAGAGGAGGAGGAAGAGAAAAAGCATATTCAGTCAGAGAGTGGCTTTGGTTGAACAAACTGCTGAGGAGGTTTATGGTTGATACAAGTTTACCAAACAGGTTATTTTGAGCTTAACTAATTAATTGTACCTTGTATTGATCAAGCCTACTGAGGCAGTGCAGCAATACCTACACATATTCATGTATTTTGTAGTCTATACCAGCTAGCTTCTCGTAGCTATCAACACACTGTGGCTGCTGCGGGTGGAAATTTGCAAAGTACTTTATGTTATCAGCCATTTTCAAGAGGCAATATTGTCTCAAATGAATTCCGCATGTCTTTCCCCAGCACCCATTCAGAGTTAGAAAGTGCCAAAATTAAAATGTTATGTAGTAGTACAATTTCCACAGTGCTCGTTTGTGCAGACAGTACACATACTTTAATTTGCTCACCCTCTGACAGTGAGTATGTGCATCAAAACCATAAAAATAAACATACATTAAACAAACAAGGATTATGTAATGCAAAATGTCTGATCGCAGAGCTAGTTGCACGATACCCTGGAAGTGCTCGTGACTTCTATATATTTATTTCAAAATATTTTTATTGAAATTTTTTCTCAGAGAGTGCAGCAAAAGCAGTATATATGCAACCTTTCTCAATAATAACATCCGCCCAGGAATACAACAAGTTCCTAAGAACTACATCTTACCCCCACTTTCAAGCGGCTGAGTTTCGAATATATAACACAGT
This sequence comes from Calotriton arnoldi, assembly GCA_963921515.1. Classification (NCBI taxonomy): domain Eukaryota; kingdom Metazoa; phylum Chordata; class Amphibia; order Caudata; family Salamandridae; genus Calotriton; species Calotriton arnoldi. The sequence continues at coordinate 1,645,920 of CAWUFW010001766.1, read as the reverse complement.
TTCAACTAGACATGTTGCTTTCCAATAATGTGAGCTAATAACCCACTACCCTCCCAAGAAAATAACATAGTAAAGGAAACTTAATTATCCCTAAAAAAAAAGGGAATAAATCTAACTAAGATGTCATGGTGCAAATAAAAGCGCAGAAAAAGAGGTATGAGGTTTGGGTCATCGAGGTCCTCCCTCCGATGGGCCTTGCCGTACCAGCCCCTCCCTACGACAGTGGGGGCTTAGATTAAGAACAAGTGGAGGGCCCTTAGCCGTGGATTGCAAGCTGTCCAAGGGAGCCCCTCTGATAGGTATCTGACCAATGGTGACCAAATATAATCGAAGCCTCTCCTAGTGTCCTCAACGATATCAGTCATTCGCTCCAGTGCCAAAGCCCGCCACAATCGTGCATGCCATTGGGTTAGAGATGGGGCCTCCTGTTTCTTCCATGCCGCGGCTACTGACATTTTGGCGGCCCCCAAGCACAGCCACATCACCGATTGGTCACTCTGTGTCTGTCTCTTCAGGAGTGGATCCCGCACCCCCAGCAACACCTGTTCCATATAGTTGGGAATGGGGTAGCCTAAGATAAGTTTTATTTGGGACAGGATCTCCTTCCAGAAAGGTTTGATTACCGGGCAGTCCCACCAAATATGTCTGAAATCCCCAAGAGCCCACAACCCCTCCAGCACCTGTCGGAGGTTTCCGGGAAAATCGTTTTCAGCTTCTGAGGGTACAAATACCAATCGTACATTATTTTGTAATGCGCCTCCCTCAGATACATGGAACGATTGAATTTCCCTATGTCCCTGCTCAAACGTTCCCATTGCTTGTCTTCTAAAGGGCCTCCAACAGATTATTCCAAAAGTGCTTAAAGCGCGGCGTCTCCTTGGTGCTCGATTCTTGAATAAGAGCATATAAAAAGGAGATGCAGCCCCTGGAAGAGGACCCCGACCCGCAAACCTTTCGAGAGGAAGCAACTCCCTGGTAGCGGCCTGCCGCACCAGGGGCTGCTGCACCCAGTGTTTCAGCTGTAGGTAGTGGTATTCTTCTTTGTCAGATATTGCAAACTGTGTCTTGCATTTCTGGAAAGTGAGGAGTTCTCCCTTGTCAAACAAATGCGATATCGTGAGGCATCCCCCCTCCCTCCAGGCCTCAAAGTGCCCTTCCTGCAAGGCAGGGGGAAACGCAGCATTAAAGTGTATAGGCGTGTAGGGGGATGGAAAAGTCGTAAGCTGAAGCTTAGAGGTGAGAGTGTCCCAGACCTTGAGTGTGGTGGAGGTGGGGGTGCTAATATACGCATTGGGTGGTCTGTCACACTTTGGTTTCCAGAGGAGGTCCCAGATAGTGCGCCCTGTTATCTGTCTATCTATGTGTAGCCAATGCTTCTCCGAGACCCTCAATGACCACTCCGTGAGTACTCGTATCTGAGCTGCTCTATAATAAGATTGAAAGATGGGTAGCGCCAGGCCCCCTTCCTTGCGTGGTCTAATGAGTAGTTTATATGGAAGTCTGGCCCTCTTTCCCTGCCAAATGAATTTAGTCAGCATGCTTCGCAGTTCTCTAAATAGTCCTCTCTCCACTGGAATAGGAAGCCCTTGGAAAAGATAAAGTAATCGAGGGAGCACATTCATCTTTACGGCATTAATCCTGCCCAGCCATGTGATGTAAGCCGCACTCCAGTTGCCCAAATCGATCTTTAATTGACGCATGAGGGAGAGAAGTTGGCCTGATACAAGTCCTGCACTCGTGGGGTAAGCTTAACACCCAGGTAGGTAATTTCCGAGCGGTGCACTGGAAAGGCGTCATCCCTTCGATCACCCTCCATTCCTCTGTGGGTATTGTCAGATTCAAGAGAAAGGATTTTGTCAGGTTGACCTTAAAACCCGCCACCTTTCTAAACGCCTCCAGTTCCGATTGAATGGCCGGGAGAGATACTTGGGGCTCCGTCACCGGGAGGAGCACGTCGTCTGCGAACAGCGAGATCTTATGAGCATCTGTGCCAAAACTCATACCCCTAATCGCCTCGTTGCCCCTGATCCTGTGCGCCAGCGGTTCGATACTCAAAGCAAAGAGAATGGGGGATAAGGGACAGCCCTGTCTCGTCCTCGTGTTAGGGTAAAAGGGAGGACGCCACCCCGTTCACCAGGACCCGGGAGCTTGGAGAGTGATAGTTAGCACGAATCATTCCAATAAAGGCTTCGCTAAAGCCAAATCGTTGGAGCACCTTAAATAAAAGGACCATTCCACGCGATCAAAGGCTTTCTCCGCGTCTAGCGAGAGAAGCGCTGTGGGAATGTTCTTCTTGCGGGCCTTTTCAATAATATGAATGATACGCCTCAGATTATCGTGTGTTTGTCTCCCCTTAATGAACCCGGATTGGTCCGGATCTATGAGAGCGGGTAGGATATTCTCGAGCCGTGTGGCTAGGATTTTGGAATAGAGTTTGGCATCCAGGTTTAGAAGAGCGATCGGGCGATAGGAAGAGCACTGGGCTGGGTCCTTGCCAGGTTTGGGGATTACCGCCACTATTGCTTCTCCCATCGAGGGAGTGACCTTATTTGAGGAAGCGATGACATTAAATAGTGTAGTCAAGAAGGGGACCAGCTCCGGTGCGTATGTACGATAGAAGTGTGCTGAGAATCCATCTGGGCCAGGAGCTTTCTGGAGTTTAAGGGAGTCAATCGCCTTCTGCACTTCTACTGCTGAGATGGGTTGTGATAGTTCGTCATTGGTGTTCGCCCCTACCCGAGGGAGGTCCAGTGAGTCCAAGTAGTCCGAGGGTCGCTCGACCCAGAGGACTCCGAGTATAAAGTGCTCTATAGAAATCCTCAAAGGCTCTAGCTTTGCCCTCTTCCTCTCTGTGGGAGATGCCTTTTTCATCCACTATGTGCTTGATGTATTCCCGCTCCTGTTTAGCCCTTAGTTGGCGTGCCAATAAAGTACCAACTTTATTCCCACTCTCGTAGCCCTTGGATTGGAGTCGTAGAATAGATTGTTCAGCTCTGTTAGTGTAAATGGCCTGTATTTTCCCTTTAAGGGCTGTGACCTTCCTAAGGGTCTGAACTGAAGGTTGGGACTGATGTGTCTGTTCCGCGGACTTAAGGTCATTTTCTAGTTGGAGACGTTCCGCACCTTGCTGGGAACGTGGCGTAGTGGCTAGTTCAATGCATTTGCCCCGGATTACAGCCTTAAGGGCATCCCACGTAGTGGAGTAAGAAGTGTCCTCAGGAGCATTTGTCTCGAGATACCCTTTTATAGTCTTCCGAAGGTCGTCTCTAAGGAGAGGATCCCTGCAGAGGAAGTGTGGAAAGTACTCATCGGGCATGTTTAGGGCGCGGGTTTGGCCAAGTAATCGTCAGTTCTACGGGGGCATGGTCCGATAAGCAGATTGGGTGGAGCTGAGATTGTAAAACAGACGGTAATAGGGCTTGGCTCAGAAAAATGTAATCGATACTGGGAGTACGTTCTGTGGGAATGCGAGAAGAACGAGTAGTCTCTCACTGTGGGATTGGCCTCCCTCCATACATCCACCAATCCCAAGCGCTGCAGTTGTGAGCGCAGTGCCTTGCCAAACGCCCCCTGAAGCCCTATGTGAATGTGATGTGTCTCTGTCCAAGTCACGGACTAGATTGAAGTCCCCTAAAAGCACTATATCCCCCGGGCAAAAGTTTCCAGAGTCATAAGGAAGGAGAGGATGAAATCCTGCTGTCCCGTATTAGGTGCATAGAGCACCGCAAATGTGCATGGGCGACCCCTAAGATCCCCTGACCATGAGGAACCTCCCGTTTCTGTCCGTTTTAGTGTCCTGAGCTTGGAATGGAACCCCTGCATGAAACATCAGTGCCACCCCATTCTGTTTAGCGGAATGTGAGGCTCTAAATATGTGGGGATAAGCCTTGTGACGCAGTCTCTGAGCATCCGGTTTTTAAGATGCGTTTCCTGAAGAGCTATTATGTGAGCATTATGGTCAAGCATGTACTTCCAGAATCGCTGGCGTTTATTGGGGAATTCAACCCCCGTGCATTCCAAAGATACCACCCTAACTGCCATGAGTACCTAAGAAAGGATGTTGCCGTAGTGGTGGGGGCCCCTTCTACTCACCCCTCTGGATCTCCTACCCCCTCCTCCCTCCCGAAACCCATGAAAATAATAGCACCATGACATCGAACTAAAAAAATAAAAACCACAACAAACTTATGGAATGAGTGTGTGGAATCCCCCTCCTAGAGGGAAGTCCATAACTAGAAACACTCTAGGAACATTACTATTTCCCGTCTCCCAGCCCTGCCTTAGCAGAAGGAAAAAGAAAAAAGGAAAGAAGGCTTTCATTGCATGAGGAACTGCTCCCCCATACCTAGAAGCTGTTAGCAGAGACCTTTATACTGGTCAGTGAGTAGCCTCATCCCCGTCCCTGCTTATTTTGCCTAATCAGTTCCGTCTTGCACAGCCCAACCCCTGAGGTCTCCCCCCTCCGGGTTTTGGAAGTCCCCCCAGCCTGAGCTCTCACTGACAGTCAGCTCACGTGTCAGCCGTGGCGGGCACCGGGGAGTAACCTCGTTCGAGACGTCGGAGCAACCAATCCACAGCAAAGCGTGGAAGATGCAAGTCTTCCGCTCCATCCAAGTCTCCCAGGACTCTCATCCGACCCACTCCCGGAGCGCAAGAGGGAGGCGGGTGGAGACCGTCGTCCCTCCCTCCGTACCAGTGGTTGGAATCTCACGTCTCCCTTAAAGCTATGCCCTCAGACTGGAGTCTTGGTACTTTTCCTGCCCATTCTGCGCCATTGTCCTCCATGTCGCCTGTCCGGACGGCTGTCCCCTCCTGGTCGAAGCGGCTTTGGAGAGTTCCAAGCCCAGCAAGGTCGCCGCCTCCTCTGGCTCCACGCAGTGCTGCTGTTTGCTTTGCCATAGGAAGGCTATCCCAAAGGGATATGTCCACCGATACCTGACGTTTTTCTCTCGCAGATGTTCGGTGACTGGTCGGAACTGCTGACGGCGTACGAGGGTGGCCTGGGCCACATCTCTTCTATATATTTAGACACTGTGGACTACATGAGCGGCTATCCAGCGGAGAGTTGGAGACAGGTGGTTGTTAGGTCATTTTTATTAACCTGTCTAGTTATGTTTTCAAATATATTACGGTATAAGCACTAAACTGTTTTGTTAATTTTGAAGTGACATTGCATACACCTTAAGGCATTGGCTTATAACTCCCTTCCTCCAACCTAGAACCCCTAGAAAGGAGATATAATACTGTGTATAGACAACATAGAGAGATTTTTTTGAATTTCTTAAAGGCAGATTTCGATGTTTCCATAAAAGTTGGGGTGCCTCAGAGTATCACCCTACAATGTGCTGAAAGATTATAGTCACATGTGCTAAGCTGCACAACTTAGCTACACGTAGGAATCTACCCATAGAGGCAGCAAGTGGTCATTCCGAAGTGGAGAATGAAGAAATCCTCCCTGGCTTACCAACTCCGGGACTGGAAGCTGCAAGAGCTACAGAGAGACATGCACTTCAAGATGGTGTTACAAAGAACTATTTTTAAGGTAAAAAAATAAATTTGTAACAAATGTGAAGAAAAACATAACTGAAGATTTTATGCATATTAAACAAAAGTTATTCTGTTTTTTTCACACATTCTGATGGAAATGGCAAAAAATATACAATATATTTTTTACTTTTCATCACAAATGTGTTCTTTAATTTTCCAGTAATAAAATAAACACATTTTACATCATTTCAATGTAAGGCTGGTCATTTTATTTTAACTATTTATGCCTTTGAAGTCCAGTACTTGGCCTTTGTTGAGAACGCTAGTTGTCCCTTCCCTAACCATCAACACTTTGACTTCTAGTGTTCCTAGCTGTAGCAGGCTTGCCAACGGACATACTGAGCACACTTGAGCCCTCCTCATGTTCCTCTACAGACTTATTTCATGAATTAGTACTTTGCATTTTTTCAAGGGTGATGGTTATTTGCGCAAGACTCTTTGAAACATCACCATTGTGGTGTACTAACTCAACCTGCATGTTAGCTCTTTCCTACACATTGTTGATGTCAGTGTAGCAAATCTTTCCTCAGAACGTACAATTGTATGTGTTGAAGTGTTTGTGTGCCTCTGTGGACTTCTCTGTGAAGCAGAGTCGTGTGCCATTTGAGTAGTCAGATCTTTTATTGCCATTGTTAAGTCCTCAAAGCCTGTTTTCATAAACCTATTGCCTTCTCTAATGGTTCTCTCTAATCTGCCTACCCTTCTACTTAATTCAGATGTTGCTCAGTGCTGCTTATGTTGTATTTCAACATAGGTTGCTCCAATATGTGAAACTGAACAAGTTTACATGATGACTCACAGATATGTTGCCTCCTAGACTTTCCAGTATGTCTTACAGGCCCCCTCCCTCTACACGCAAGAGGTACTGAGGGTATGCTTTGTTCTTTATTGTCAGCTGACGTTCCATTAGTTGTAATGTGTTCTACAAAAGTAGTTATGTTGAACTGAGTGCTTGCTTCAATTCCTGTGTCATTTGGAATGTTAATTACAGTTTCTGCCTATTGAAATGTAGTAACTACTATATTTCATATCACCTGCTCACACACAACACTGTGCCGTTCCTCAGGGGTCCATCAAATCCCCTCTATTATTCAACATCTACCTAACCCCCTTACCAAATCTGATTAAATCAAACAACCTCACCTGTTACAACTATGCAGATCACACCCAAATTGTTTAAAAAATGGATAGCCCTGAAAACCTCTGGAATTCACAACTTAATGACTGCCTCCGTACCAAAAATACAAGAATGAGGAATAACCATCTAAAGTTTGATACAGCAAAGACAGGGATTATGACCTGCAAACAATGGTAAATGTTTCAGCATACCACCAAGTGGCCTAGGCAACTTCAGGCCCCTCCAACAACATCAAGAGAAGTTAGAAACCTAGGAGTAACCATGGATTCAGACCTAATCTTTATACCGCATGCTAATAACTTCACAAAGACTCTCTTCTACATCATGAAAACACTACATCACTTCTTCCCAAACCTTGCACACCAACATAAACGCCAAGTTACCCTCACACTTATAATCCCCAAGCGTGACTATTCCAACAGCCTATACCTTGGCGCACCCACATTTATTATACGTAAAATACAACTCATACAAAATGCTGCTCTAAGGCTTCTTCTCCACCTTCTCCCAAGAGAATGCATAACTCCAGTCCTATGATCGCTCCACTGGCTAACTATAGTTAGAAGGGCAAAGTTCAAGGCCTTGTCCACAGAGCCTCCCAAGGAAAGGAACGCTATACCTACAAGTTAAATTCAAGCAATACAAACAAAGCGGAACACTGCACTCCAGGCTTGCACCACTTATCACCATACCACCTTACCATAAAAATATCCGTAAGATGCACTACTTTCTCAGTACAAGCTGCCAAGCTCTGGAACTCACTACAACTAGCATTAGATGTATCCAGGAGCATATAAATCCTGGCAATAGAGTCCAGAAAATAGTTGCGCAATCCTCAACTTACAACCCACGAATTGCAAACAACTCAGCCAGCAAACTGCTTTGACATGCAGGTAAGCTAAGAAGGGCTCACCTATTATTCGCAGTGGCATTATATAGTTATGCACTTGCATGTATAACAGTTATGGCCCACAATAATACTAAAACCATAATACACAGTGGTCAGCAACAAATGATAACTTATACCTCTTAAACTCACATAAGACATATCTGCTATGAGGGTTGTCCACCACCAACACTGTACAGAACAAAAACAGCCATCACCAAATGGGCAGACATCGAATAACTGAAGAGATCTGTCTTACATTGCTGGACAATTCGGAGGACTTTATTATAGTCCACAAATGCTGGGTTCAAATATCTATACAATCTAACCGTTTCTTCACAGCTCACAAAAAGACTCAGAAAGGGGATGAAAATAAAAAGGCCCATCCCAACAGATCTCTCCACTTCTCCCTCCCTCCAACCATGCCTGCTCAGGACCACAACTTTGCACAAAATCTCCGATTGAACAACCCAGTGGAGTAACCAGCAAACTAGACTATATTATAAGAAATACTATAAAGGGAGCTGCAGAGCTGTTCAAAGCTACCAGCACACTGAAACCCATAAATCTATGCATCTGTCTCTCACACTTCATCATCCAACACACTGCTACGCGCTGCCCCCACAACATGATAACCACACCTCAGTGATCATCACGCATGAAATGAAAATGCTTCCCACATAGGTTCAACACAAAGACAACATTCTTCCAACCAGACACCCTAAAAAATGCAGCATGCTATCCATGTAGGCAGGTGCTTCAACACCCCACATAGGGATAGTAAGCTCTTCATAAATCCTGTAGTACAGTCAGTGGAGGCCGGTATCTCAAAAGAGTGGTGGGGCGTTGGGGGCAGCGGTTTGGGGGTATGGGGGGGACGGACGACACAAAAAATAAAAAAGACAACTTACCTGCTGCATCACCAAATCGCTGCATCGTGCTCTTCCAGGCTCCTGTTCTCCACAAGCACAGGCTCCACTGACCAATCCTGACGCTGCTTTCATGCTACGGGTGGCAGCATGAAAGCAGCGTCAGGAGATTGGCCTAAGCACCGATGATTTGCGCTCCCAGTGAGACTGGGAGCCTGTGCTTGCTCTCTTCAACCCGGCAACGCAGCTTGGTTGGAGACAGCTTCACTGCACATTGCGGTTTTGCCAGCCTGGACGGTTTATGGGCAGATTTGCTAACTCTTTGTGTCTGGTTTGCATCACAAATCCTGAATTGCGTTGGAAAGTCATACAAAGTAGCACTATGAGCTACTTTGTTGTGAGGAGGTGTACCATGAGTGTTACATGGATGTTCCCATTAACCCACCCATGCCTTATGACCCTAATCCCTAACTACTAACTTAGGAAGAAAGGGCTTCATATCAGACAATTACACCTCCTCAAGACACTTGTAAAGTTGGAGAAAGATTGTATGTGTACTGCACTGTAAATCACACATACAAAGTGGTCAAGTATTAACTTCGTCAGAGCATGGAAATTTGCGCTGTAAGAATACCCTTGCAGTATAAAACGTATGCTTGAGATCACGCACACTTCTTTGCACTATGGAGCCAGCACCAGTTTAAAAGCCTACTATATATATATATATATATATATATATATATATATATACACACACATATTTACAAGGTTACGCAAAAACCCGGGACAGGCCAGATATATAAGTAAGTCTTAAGGCTTTAGTCTGACTTTTATTTCTGGCATGTCCCGGTTTTTGGTTCTCAAAATCTGGTCACCCTATATGGCGCAGTTGCGTTCTCTCCTTTTCGTACAACGCAGCGTAGCAACTTTGGTTACTATGCTGCGTGAAAACTTAGTAAATCTACCCCTCAGTTTCTCCAGACCAAGCACTCTTAACATATAATGATGATTGGCACCATTGGAGGGGGAGGGGGGTAGTGAGGGAATGACGTCATGGGGGTAGTGCCAAGAATGATAAGAGGCACTGGGCGCCACCAACGCTAAAGCCAGCCCAGTTAATAATAAACGTTAAACAATTAGGCTGAGCATGCAAGAACGCCGGCCCACGTAAGTCAACAAGATAAAGAACAAAATATGTTCTTCTAATTGTCAGTTTGCCTTGAGTGAGCCTCGGGGTCACCCTCTTGAACAGTGCCTGGCTTTAACTGCTCTGCTCAGGGTTGCCTCACAGGCAGGGCTTTAAGTGGGCCGGGTCCTGCAGTTCTTAAAAGCAGGTGCTGAGACGGGTCCCTATCGGGCTCTCCATTTTTGCCCTAACCATGAGGGTGAAAAAAAAAATCTTACCTCTGCAGCAGAACCACCCTTCACTGCCTGTGATGCAACTTTAACAGAGACTCATTACAGTTCTTTCACAGTCTCATCATTTCAGCTGAAGCATTTTGAATATTATATACAACAAAGCCATAGTTGTTGCTTATTTATTTTATGCAACTAACAACCATTGACAAAGCCATTAGTCCAGGCTTGTTATAAGTATAATTTTACTTGTATTATATATCTGGATGCAATGACAGATGCAGCAAAATACCAGTCAGGTGGCACACTATGCTAAGCACAGAATTTTAGCTTATGAGTGTTTAAGGTACGTCCTTAATTACATTGGCCACGACCCTTTGAGAGACCGAGCCCTCCCCCAGTTTTTTCATCCCACTAAAAGCCCTGCTCACAGGTATGGTAGGAATATTTATATGATGCCTAGCCTACAAAGCTAAGCTAACCCTCACGAAGCGCTGAAGTGTTTTGTGGACGGAATGCGTGCGTGCACACGCTCACTCAGGCACACACGTGCATATGGACTACCACCCGCAGTCTGCTGCTCCTAAAAATGCCTAGAGCCCTCCTCACCGGATGAGCCAACCGAATACCTATGTAGCGCCTGCAGCGGAGAGCACATGCCCGCGTGCCGGGGAGGCGAGCAGCCCAGAGCAGTTCCTTTGTCACCCTTTGTCCCGGACACGAATTCACGCGACGTGACACATCCGGAAGTGTTCTGACGCAAGTCGGGGCTCAAAGGTCTGCGCGTGGCAGCCCAGGAAGAGTGATGACTGGACGACCTCCGACCTACCTAATTAACGGTCACCAGGATGGCCCCATGCTGTCTCACGACGGACACACGCGCTGCAGTCTCATGGTTGGACTCACAGTGACAATGCTTTAGCCCTCCTCCTACAAAGCAAAGGTCGAAATCCAAAACATGACAGCAGTTTTCAAACCGGTGCATACATATCTCCATGTTAAATTACATTTAAAATTGCACCTATAAAACCAAATATTTGAAATATGTGCTAGTATAAAACCAAAGCAATCAGAGAGTTTGTGAGGTGCTGTTAGTTTTTAGGTCTTGCCTACAGAAAGACCTACCGATGCCCACTGCGGGCTTTGAGTCAGCTCATTGTTACCATTAGTCAGGATTACTGGAATTATGCAATTCTGCGGCCGCTGTGATTTTCGCATAATTATAGATTTCCTGCATTTACCAAATAATCTATCAACTGTCGCATAATCTGCAGATTTTATCAAACAAAACAAGTTACTAAAAATGCAGTGACACGTGTTCCAGCGCGGTGGAAAGCCCTTTTCAAAACTTGACTGGTCAGTTTCTTGTTGTTTATTGCTATATTTGGGTGTTAAACTGGAACTAATGAGGTGCAACCAATGCAGATACTGTGTTACCAAGTTTAAAATGATGAAATAATCAAGTAATACTATTACAAAATGTGCCGCATTATGCCGCATAATTTGCCATTTCTTGCTGCATAATTTTTTCTCAACCCTGCCACATAATTTGGCCCTCTACTGCCGCATAATTCCAGTGGCCCTGCCATTAGTTGCTTTCTTGTCAGTCTGATTTGCTGCTTCCTCCCTCTTCTTGTGTTTGCCCCTTCCCTGGAGCATAGTTTCTTCACCAACCTTTTTTTGCATCCTTTCACTGCTCGCTTTCAGGGAACTACTTTTTAGATCTGGTGTTGTTAGCCAAGAACCTTTGAGTTTACTAAAGTTTATACATATGATACACTTACCTGAAGGGGCTTTCTGCCCACTACAGCACACATACAGCATGGGGAAGTGGGTTGGCCTACTTCAGCCACTGGCTAACTTCACTCTGAATGATGACATTTGGCTCTTTCACTAGGAGTACATCTGCAAGCAAAATAGTTCCATTCCGGGCCATGAACAGCTATGGCAATGTGTGCTTTTTGAGACACCAAAAATATTTTTGCTTTTAGACAGTTTTTAATATTTTTATATTGGCGATGGCCTGGTAGCTCCCACTATAATAAAGTTTTGCAAAAACCATGACAAAACGAAACAAGCATTGACAAAGCCAAAGTGCTGGCTGCCATCTACAGACCTATTAGATGTGCCAATGTTTTTTTTTGCTTTCAGCACCTATAGGATTGCATGTGTTTTCTTGCTCTCTTCCCCTATCCTCATGTGCTATTTACCCCTTCACATTCCCACTACCCTGCACTGTGTTGCTTTTCAATCTCAAGTTCACCCGTTGCTTCCCACACCACTCCCACCCCTCATGGCTCCTCTGTTGCTCCCATGCCAATCTCTACTCACTGATGTTAGTTGGCACCTTGGCTTGCTCATCCTCACGGCTCATACGCTGCTCACCTAAACCTCCCAATCCTGTTTTTTTCTCATTTCTTTTTTTATTTTAAGAGGACAGAAACATCTGCAATTTGCCTATGGACGGCTCCTTTCTCTAAATGCATTTTAACACCATTTTTACATTTGTTTTAATTTACCACTCCAATTTGGGAGACTGTTATTTTGTAATAGTGATAACATTTTAAAAAACAAAGTGGCCAAAGCATCATGACATATGCAAACCTCCAAAGTGATGCATGCACACGTCATCAAATTGCTGCCAAAAGAATAAGTGGCCACTTCGTCATGACGTATGTGCATGTATGCGTTGTGACGCATGCACATGTATACTTCATCACGGTGGTGTAGAATTTTCAGCATCCTCTGTAAGCATTAGGAAAGCCACTAGGTTAGCTAATGCCTTTCAAAGGGCCTGATTACGACTTTGGCGGTGCGGGAGCGAGGCGGCATGCCATCTCCCCGCTCCCGCACCGCCAAAATCGACTGCAGGCTGGCCTCCACATTACAAGTTGTAATCAGGGCGGGCGGACCTGGTACAACTGGCCCACTGCACTGCCTTTCCAAAGGCTCATAGGTGAGCCTTAGAAAGGCAGCACCGTGGGTCAGGCACAGCACGTTCCACCACGGTATGGACTGTAAAGTCCATGCCATGCTGTAACAGGGGGTGCATGCAGATGAGGGGCACACCATGTGCCCCCCTGCATGCATCCCAAAGGCCCTGAGGCAACGGGGGGCCCTTTAGGGTCCAATTTGTTGACTCTCCGCCACCCTTCCACCATGAAAAGGGTGGCTGAAAGCCAACTCGTAATGTGCTTGGCGGTGTCGCAAAGGCACCACCAAGCATATTGCGGCCTCAGACCGCAGCGCCAGGGATTGCGGATCTCTTCTGGCTGCCGCGATCCTAATGCGGTCTGACCGCTGAAGTTGTAATACAGCAGTCGTACTACTGGTGCGGCAGCCCCCGACCGCCACCACACCTCTATCGCAAGTTTGGCTGTCCTATGGACCGCCAAACTTGTAATTAGGCCAAAAGTTAAGATCTACTGGCTTTGTCAGTGTTTGTTTAAAGTAGGACTTCCAATTCCTTGCAGCCAAAGCCTCATTTAAATTATAATTTTAATAGTTATATATTTATGACAGCATCACTACAGTTACACAGGAAAATGTAATCTCCTTTGTTTACACCAGAAGATAGGCGCAAACAGTGCATCATTTACAAAGAAATTCATAACTCTAAACATTTAAGCGTGCATTCAACACAGTGTTGATATCTTCAAGATCATCAACAAATGACTAACTTATTTATTCCAATTATTCATGTTCAAAGGTATGGCATCGTTTTTCCTTACATGTTGATATTCCTTCTTTACATTCCGATATCACTGAGCGCACACACAACCTCCTTAATGCCCAGATACAACCATCATACACCAGACAAAACAATTATATGAACAGGTATAACCTCTTATGAGAAGGTACATCCTCGTATGCCCAAGTACAACCGTGTAATATCCAAACAGCACATCATGCTCCAAGTTAAGCCTCAAATTAACCCTTTCAAGTTAACAAAATATTAATAAATTAGCTACAATATAAAAATAGCATTTGATTGCAGAATGTGCACATGGGGGCTGCTAAATACTTGTAAATGTGAATGAAACCCGCATGATGTGCCACTGATATCAACTTGAAATATTATTTCAATGCACCAATACACCAACCAAAATATCCGTTTGAAATGATCTGCAAATTCAATGTTTCATTGGAAAATGCCCACTTAGAAGATTAAGTAAATCCATCAAGTTGGGACTTAATATCATGAATAACTGTCCTGTAAATACACAGATTTTTCTGCCACAAAGAGGGATTTGATATACAGGATATGCACTGATTTGACGATGGAAGATGGGAGTTGAATAAATACATGGAGCTGTCTGTAAAGGTTTTGTCTTTAAGGGGGGATACAGTCAATTGTAATAATGTAAAAAGGCATATAATTGGCTGAGGAAGGAAGGGTCTCACACCTCCATGGGTGAAACAGACATCACACCTAAACCCAAACCCGAGAAAGCTGCCAAGCTTTCCTCGTCATATAGGCCCATATCGTTAATGAATATTGATGCAAAATGTTTCCTAAAAATATCAGTGACCAGGCTGCTGCTACTTCTCCCTAATCTAATGCAACTCAACAAATTAGTGATCGTCATAGATAGCACTCCCACAGCAACACGAGAAGTATCATGGACTTGGTCGAGTTGGGCAGAAAGAAATTGATCCCTGCAGTACTGGTCTCTGTTGACAAAGAAACGACTTTTGATCTGGAGGACTCACTCACAAAGCTCTTATATAGACTGGGGCTGGGCTGTGGGTTCATATTACTAGTCTTGGTTGCATACCAAAATTCAACTTCTCGGATGGGTCTAAATGAATTTTCATCTCATACAATTTCCCTTCACAGGGGAAATAAACTAGGTTACCCCTTCTCTCCCTTTCTATTCACTCTAAGAACTGAATTTCCAGCGATCTAAATTAGAAAAGACAAAGGAGTTGAAAGGGATCCATTCGGATCTAAAGCCAACAAGCTCTCATTATTGGCCAATGATATTGCCTTAACCATGACCTCCACTGAGAAGTAAGTACCCCAACCAATGGCACGCCTGTAAAGATTTGAAAGATTGGCAGGATTCGAAGTCAACTTACCCAAATCATAAATACTAAACTTGAACCTAAGCCATTCATTGAAGGAATTGGCATTGTTTAGTTCAGAAAAGTCAATGAAATACCACGGTATTCATATAATTCCATCAGGGATGGAAATCTACCCGAAAGTTCTGAAAACATTCTGATGTGACTATAGAAAAAGGTAACTCTTTACCCTTCTTGGTTAGAATGAATTAATGATATAAAAATGTATGTCATGCTGCTGTGTTGTACCTCTTTGAGGCTCTTCCCCTAATAGATCAATGTTTTTTAAGGATCTGAAGCAAACTCTCCTTTGCTTTATTTGTCATGGAACCAAATATCAGCTAAGGCTTGCTATAAAATTGCTTCAAAGACCTGGGCAACGAGAGGATTAGGCCTCCCGAACTTCCCCACAGCACATTCATTTCAGGGGGCTTGCGGCCTGGTCCCTTCATGAAACAGATAATTTGTGGCCGCACATAGAATGAGCTGTAGCCGGGGAACACTATGGCACATGTCCAGGAAACCAAACACAGACCATACAAAATATATCTTCGTAACCCAACAAGAATATTACTGAAGATTTGGGACAGAGCTAGAAAACGCCATAAGGCGACTGGTCCCTCTCTTTAGAATTCGATTCACTCTAACTTTTTCTTCATCTTTCTCCCTGGTGCTCGCGTCTGGCCCCTTTAACTGATGAAGAAAAGGGAAATGTATCATAATTTAAGATATATTAAAAGCCAGTCTAATTCAATTGTATGCAGTGTGTACAGCAGAATTTAAGTCAGGATTGGGAGATTGGTCTCTTTACACCCATTTGAGACTCTCAATGATGTAGCGAAAGCAGCAGCAATCGGATAATGCATACTGTTCGAGAAATTTATAGCATCAGGTTCTAAGGGTACAATCTCCCATATTTATAATATCCTATTGGAAGCATCCCTTGCTAAGCACTGGACTTATAATGAAAGATGGTCTCAGACATTGGGAAAAGAGATAGACGATTCCTCATGGGCTCATGTGTGGAGCGATATGGTACAAGGCATCGCTTGCATCCAAAGAAGCTCACTCGAAGGTTCTGAAGACACTCTGAAGTGACTATAGAAAACGGTAACTCTTTACCGTTCTTGGTTAGGATGAATTAACGCTATACGCGATATGGTACAAGGCATCGCTTGTATCCAAGGAAGCTCACTCGAAGGCTCTGCATGACTGATACAATCACTCAGGAATGTTCCACCACTTCAACCCTCACAAACCCCTTGTTATGTAGGAGATCTGGCCTCTTAGGTGACTTTCTTCATATTATATGGTGTGACGGTCCGTACATTCGACTCTTCTGGGAAGAAATCCAAGCGTCAATGAATGGCAATCTGGACAGCATCTGCCAGATGATGGCGCTCACTCCAGTTGTGTTTGTGCCCACACTTTTAAAATGGCAAACAAAAGTAGATAGGATCCTAATGTGTACTTGCGCTAGCTTCCAGTAGGAAATGTATCATCATCTATGGCACCTATAGCTCTGTAATATTATGGCTATGAAATGAGTACATTGGGCAATGTCTGATTGAAGACCTGGTTTGGCAGTTTGTGCTAGACTGTTCCCATGGTGAGATGGGTCAAGACTGATTTGCATATGGCTGGGTCTGAACTGGGTGGCAAAGTGAGCTATAGAACAATGATGGATTTAACCCAGATCTGTGACTGGGGGTGAGTGTCTGAAAAGTTTCAGTGCTCCGTCCATCATCTCCCTGTGTTTGCAATGTCTGATTGATATCACAAACTTGAGGATGCTTGGGGTCCACTTCTAACACATCTCTAATTTGGTCTCTTAAATGTCTGCAACCCACCTAGATTGATGGCATTGAGTTGGTAGTCTTACTAGGAGAGGCGAAGTGAGAGCAGGTAATGGTGATGCACCGGCAATTGGTTAGGCCCTTTTTCGGACATACATGTAAAACTCAGTGGTGGCCTTTATCGACGGCGGGGTTCTGCCATTCTTGAGTTCTTTCCTTTGCTTTACTATACTAATAGCGAATGGTAAACTATTACTATTAATATAAAAATGCAGAGCCTCACTGTGAATGAGGTTCGAGCAGCAGCCTGAGGCTGGGATGTCTAATCCACGACACAGGCGAATAGGCGGATAAAAGTGCCTGCGTTAGCCATCAGGCAGATTTTAGAGGGCAGGAGAACTCCCAGCCCTGACCTTAGATCCCTGACACATCTCCTGGCCCCCCCATTTGTAAAGCGCTGCGGTATCACACGTAAAGGTAATCCTGGGCGCTTTGGGGTTTAGCCCAGTATATAACCTGTCAATCAGGCTGTCCCCTCAATCTCTCCCATCTTGACATAGGGTGGAGTAGGGACAGTGGACAGAAGCCTCAATGACCTAATGTACCATGTGATGAGTTGAAAGAGGGTGAGGTGAAAAGGCAAGAGTCTGAAAAAGGTGAGGTTAAAAAGCAAGAGGCCTCAGCATGGTGTATTCATTGCACAGGATCCAGATTTCAGTTTCCTGCTTCAGTGATTGAGGCCGGAGGAAGCTGTGTACCTGCCCTGAGGGTTATCCTGAAGATCTGAGAGGGCTGAGGGAGGCAGATGAAGGTAAGTAAAAAGTAAATCTCTCAACTGGTGTGCGCATGCATGCTTGTGACAATGTGTTTGTCGGTGTTTGAGAGAGAGTTTCTGCATATGAGCATATGTGTATTTGTCAGTTTGTGTGTGTGAGTAAACGTGAGTGAGTGAGAGTGAAAGAGAATGGGAGATAGTTAAAGTAAGTGTAACTGTAAGTGCAAATGAATAAATGTGAGTGAGAATAAGTGAGACTGAGAGAGAGAGAGAGAGAGACTCAGTGAGTGAGAGCTAGGATGTGAGTGAGAGTAAGTGAGACTAAAAGAGTGAAAATGAGTGTGAGTCTATGGGAGGGAGTGAGAATAGGTGTCAATGAGGGAGAATGGATGAGTCACAATGAGTGTGTGGGGGCGTGAGTGACCTTGAGTGAGGATGAATGTAGGGAAAATAAAAGAGTGGGAGGGAGTGAAAATGTGAGTGAGTGAGAAGGACTGAGAGATAACCGTAGTAACGAAATGTGAGAGTGAGAATGAGTGTAAGAATGAGTGTGAGTTAGTAAGAATGAATGAATACAAATGATTGTGAGGGAGTAAAAGAGAATGAGAATGAGTGTAAGTGAATGAATGTAAGTCAGAATGAGTGAGTGAGTGAATGTGTGTGTGTGTGGGTATGTTATGCTTGCGAGTCTGTTCTTAGCCCTGGTGGTGGATGTCATTCTAGATTATGGGGCACATGTGGCATAATGCTGGCGCAGCCATACTATAGGTAGTGCCAGTGATGGCACACTGTAGGCTGGTGTAATTCATGCTCATATGGGGTCTCCTTGGCACAATGCTTGCGTTGCCATACTAGGTAATAGTTGGCAAGTGGGCATCCATGGCAAAAGTCTGCCACTGGCATACTGAATGTAATTATTTGCATGAGGGCCATCCATGGCAAATTGCTGGTGCTGGCATCCAAGAAATAATTAATGGCACAACGCGTACACATGGCAAAATGACAATGCTGGCATATTGGAGATAATTTTTGGAATAAATGGCATCTATGGCTAAATGCTAGTGCTGGTACAGTAGGGGTAATTCTTGGCATATAGAACTCCTGAGGCAAAATGATTGGGCTAGCATACTGGAGGTAATTCTTGGCAAAATGGTGGACAACCATGGCATACAGGGGCAGGATTTGGGAAACCAAATGCTGCCTCTGATATAGTTGGGATAATGTTTGACATATGGTTCACTGTTGACATATGGACATCAGTTATAGCAACATTCTGGCACTGGCATAATTGTATGTCATTCTTTGCATAAGGTGGGGACCAATGGCATTTGAGGGGCACCAAAGACAAAACACTGGCCTTGGCACAATGGAGGTTGTTACTGACATATTTAGGGGGCAACAATACCATAAACGTATTTGATTATTTAATGAGTAACTTAATCATATATGACTTTTAAGCACATTTAAGTGAAAATGATGGTTTAAAATGCACTATTTAACCCATTTTTTCACAATTTTCTCGAAAGGAGAACAACCAACACCCATCGCCCAGAGCCCTCGCTCGCTTCGCTAGCTAGTTAGCTTGAATTTGTGGCACCACTTTCAGAGACCACCGGCCATCAGTGTAAAAGTGCTTCTATCAATGGCCACATAACTGCAATGTTGAACATTGAGTCTCAATGTTGCAAAACTGTAGAGAATGTCCTGAAACATAAAAAAGCAGATCGTTGTTTTTCACACTGATCACCTAGTACTTATTTTTTTAGGATTCGGTTTTCCTCTATTTGGGTGGGTATTTGGAAGAAAAATAGAGTTCCCGAACAGCCATATCAGGAAATGCAACATAAGGTTCTGCTCATACCTGTTTGAAAGCAAACTGATCTTTTTACAGAAAGAGACAGACCTCTCCACTAAAATATGTAATAAGTCAAAGAACGACTGATATAGACATTTGGATAGTTCGTCCCTTTGCACAAATGGCCAGCGTGATGTCGATAGGACTCTACTCGGAGGGGCGTTTTATTACACTACAGGCAGCCACCGAGACGTTCGGACTAGGGGACGGCCAATTCCTCCAGTATGGCAAAATAGCGGCCATGGCCCATCAGTTATGGCCGTCATTCCCTGAGGCCCCTGCCCCCACACAAACACTGGTGACCCTATTGTCCATGGCAGGTGTGTATACACTCATAATGTACATTTACTGAGCGATTAGTACGGACAGACAACTGATGCCGCCCCGTATAGAGGAGACCTGGCAGGATCTCAATGATGAGCCTATTATCCCTACCGACTGACTAATAATTCATGAGGGGATCCGTAAGGTCTCAGTCTGCGCTTGGTTTAAACAAATACAATATAACGTAATACGCATGGCTTATCTCTCCCCCAAGAGACGACATGCCATCTATCCCAGTAGAGCCCATAGATGTCCTCAGTGCTGCAACTACAGATTTCTTACATATGATATGGCACTGCTCCATCATCCCTTCATATTGGTTGGAGGTGTTGCCACAACTTCGCCGTGCAACAGGATGAGAAGTGCCACGTACAATAAATCAATGCTTATTGGGACTCTTACCTCACAACCCTAGATTGAAGCTGAGTAGAAGATTCACAATGCTAGGCCTCATAGTGGCTAAGAGATGCATAGCTATCAGCTGGTTGGCAGTGAAATCTCCTACAAGGAAGGCTTGGGAGAGAGACTTATTAGAGTGAGCGGCAACAGAGGAGGCCCATATAAGGAGAAGACGTAGAGATGCTAAGGTGGCCGATACTCTGCTCTCCTTGGCTGCCATGACCCTGGCCCTGGCCCTCTTGGAGCCAGAGGAAGAGGACCAATCAATCACGGATATCCAGACCATAGGGGTTAGAGAGAGACACCTTAATTGTAACAGTGACCGGGAACGCGGGTGGCGGATGGACACGTTCATTGTACATTGGGACCATGCGTCAGTGGGTTGGCAGAAAAGAAAGGTAATTGCTAAATGCCGATTATCTTAATGGAAGCTTGGGGGGGAAGGGTGGGTTAGGGAGTGAGGGCTTTTATATGTTATATTTGAGGTTAAATTGACTTTATTTCTGTGTGGATTTTCAATTGCCATGGTCAAATATATTTTAGTCGAAATATTACCTGGCCGGACTTCTCTATCACTCAGACGGTTATAGTCTACAACTATACCGTATGTATTCGGAATACCCGTTTCTATTACCTCCTATATGGGTGTGACTGTTGCCTGTTTGGTGTTGTTCGACTATTATACTGTGAACCATAATCACTGTCATTTGAAATCTCAATAAAGAATTTTTTTTAAGTTGAAGAACGAGTCACAGGAGGAAACATGTTGTGAAAAACTAGGCGAAAGCAACCATAGTCTATCTGTACTTAGAATGCTTCATGGTGCAAACTTTCAGATGCCCTTGAGAATAGTGTCACCGGGCATCTCGGATATGCCAGGACAGTCTTGATTTTTCACCATCTGTCTCAGCAAATTTCAGTCAATTTAGCACATGTCCTGGTTTTCAGAGAGGGTCGACTCAAGTCCGAGAAAGGTACGTATTATATGTTATAGTACAGAATAAGTAGTGCTGAATAAGTCGCAGTCCCAAGCAGAAGGCAATTTAGTTAACTCAGACCTTACTGTAAATGTTTCATTTAATTCCCTTTTAGTGACTCGTTGTATTTTCTATGTTAGGGAGCTCTGTCAATTAAATCATTCTGTGCCTCTCTGTGAATGCAACATTTTAGTCCTACCTCTATGTTTGTGGAATGTCTCAGTTTTAGTTTTCAAAATCTGGTCATCCATTGGTTGGAAGAAGAAAATCAAGACATCACACTTGACAGAGCTTGACAGAATTAGTTACAATTTTATGCGGCGGACGGTGGACAAGGGTTGGGTGATTTCTCCAAAGGATTTCTCGCAAATTGTGTTCTCAAACTATTGGCCTCTTTCCCGCCTGAAGGTGTTTTTTTTCTGCAGATGGTTTTATTTTTCCCACAAAAGAATTTCGTCAGTATTCCGAGAAGGTCGCTTTCGCACTGAATCATTTTCACTTTTATAATGTGTAATCTTCTGCAGTACTAAAAGTGAAACCAGTTCTGCGTAGGAGTCCTCTGCGTGGGTTGGGGTTATCAAGTGTTTTCTCAAGCTCAGTACACAATGGCCCTCAGTGTGAATTGGGCAGATCAGAATTCCGCTGCACCCAATCACGAATGGCCTGGTATTTTTACACTTGGTTTCCGCGGGTGCAGGAACACGAGACCCGATTTTACTGGCCTGAAACATCAAGCTGGTGAGATCCCTTCAGCTTTTACCCACTAAAGCACCAAGGACTTTTTCCCTCGCCCCACTCACCCTCCTGCTAGAAAACGTCTCCCCCTTCCTTTCCCTCCCCGCTCTACCTCCACCCTCGTCCCAAACAGAAGACCCCGCTCCCATTTCCCTCTTAGTGGTGGAAAGTGGGAGCGCTAAATCCCACAGAATTTGGAAGACTGTGTGGTTTTACAGCCTGTAAAACCGGGCCTAGACAGTTGGTCCCCATTTCCAGTGGCGGCTCCTCCGCTAAGGCAGAGGAGCGTCATCCCACTGCTAGAGCAGGAGAAAGGAAAAATAAAATGATAATAACTTTGTTATTATCATTTTATTTTTCACTACAGGCTGAGGTAGGGCGGAGCGGGGCTGGTGGCACAGGGGAAGGAGTGGTTTGCACACTATAAGGGTTCATGACTGCTTGGCCAGCCTTCTCGGCAGGCCAAACCGTTATGCGTACTTTGCATGTTCCCCACCAGGCTGCATTACACAGCCTGATGGGGAACATGCCCAGCCTCCCATTCCCAGTCTGAGTGCAGTACCACGGCACTCAGACCAATCACAACTCTGCATTGCAGCATTGTGATTGGCTTAGGGGAGGCAGCCTGGGTGCTTCCTGTTTCCAGAAGCTGAGGAGAGACAGTGTCGTCAGAAGGGACCAAGACGGCGGCCATCAAAAGGTAACTGTTCTTTTTTTTTTTTAAGTTGTCCCCCCCTGCCCCGCCACCCACGTTCCCTGCTAGCTGCCACTGCCCATTTCTTGTGATTTAATTTGTCATTGCACAGTACTGGCGGGTGTTACTGCACCGTACCTGCAGTGGCGTAACATTAGCACCGGCAGCCCACGTGGTGTGTGGGTCCCCCAAGCTCCAGGGGGACCCTCCGGTACTGTGCACGGGCAGTGGGCCCCAGGCCTGAGAGCTCTTGACTCGGCCCGGGGGTCCTCCATGTACTTTGCAGGGTGTCACTCTCTAGTTTCGTTACGCCACTGCGTACCAGTAATTAGGGGGGTGGAGTTACCACCCCGCTAGTACTGTGCTACTTGGATTGCGGGCCAAAGTCAGACAGCAGACTTGGAGCAACTCACAAGGTTTAAGTTGATAGAGCAACGCCACCAATCTGGTGGAGGTACCCCAGGAAGTCAGCACCTGCCTGCCGATTCAATTCTCCATTTGACATAGCAAACATTCTTGCATTCACAAGTCAGTAGAGAGAGAGTTCCAAAAAGATTAAGCCGCCCCTGTGACTCAGGTTTCGTGCTTGGGACAGTGAAACTTCAGGTTTTCCAGGTACAGTGAGTTTCTGCTTCACAGTACTCGTTAGCCTCCTGAGGTGGTGAACAGATTAGTTAAGAATGGAGGAGTCTTTAAATGAAGTGCAGGGTACGGCAGGCACCTCCCCTTGGTTTTAATATGATTTCTAGGGTTAGCCAGTGCAGGTCTCTAAGTATGGGTGAGATGTGGTCATTTTTAGGTCGAGCCTGGGCAGCGCATGCGCTGCTGCGAGGCATGCAGTAGTGGAGTATGGCTTTGAAGCCCCGCCCACTCTCCGTCCATATTTTTAATTGGCTTGTGTCATTGTCCTTCGTAAGCGCTGGCTTCCGAGTCGTTATTAGGCTTGTTAGTCCCTCCTTGGTACCCAGGGCCGGACTGGGAACCAAAACCGGCCCTGGCAAAGTGCTCGGCTGGCCCCCCCGGGGGTTGGGGGTGCGGCCGAGCACTTTGTCAGGGCCGGTATCGGCCGATTTTGTTACAGGGGCCGATATTGCAGCTATGCTGCAAAAACGGCCCTGTAACAAAAACGGCCCCCCAGGGGCCCAAAACCGCCCCCCGCCGTGGCGGCCCATCGGGGAAACGCCCGGTGCCCGCTACGGCCAGTCCGGCCCTGTTGGTACCGCCTTGTCTGCATTTGTTACCTCTCATAACAACTGGACCTTTTACTGGTGTTGTTCCATGGTCTGCTTTATAAGTCGGTGAGCACTATTTTATTTAATGCTCTTCCCCTATTCCACCCACTACCTCGCAGCACGCCGCCCACTTTTAATTTAATTTTTACTAATGCTGGTCCGCTTTAACTATAGCGGCTGCATTTTTTAATTTATTTATTTTAGCTGCGCAGTCCGCATTTAACGGCCACGCTTATTTATTTATTTTGTTTACTAGCACCCATGCAGCGCTTTCACATTTATAGAGGCCGCTACCCTTTCTTTACACAAACCGCTTCTAAAGAAAGGGGCGTGGCCGACTTTAAAGTGAAAGTGTGGCATGGTAGCTTTTACCAAAAAAAACCATCTGTTTGTCAACTTGACAAACAGATGCTTTTTTTTTGGCAAAGCCCCCATGCCGCGGTTTCACTTTAATGTCGGACACGCCCCTTTCTTGAGATGCAGCTTGTCTAAAGAAAGGGGTGCGGCCTTCATGAATGTGAAAGTGCCGCATGGGCGCTAGTAAAAAAAACAAATATTTGCACTGCAATAGGTCTCGCATTTGGGAGAGTTTAAGCTATTGCAGTGGCACTAGCTTAAACTCTCGTTAATGCGAGACCTATTGCATTGTAAATGCTTGTTATTTCTGAGCTCGGTGCCTAGCAGTCTTTGATTTTGCTTTTTCTCCATCTACCTTCTCTATCTAGTGCATCAGCAGCAAACAAAAGGGTTGCTGAGGGGCTAGCCGAGAGACAAGGCGTGGAACCATAGAAAGTTAAAAAGGATCTTTGAAAATCCTCTTTGCCTTTTGTTCGCAGAGCAGTCCTACGATCTTTGAGCCAGAGGTAGCCCGAACTGCATCACAGGTTGCAACAAGAAGCCAAGGCTAGTCGCTTCTAGGTCAGTTGACCACACAATGACATGCAGGTTCCATTCACAGAGACTGAGTAGCATGGCAACACCTTAGAAAACTGCTAGGCTGTTTTCAATGTATGCTAAGTGTCTGCTGATGCTACCCGTGGCAAGATATTATACACAATAGAATGGTGGCTTTAGGTGAGGTGAAAGCCTTAAAATTCAATCAATCAATCAGGAGTTTGTATAGCATGGCGACTCACCCCTGAGGATCTCAAGGTGCTGAAGGCGGGGGTGGAGGGGCAGGAGGCTGCTGATCCGTCTGGGCATAGGGGTTCAGTCGAAGAGGCAGGTCTTGTGATCCTTCCTGAATTGGGTCAGCGACGGGGATTGCCCGGAGTTGGAGGGGCAGGGTGTTCCATGTCTTGGCAGCGAGGTAGGAGAAGGATCTTCCTCCGGGTTTGGTCTTGTGAAGCCGTGGGATGGTGGCCAGGACAAGTTGGGCGGAGCGAAGTTGTCTGACAGGTAGGTGGAATGAGAGGCAGTGGTTCACAATAAGCTGGTTATGCATCATGGAGAGCTTTGTAGGCGTGTGTGAGGGGCTTGAAGGTGATTCTCTTGTTGACTGGGAGCCAGTGGAGTTCTCAAAGGTGTTCAGTGATGTGGCTGTGGTGGGACATGTTAAGGGCCAGTCTGGCTGCGGCGTTTTGAACGTTCTGTAGTTTCCTGGGCTGTTTCTGGGTGATGCCGGCGTAGAGTGCATTGTCGTAGTCGAGTCTGCTGGTGATGAGTGCATGGGTGACCGTCTTTCTGGAGTCTGTGGGGATCCATCTGAATGTCTTTTGAAGCAGGCAGTGCGTGTGGAAGCAGGATGAGTATACAGCGTTGATCTGGCGGTTCATTGTCAGCGAAGAGTCCAGTATGATGCTGAGGTTACGTGCGTGGTCCATTGTTGTGGGAGGGGTTCCCAGTGCGACGGGCCACCAAGAGTCTTCCCAGGAAGAGGGGGTTCACCTGCACCTTCTTTAAAATGATTATATTGGTAGGTGAAGCATTCTGGTTATGTTTGGTGATCTTGGAGAGTGACAATATGCAATCTGTTGAGTATTTGGATCTGTGTTGTTTGGGTGAGCATGAGCAGTTGGTGCATCTGTTGTGTTTTGTAGTGCTGGGTGGATTGGGTTTGAGCAGCCGAATCAGTGGTGTGTTTCATGTCTTCGGCTTGTGTTGCATGCGTTAATTTGTCCTATTTAAGTTTAGTGCTGTTCACGCATGATAGATTGAGATCTGTAAGGCCGTTCACATTGAACTGTTGGATGAAAGGGTGGTGTTAGTTTATCAAGATGGTTCTGTCATATTGATGTGTTTAGATGTAGTATTGTGTCATTCCTGCTGTGAAAAGTGCCGCTCTGTCTGAAGGTCTTTCATACTGGGGATGGTACACTGACTTCTCATCAAATAACTCCACTCTTTCGACCATGTCTTCATCCGCCTGGCATGAGGGCACTCTTACTTTTCCGCAGCTTCAACATCAGTGATTAATGTTTCATAACAGCCAGGGTGAGACAGGGAATTGAATGAACAGGAGTCAAAGAAGGGGGTGGTGGGGGAAGCAAATGGCTGTGCAGCTAAATAGTTTACATGTGTAAACCCCTGAAGCCCCAAAAACACCCAGGCATATTCATACAACTAAAATCACTAGTCTTCACAGACCACACACCAATAATTTCTATTTAAGCTACTTAATAAACCCAACTAGCTGCTGTTACTACAATCACATACATATACACACCCCTGCAAACCACTATTACCTACACCAGACTCAACATCAGAAACAACTGCACGGGAATGTGTTTTTATATAACCAATGGTCAAGTGTGCTGTGCTTTCTTCCTAAATGGATGCTGGCAGCAGTTATTTACAGGGCCGCTTTATGAATCTTGTTTTGAGTACAAGAGAGTTGCAGCCAATATGCCCATGCTAATCGCCTATCTGTTTATCCGATTACGATTTTTTGCCCTACGAAAGTGTTTGATTGGATATGCACAAAAGAGAGGAAGTCCATGTTTAGTTCTCTCCATACATTCCGACGTAGATTACATACATGTATGTATCTTTAGGTAGTTCTAACCAAGTGGTGAAGGTCTCTTAACTTTAACACCAAAGTGCTTCCTCCAAAAGGGAGATTAAGCCCTCCCAAACATATTAGACATACCCGGCGAGGACTCGATGATGAAGCATGCCACAGAATCTATGTAGACGAGAGCCTTTTGAAATGATATTACATCTACCTCATGAAGAGAAGGGAGCTGTATCTTTTGGTCAGTAGGCACCTCCTTAGTATGAACATACAGACATGTATTCCCCATGATCTAGCTGTTCCTTATCAAGTCAATTGTTTTATGTGCTGTAGTAATTCAAGAAACTACCTAGGGAAGGCAAGAGGCCTGTTACTTCTTTTCCTGAATACTACATCATTACCATGAAAGCAAACCCTAGTTTGGATACCAGCATGAAGAATCCAGTATTCACAGCCTGTAGATAACACTGAAGGTGGCAGGTTAAAAACAATTGCTCCTTTTTTACAGTTTACTTCAGGCTACAGGTAGAAAGAAACAAGTGTGGCCCTGTAAGTCAAACTTTATGCCCACTTGTGGTGATGTGTTAGGGGTTGGAAGACTCTCAGGTCACAAGTAGCACATGATGACTTGATTCTCTGTGACATGCAGCCAGCCCACAAGATGTCCTCCCAGGTGCTAGGCTGCATGCCAAGGCTAAGACTCAGATGTTAACCACTAAGGAAGGATAAAACATGTGGTGTGACTAGTTTGGTTAAAGAAGAGATGAATTAAGTATAGATATTTGTTGCACAAATATGTATTTACATATGAGGACCATGGAGAAAGACGACGTAGAACAAGACCAAATTTGTACGTGAAGAGAAAGAACCAGTTATTCGGATTAATTAGACTTGGATGTTACATACACCAATCATTCAGAGAAAGCCTTGATAAAGTCCACTCAGGTTTGAAGCAGGTGTTCAGTGTGTGCTTAATAACATCTACTACATGTCAAAAAGAAATAAGGAAAAAATGATTGAACTAATAAAGAGCGAATAAAAATAACAGAAGGAAAATTTAAAGACACAGATATTCCCTTGCTTGTCTATATTTTCCATATAGTGAGCTTCTTGTTTACTGAAAACTATAAATACTGTTTGGTCTAACCCCTGCTGGCACTATGACCTCCCACCTTTAGCACCAATCCTCAACTTATGATTGACACTTTCATTTTAACAAATTAGGGCAAACAAGATCAGGGGCGGGTCCTCGCTAAGGCGGAGGAGCGCCGCCCCACTGCCTCAAAAGCGAGCTCAATACCACGTTCTGTTATTATAATGTTATCTTTTGTATTGAGCTTGCAGTTGAAGCCAGGCCAGGTTAGGTTAGGGCAGGACAGGGCTGGGCACCCGTGACGTCGAGGGAGGAGGAGTGGTGGCTGCACCTTAAGTGCACATGACGGTTTGGCCAGCCAGTCAAACCGTCATGCACACTTTGCATGTACTCCACAGTCTGTATTGTAGAGCCTGGGTGGAGAACATGCACAGGCTCCCAGTCGCTCTATGAGCGCCGAACCACGGTGCTCAGACCAATCACAACACTGCTGTAAGGCAGCGTTGTGATTGGCTAGGGGATTCAGGAAGGCTCTGTGCTTCCTGCTGAAGAGAAGAGGAATGGAGGAGAGCGGCGGCCGGCAGTATTCAGGTAAGTGCTTTTTATTTCATTTTTTATCCTCCTCCCTGCTCCCAGCCCCACCTCCCCTATACGCTAGCAGCCGCTACTGCAAAAGATGTGCATGATTGGTTTCAAATGATGTCCAAATCATGTTAGTAATCAAGACAAACACAAGGCCGGGACAACATGTGTTTCACTGAGCTCCAAAGCAAGGATAGGAGGCTCAGTGCCAAGTGTGGTCAGATGCCCAAATTACTGGATACAAAGTGCCCAGGACATAATATACCTCCCCTTTTTTGTAAAAGTAACTTCCAAAGACCACAAAACCAAAACCCGCAAGCAATAAGTTGCACAACCAAACAAACAAGAACAAATACTTCACATACCATGATGAATAACACAGCAACCATAATCCACAACATGGTAAACTTCAAACACAATATATCAACCCACAAACAACTCTGTAGCAGAAATATTATTTACACGTTCCAGCTATGTTAAACTCAGTGAACAGCATTGCTCCTTGTAAAAAGGTAAGACTAAGCAATCTATATGCACACAGACAATTTAGGCCCTGATTCCGAGTTTGTCGAATCCAGGTGCAGTTTATCACACCAGATAAATAACAATGTGGTGGGGTACATTATTTATGGGAACGCAATAAATAACTTCTATAAGAGTTTCTGTAGAATAACATGTATATTTCGGTGCTAAACACACCAAAAATCTGCATGATACTGTACACTTTTCCCCTTTTAAATTGTGGCAGGTTTAACCTTCCAAAACTTAACAAAGAATTAGATTTTTAACGCATCTACTGTTGTATTAATGCTATGGTCTCTGTTCACATGTCTTGTAAAGTGCTCTGATACCCTTGAGTCTAGCCAGCGCTATATAAAACTCTCAAATAAATAATAAAGGAATAAATAAACGGATGCAGTAAATACCACCCAACTGACCTGATCGCAAACAGGGGTTTACCTCGGTGTCAGAAAACATTGGCCCACTCGTAGTCAGGGCCTCAGTCTTGCTGCTGCAATGAGAGTGAATCTACAAAGGCCCTGATTACGAGTGAGTTGTGTTGTCTGCCCTCTAGGTAAACCCATGTTTAAAGAAGTTTATGACAACTTATAGCGGAAGTGTGGTGGTGGCAGCTTTAACTTCCGTAAACAGCAAGGTCAGCCTGGGTCTCTTCTATAGGTCAGCTGCATTTTAAAGACAACTAACCTGAATCCAGCTCTATTGGTCAAGTCAAGTCAAGCCAAAACTCTTGGGTATTGGGCGTTAGGCCCTGATTTAGAGTTTGGCAGACAGGGTACGTCACCACACATGTGGCGTGGTACCCTGTGAGCCAAACTGAAGGGCTGCATTTCCTATTTAGAGCCGGGAGGACTGTCGTGTTTCCGCCGATGGTGCCACAGGTGGCTCTGCCAGCAGAAACCTTATATTGAGGCCTTTGCCGACTTGAGGGCCTCTAAGCTTCTCTACGACCTACCCCGCCAGAGACCCATCCGGAGGTGGTTGGGGGAAAAACAAGCCATCATCCCCCACACTTGAACCAACTACGCCCTAGTCCTTAGCCCCTGCTTAAAACCTCTTACTCTTTGGACACTGTGTCCACATACACAAGGCATCATCCCCTGGGCGACACTGAAGACTTAATTCCACCAACTACCCCCTTCCTATTCGAACATTATAGCCCTTCTATTACTTTATCAGTAATAGAAAGAAGACTACGATCTCCCTCAAAACAGCAGCCATCTTTTAAGGAGCAATGTCATCCTATAGTAATGCCCATTTCATGCCAGTAACTCCCCTTTGAAAATCACTGCAATGGAAAAAAGACTTCATTTCTCCACAAAACTGCAGCCATCTTGAAATGGATACAATCTTATCCTCTGGAGACTTACAAATCACAGGGGCCATTCTGACATGCTTTGCCCGTAATGTCCAGCCCTCCGACTCAACAAAACCAGCCCAACCAACTTCTGAAAACTGTCCAATCCCACCAGATCAACACACTGATGACATCGGGATCATGTCCCTCTACCTCTAAGAATTAACGGTGTACGGAGTGTGCGGAGTTACATTACGCGGAATTCTGCGGAGCTGCATTAAAACTCAGTGGAATTCTGCGGAGTTCCGCTACGCCCTAAAAGACTCTCTTTTTTTTAAACTGCACAAACTAATGTGTGCAAATAGTACAGAAGCCTAGAAAGAAACCACTCCCGGGTAGAACATGCATGCTGTCACTCACTTCACTCCTCCAACCCTCCTCTCTGCTGAGCTAAGTGTTCTCCGTCATAGGAACGGAGCCCTCTGCCTCACAGACTGAGTGAGTCCTCGCTTCGTTCTTCAATGCCCCGTAAGCCCAGCCCCCTTCCTACCTGCTGTCAGTAGATGTTCACGTTTCCGAAGCTCTCGCTGCCAAGACGTTTGCAGTGTTCCCAGGGTTTGCAGTGCGAGGTCTGTTGTAGGGGTGGCTTCTCCATGTCCCTCAGTGCCTCTTTCCATTGCATTGTGCAGCCTGTCATGTCACACATCAGGTAACCGCACAGGCACAGAACAGATGACAACCATCCTCCTGGACGCCTAATCAATGATCGATGGATGCTCAAACATACCTCGGCCTCCCATTGGCAGCACCTTGTGACATTTTAATAGTATGCGCCCGGGAGGAGCTGTGGTGATCTCGTACTGTTTTTCTTATGTGTGTGCGGGAGAGGAGCGGGCGAGGGCTGCACGCAGCTGTCGGTACATGGGGCTGGGGCGGCTGCAGTAACACAGGGCAGTCAGTGGATGTGCTCAGTGCCGGTCACTGAGAGCTGCAGGCGGCTATGAACATGTCACAACTGTACCCAGACGAGCCAAGTAGTGTGTACTGAGTGAGTCCGACCTTCTGGAGGATATATGTTCATGCGGTAATGCATTTCCTGACACTTGTCGGTGGGCGCAAACTCCGCTACGCTGCGGAATCAGAGTTTTTGCCGAACTTTGCACTCCCAACGCCGGCGGAGCGGAGTTCGCCACCTACCCTTACTAAGAATGCAGTGCGCTTCACAAGGCTGTGGACGATCGTGCGACGCACATCTTTCCCTAGCAATCATTGTCTAAATATTAACTTTTACTTCCTGTCTGGTATCAGCCTCCAACATGACGGGCGACGCCCGTTGCCCTCCAGCTCTCCACCATCGTGCCTTTTCATGTCTGGAACCAATGCTTTCAAGATCAAATACCCCCCGAATCTTTCCAAATACGCAAGGAAAGACCAGAAACATAGGACCTTGAGAGATTACTCGGAAACCCTCTTCGCAGACCAATAGCATTGCGAATGCAAAAGCGCCCTCAAAACTGATCTCCTCCTCTTCACACACAACACTGACCTATGGATCAGGTCCTTACGCAATTTTCTTCCATCCTACTCTCTCTCTAAGATACCCTTTAGACGCAAACTCAAATGCTTTTTCCCCTGTGGTCTCTTGGGCAACCCTTCTATCTCCATCTACAACAACGGGAAACTCATGTTCCAAGCCAACAACACAATCCTGGCCGCAATCGACTTTATTTATCTCACCCTCAAGTCCTCCGACGATCCTCCATGCTCCCCTTCTCCGTTCATCCCTAACACCCCTCACCAAATCACCTCCCCTTATGGTCCACCCAGACAACCCCTCTTTCCCGGACTCTCCTGCAATCTGATATGCCCCCCTCAACCCATTTGTTTATTTATTTATTTGAGAATCTTATATTGCACTGGCTAGACCCAAGGGTATCAGAGCGCTTTACAAGACATGTGAACAGAGGCCATAGAATTAATACAGTACTAGATGCATTAAAAATCTCACTCTTTGTTATGTTTCGGAAGGTCAAACCTGTCAGAATTTAACAGCGGAAAAGTGTATGGTATTTACCATATCCTGCAGATTTCTGGTGCGGTTAGTACCAAAATATGCATGTTTTTCTACAGAAACTCTTATAGATGTTATTTATTGCATTCCCATAAATAACGTACCCCACAGTATTGTTATTTATCTGGTGCAATAAATTTCTCCTTGCTCACCGCCAACACCAGACCTTGAACACTCACCCCAAAGATCATCTCTGCACCGTTCATCTCCAACCTCCCACAAACCATTATCTCCCCCTCCGGTCGCCTCCTCCACCTGCTTCTCCACCCCACATTCGACCCATAAGCCTCCCCCTTTCTCCCCTACTTTATTGCCCACTGCCCTAACTTCTCCCAACACCAGATACCAACAACCCACATCTCTCCCAACCATAATTGATTAACATAACTGGCCTCCGCTCAACAAGCTCCTTTCCTCGTTCTCACTACTCTCCTGAAGAACCAACATCCTCTCATCAGCTCTATTCCATATAAGCATCTCTCTGTCCTCTTGTTGTTGTCATCAGCACACTCATCACACACCGCCGACCTTCCCCCCAAATCTTCCAGCATATTGAGACAGCCGTCTACACAGACCCAAATTGACACAATCTCCCCTAGACAATTCACACCTACTCTATCTATCTCCTAGAGCGTTACGCAGCTTAAATTTCCGCTACCCCCTACTGCTTTCTTCCCGCAGTAGGCTGCCCAATTTCCACCATCATCTCAGACTGCAGTCAAACTCACACACGCCATCCCAGTGTAGGATCACGCCCTCTTAACTTGATACAAATCCCAACTTACCTCCCTGAACAGCCTAGTTAGAAAGACAACAGCTTCTCCCTGAACTGCATGCTAGACAATTGTCAGTCTGCAGTCAAACACTGTCTAGAGATATCGGACTCGAAACGTGGCTCAACGACTCATCTAACCACGCTCTAGACCTTCTACTTCCTCCCAATTACTCCATTTTGCATCGAGACCTGGAAGATAGACAAGTTGGAGGTCTTGCACGCATTCACAGAAACTCCCTGAGATGCAGGACCCTCCCAACGACTCAGTTTCCGTCTTTCGAATGCGTGTTCATAGAAATGCCCACATCCACTACCTCGTGCATCAGACTGAACGTGGTTTGCCATCTACCGAGTCAAAACAACTCCTTCATCGAGGAATGCATGGATCTCTTCACCTCTCAATTTATCAGCTTGCACAACACTATCTTCCTTGGAGTCTTTAACATCCACTGGGGAAATGAGGGTAACAGCTATGTGGACACTTTTACTTCCTTTCTAAAAGACAAGGATCTCCAACAACACTGCCATAAACCCACTAACCACAAAGGTGCCATTCTGGACCTGGTAATCTCTAATTCCCCCAACCTACAGTCATATGGCCCCATTCCAGTTGACTGGTCTGCCCACATGCAGATCCCAATCTCCCTATCTGGCTCTTATACCACAACATCCGGGCAACCCAAGAAAGAGAAAATATGGTTCAGGGACAAATCCAACCTTGACACAGAAGCCGTGACCATCATGGCCCTTCCTACCCCAATGTCGATTACACCTCACCCTGATGTTAATGAGGCCACCGACAAGTACAACTCCTGCATGGAATCCTTTATCGACAAATGTGCACCCCTGAAGTGCAAATTATCTAGACCAAAATCCTCTAGTCCTTGTTTCTCAAAAGAACTTTATGAAGAAAGAAAACTTATCAGAAAATGTGAGAAAGAATGGCGACAAGCGCCCTCTCAGCTGAGTATGAATAAGCTTTGCAAAGCGCAAAAACAATTCAAAGAGCCTGAGAGCCAAATCCTCCGATATCAGAGCCCTTGTGAATTCTGCAAAGAACAGACCAAAGCGCCTGTTCAAGGTTCTCGCACAGACTACAAACCCCTCCACCACTTCAGCTCCTGAGTTATCAGTGGCCCGCTGCAACAACTATGTGGATTTCTTTGATAAAAAAGTGAGACATCCATATCTCACTACGCACCAGTGAATCTCCAGAAATAGAGATTCTACCATGCAAGGCGCTGCATTCATGGTCATCTTTCTCCCCAATTTCCGAACGGGACCTATAGCGAAAATCTCCAAATTAAAACCCTCAAATCACCTTCAGGACGCCATTCCAAGTTCTATTAGCAAATCTCTTGCCACATGCCTACTCCCCTTATGGACCAACATAGTCAAATCCTCTCTCCAGCATGGCCTATTTCCAGAACGACTAAAAGTGTGTCAAGTCTCTCCTCTCTTGAAAAAAACAATCTCTAGATCCAGAGAACATGAACAACTACGGCCCAGTCTCCACACTCCCATTTTTAGGCAAAGTCATCGAAAGTTGCATGGCATCCCAACTCGCTTCACACATTCAAACAAACAACCTTCTAGACACTCTCCAATCAGGCTTCTGCCAGGGTCACAGTACAAAAACTGTGATCCTCCAAATAGTCGATGACTCCCATAGAATCCCCGACTCCACTAACTCCTGCCTCCTGGTCCTCCCGGACATGTCTGCTGCATTCAATAATGTCAACTATCTGGACCTTCTCCGCACTCTTGAACAACACATGGGATGTGGAGGCACAGTCCTCAACTGGTTCTCCTCATACCTAACCAACCACTCCCACATTTTGAAAATTGTCAACTCATTCTCAAGACAAGTCAGCATACATCAAGGAGTCCCTCAAGGCTCGATTCTCTCCCCAGCCCTCTTTAACCTCTACCTAGAATCACTATGTGATATTCTGGAGAAACTCTGGGATGCTCTTCCACCTCTACATTGGCGGCACTCAAATATACATGAAAATCTCATCCCCTGAAGATGTTGCCCTGCTTTCAATCACGCTCCTAAAGATTCAAAACTGGATGTCTAACTACCATCTAAACCTCAACCCAACTAAAACAGAATTTCTTTTGACTTCACCTCTGAAAGCAAAAACCCCAGTACAGGAATAAATGGCTAACTTTCCCGCCCTGCATTGCTGCCCTGCAATTGTCCAGAGTGCTAGATCACGTGGTACCACCATTGACAATCATCTCAATCTTCACAGCCACATCACAGCCAAGGCCCAAAGTGCACATCACCACCTAAGACAGCTTTGGGGCGTCAGACAATTGATTCCGGAACAAGACCTCAAAACAGTGGTGCAGTCTCTTGTTTTGTCCAGACTAGATTATAGAATTTCCTTCTCTCAGGCATTCCCAAATTTCACCTAGGCCAGCTGACAGGTACACTACATGCAGCAAAACGCTTTGCTTTAGGTCTCAAGAAATTTGACCTCATTTCCCTTGCCCTGCTAACCCTCCACTGGCCCAATTCAAAATCGCCTGCATTGCCCACAGAGCACTGCACTCCTCTTCACCCTTCTATCTAAACGAGAAATTGAAAACTTCTAGAGCAAATAGGGGTTCCAGAAATGCCCAATTCCTGCTCCTGGAACCCCCCACCTTTAGTTGTGAACGGTACACGAGCCAGTCATTCTCTGGTAATGCCATACGAATCTGGAACTCCTTACCTCCCTCCCTCTGTCTAACCAGCTGCGTAGTCACCTTCAAAAAGGACCTCAAGTTCCTCCTATTTAACAGACACCTTGGTTAATCACTCTCGACCATACTTAGGTACTCTCTCCGCCAGGATACGAACTACCTTAGTTATGTGACCCCACCATCTTAATCAATGCTTGAACTGTCTACGACCTTTGACCAATTGCTGCAATTGTCCTGGTCGCATCTACCAATGCCAATGTCTGAATTTAATTTCTGTAACTCGCTGTACCCTTGTATCCTGCTACTGTTGTAAAGCGCTCTGATGCCTTCAAGCCATGTCCGCGTTATAAAAAAGAAAATAAGCTTGAGGTGGCCAGTGTAAGAGCATAAGACCATCTGCCCTAATTAGTGCAGATGATCTGATAAATTTTTTTTTTCTGTTGTGCCAGAAAAAGCTTGGCAATCTAGAAGAGAAGCAAAAAAATACAATGGCCTCCATGCTGTGTAAGAAAACTCCCAAGGTTTCAAGGTAATTTGTTGTATCACAAAAACAAACTCCTGCTTTGGGAATTTGTTTTTGTAAAACAAATAATTTGTTGCATGGCCGCATGAAACATGACGGACTCAGAAAGTTTATTGCCCTTGTTCACCTGGTGGTCTGTGGGCCAGCATGGATGCTCACATGTTGACAAAAAAGAACAATGTTAAGTGAGAGCTAGCCTTTTATCAGCAGTGGGAAATGGGCATCAAGCTATAGATAGTCACAAGTTGCCACGAAACGACTCCTGTCGAACTGATCTAACCTGGGGGTAATCAGCTACTGTTGGCAACACTGAGAAAAAAAAATTGGCTAACACTGTATGCAAAGTAATCCTTCCACTGACATTTGCATTCCTGCTGGCAAGAATACTTCCGCCACCATTTGTCCAACTTTATTTCCTGCTAGGGTCCATCCATGCATGAACACATGGCAGCCACATCAATGCTTGAGTCAGGTTGCCTCCTCCGTTTCACATTGTGAGTACGTAGCTTAAGGTGGATACCAGCAGAGCTGGGGCGGCTCCTCCGCTATGGCGGAGGAGCGTCGCCCCACTGCTTTTAAGCAGTGCACTGCAAAGTAAAGAAAACATAAAATGATAACTTTGAGTTATTATCAGATTATGTTTCCTGCTGCTGTGTGGGTGGGCGGGCGGGGCTGCTCTGCTCTCGGAGCAGGGCTGGGGAGGAGTGGTTTGCCCACTCTTAAGTGTGCAATGACAGTTTGGTCGGCCCTCTCGGGCTTCCCAAACCAGTCATGTGCACTTTCCCCGTTCTCCATGCAGGCTGCATTACAGCCTGCTTGGAGAACAAGCCCAGGCCCCCATTCCCTGGTTGAGCATCGAACCAGGATGCTCAAACCAATCACAACGCTGTATTGCAGCGTTGTGATTGGTCAGGGGAGCCTGGGTGCTTACCAATCACACCCCTCATCAGCCAGACTAGCTTGAATCCAGTGACAAAGTGAGCAAGGGACCCACGTCTGGGCATACCCTGCCAACTTAGGGTGAACAAAGCAAACACAAGGAGATGATGAACGGAGCACTCAAACTTTTCAGACAGCTAGCCTGGCTGATGAAGGGTGTTACCCCGAAACCGGTCCCAGGATGCTTGTTTCCAGTCCAGGGAAGACCTGGCTTGGCAGTTCGGTCTGGACTGTTCCCACGAGGAACAGGGTCAAGACTGATTTGCATATGGCTTGGTCTGAACTGAGGGAGCAAAGAGAGGTAAAGAATGATGATGGATTCAACCCAGATCTGTGACTGGCGGTGAGTGTCTGAAAAGTGTCAGTGCTCCATCCATCGTCTCCTTGTGTTTGCTTTGTTTGCTCTAAGTTGGCAGGGTATGCCCAGACGTGGGTCCCTTGCTCATTTTGCCACTTGATTCAAGCTAGCCTGGCTTATGAGGGGTGTTACCCCGAAACCGGTCCCAGGATGCTTGTTTCCAGTCCAGGGAAGACCTGGCTTGGCAGTTTGGGCTGGACTGTTCCCATGAGGAGCAGGGTCAAGACTGATTTGCATATGGCTGGGTCTGAACTGGGGTGGCGAAGTGAGCTAAAGAACGATGATAGATTCAACCCAGATCTGTGACTGGGGTGAGTGTCTGAAAAGTCTCAGTGCTCCGTCCATCGTCTCCTTGTGTTTGAGATTTGTTGACAGACAATCAAAGCCTATCATCTTCATAGGAAGGAACTTTGGGAGCATTCAGGATGTTGGGAAGGTCCATGTCCTTGTGCAAAACTAGGTTGAAGAAGTACACAGCTGCATTCATGTGTCAAGGACATTTTTTTGTATCGAAATGTTCCGTCTCTGTCGAGGTGTGTATCTTGTAGCATTGTAATTTCTTTTGCATTTTGTGCCTCATTTCTAGTCACCTCAGCTCCCTCTCACAAATGGAATACCAGTCGTGTAGCCATATACTTACACTTATAAAGGTGCTGTATCCCTGCCCCCCGCTTGTTCCTTTATTTATGTCTCTCTCCCCAGCCACTCTCCATTCATAAACTATTTTAACCTGTGTATTTGTTAACCTATTTAATAACCATGGAACAGGGCCCATCTATCGGCCAAGCCCAGTTTATTTAATAATACTTGATGGTAATTCACCTGTAGTCATCGGAAAAGTGGCATGCATGTACTATATAAAAATCCAAATATTAATAAACTCCTTACCATGGAAGTGCTGACTCATTTTGCTTTGGATTCAAGCTAGCCTGGCTGAAGAAGGGTGACATACCCTGAAACCGGTCCCAGGATGCTTGTTTCCGTTCCAGGGAGGACCTGGCCTGGCAGTTCGGTCTGGACTGTTCCCATGGGGCACAGGGTCAAGACTGATTTGCATATGGCTGGGTCCAAACTGGGGTGGCGTAGTGGGCAAAAGAACGATGGATTTAACCCAGATCTTTTGACTGGTGGAGAATGTTTGCATTGTCAGCATTCCGTCCATCATTTGTTTGCTGTAACATCATTTTGCTTGGCATATATGTAAGACATGTGTGACAGCTCTAAATTACTACCAGAGGGGCCCCCAACTGTATTTTTTGCTTTAAATCATTGTTTTAAACAGTGGACATGATGGCTTTTACTCATTTCCCTTTTCCAAAAAAATATGCCAACAAATAAAAAAGCTGGCCATATTTATATAACTTTCAGAGTCAGGTTCCCAGAATTGGGGATTTTTGGTAAATCTCATAGGCCATTTTCTCAGGGAAACCAAAATGCCTCTGAATGCTGATGTATTTCTGCATTAGATTTTTGGTGTTTTGTAAATCAAATACAATGTTTTTATGCTGTAGACACTTAAAATGTCGTACTAACTTATATACAACGTTTCTGTTAGAAACATCTTGCTACTTATGTACTTAAAGTATGAAATCTAGGCATCTGTGTTTAATCTCTTGATTACATGTTTTAATCCCGACGGGTCTACTCAGCCCATCATCCTTCCGAGGACGATAATATAAGTAGTGTTGAGTTGGGTAACGTTAAACATCCGTTAATCGGCACCAAGATATCACAAGCAGAGATGGTGGATGTATTACAAATATGAGCTAGGCTAAATAAATAAAGACAAGGCTATGGTGCATATTCGGGAGAATACATTTCTCCTATTGACTTCTATTGAAGCAGAGGCAATTTCAGATGGTACTCAAGCAAAATAAAGCCCTTTTTGGATTCAAAAATCGAGTCTGCCACCTGAATTGGGTCTATTGGCATGTATGCATTATCGCTATGTCCATTGTCCTCGTCCCAGCATTTACAAAAACAGATAGCTCAATTTCTTGCAGGAGAAAGAAACATGAAGTAAGTTATGGCTCCGCCCACCCGTTGAGCATTCTAAGGGTGATGTGTGCCCTAGACCTCCATGTTTCTTTAGTCTGC
This sequence comes from Calotriton arnoldi, assembly GCA_963921515.1. NCBI lineage: Eukaryota > Metazoa > Chordata > Amphibia > Caudata > Salamandridae > Calotriton > Calotriton arnoldi. Next base: position 1,606,369 of record CAWUFW010001766.1, on the reverse strand, counting down.
CCATGATTAGGAGAGGAATGTGGAGTTTGTCTCATTGCCAGGCTTGGATCTAGTAGCCCATCACCTCCTCAGATGACCCCCGCTTCTAGGATGACACAGGATAGCTCAAAATCGAAGCTTCTCTGTTGGCACAATGAAAGTCAGTCTGGTGTAAGAAAGCTACTTGTTTTAGAGGATTTTTCAATGCGGGGCAAACACTGACACACTCTTGACTGCAGAGTTTGCCCCGTGAAGATTGCAGTTTTTAGGTCGAGCCTAGCGCAGCGCATGCGCTGCTCTAGGAGAGGCCCTCTTGGAATCACTCCAGACATTCAGAAAGCTTTCAGAAAGCTCGTGCGTCTGGTTGTAAAATTCTATTGGCCTTTGCGTGTGGCTTTCAATAAATGAAAGCACGCAATTGGCCAAAGGCGGGTGCATGTCCCACCTGTTAAACTGTTCACTCCCATGGCGTTTTGCTCTCGGGAGCGAGCAGGCTGGCAGCTGCAGCTGCATTCCTCCTTGGTCACGTGCTTTCGCTTTAGCTTGTTATCTTTATTACCTCTTAATAGCTCTCCTGCCGGGCCTTCCTTCCCTGTCCATTCTCGTCTCTGAGCCCACAACAGAAGGCGTGCAGTGTGTTTTATTTATTTTACTGTCCATTTCAAACTGACTTTGTTGGTCAAAAAAGGATAAACGTCTGACTCGGCCCGACTGGAATCAGACCCCGGATACTTCTTGTTTTTAGATTTACTGTACCATTTGTCTTCCTTGCCAAATTTTGGGTGGCAGAGTTAAAAAAAAAATGTATATTAACTATCAGACTTCGCCCCCCTTTTGCTGACACACCTTGAACCTCAATTTATAGGATACCAGAGTACTTTTTTCATTTCCAGCACTGGTGTCCGTACATTACATGATTTACTAGCAGTGTTTGTTACCAAACACACTCTTAGAAGCACCAGTCACGTGCAGCAAATGTAGTGTTTCTGCCTCAGGCATGTGCCCGCGTGAGTGCATTCCGTGCCCATGGCCCTTCATTACCATTTTAGTGTGATTGTTAGTCACGCACAATTCACGCCGCTGTTTCGTTGCCAACAGGATATGCAGTTAAGTAGCTGTTCTTTGCCGCCATTCTCACCCACCGCTCTTATCACTCACTGCACGCTGCTATCTCCCACCTCTCTGGGCAGGCCTCTGTCCATCGCTCAGTCACTGTAAGCGGCTGGATGTAAACAAAATCGACATTGCTGCTTCCCCGGCCCGTTGCCATGGGCACCACTCGCCTGTCCAGGATGGGAGGAGAGATTCCAGTTTCAAACCCGGGAGCTGAAGGGCACAGGGCGACTCTAGACAACACATGACTGTTCTTTGTGGGGAACCAGCCAACTGTAATATGTGCACCAGAGGGCAGAGCACGAGAAAGGCGTCGACCTAAATAAAGTACCAAAGCCGGAAGTAGCTCGCCCATCAATGTATGAGTGTTTTGAGTAGGAGCGACGCCTTTTCTGGGCTACGCTTTCGAAGAACTTGGACTGTAACATTCTTAAGGTGAATTGTGTGAGTTTATATTTATCAGGAGCACGGAGGCAGCAAGAGGCCCTTTAACCAGAATAGTTTCATAGTTTCAGTTTAGCATCTCCTGCTACGGTTAGCCATAGCTGATTGCAAACATTTATATATTTTTAAGAATGTTGGTTGTTAGATGGAGGGTGTGTGCTGCCCACAGAGGAGTATCATGCCTCCCATCACTTCTTCCCTTACCGTTTTGTGTGTTGCAGTGCTTCATTTGTTAAAAGAATAAGTGCCGGGGCACTCGTCAGGAGGCCACTTCCGCTTGCACCGCCCATTGCCACTGTCAGTTCTGCCAATTACAGTAACAACCAAACTACTAACCATCACACTCATACAAGTGTGACTATTCTGACTATTCCAGGCCCCCAAACCTATTAGAATGGCTTTGGCAGCCGGTGTTAGTCATTGTTAATGTATATTGAATTAATAAACAACTGTTGTTGTGCTGATCTCCAAAGTAGACAAATAGCGCCACCTTTCGGCAGACTGTCATAAGGGCCAGTGTTGGCAATTAGGTGTCAGTGCTGAGCATGGAAACCACCAGCTCAAATTAAGCACTGCTTTATGGATGTCTGGTCCTCTGCATGTTGGCACCGATCCATACATTGCTTTCAGGGCAGACGACTTTCCCAGACCTCCTCTTTTAGCAGGAAACTGCATCCCCGACCTGACTGACTGGATCCTTTGAACCTAGAGGAAGCACTGACTGTGATTGGCAGTGCAACTTACCCAGCTGCATGGACCTTTGGACCATGACAGTGTACGTAACGTGTTTGTTGTTTACCATTCTTTGGGGATTGTGCTTGACTCCTGTACTTTTAGACGTGCCCCACGTTAAAGACCCCCCTTCTCCTCTCCTTCTATATCGTGCCCTTTACATAGACCCTACTCCATCCTGTGTTGTTGCTCTCTCTCCCTGCTATGTATTGTACAGTGTTTCATTGATTTGATGCTAGGTTTGCGTTGTGCAAACCCACATGCATACATGTATCTAACAGTACATTGAAATGATCCAGTTGCACATATGGTGCTCAATCGATATAGCAAAACACCTGCTGAGATTGCCTCTTGTGTTTGTAGTTGTCACTAATAAAGGAGGCTCCTATGCGTTTCAGTTAAACATATATGACAGGATTTGCTAAGATCTGGTTAAATCGCACACACTGTACCAGATCTCTATTCATAGAGGTAATGTACACAATATTCTAAAGGGAACTAACCCCGTAAGGAGCTGCAGAACTAAACCAACTGAACCTCCACACCCCAGTGTCATATCTAGTCTTCCATGGGCCCTAATACAAGTAAAGCAAATGTTCCCAGACCACTCGTTGGTAGTAAAATAAATCAACAATCAGGGTTCAGCAGGGCCCTCAGTTGACTGGGCCCTAGTGCTGCTGCACCTGCTGCACCATTGATAGCTGTGCCCCTGTCCCACCTACCCTCAGTGGCGTAACAAAACTGCATGGCTAAACTCTTATAAGGTCCCAAAGGCGAGACCTATTGGCTATGCCAATGCTTGTTCTTTTTTTTCTTACAGTGGGGTGCCCCTCCATCCACCCCCTACCCCTACTGTCCTCCCCACTCTGCCCACAGGCATTTTGCCACCTCCAACTCCAGAGCGCTTGAACTAGGCGCTGCAGGACAGGCTTCGAAATGTCCGTCTGCAAAATAAATGAGGCACAAAGTCCGTATACCGTTTTAGAGGTATTGTTTTGTATTTATAAAGAGTTTTCTACCGCAGGCAAGGGGCTGATACGCTGAAGGGGCTGAAGACATGTAGCAGGCAATTCCATAGTGATGTTAGAGAACAGCAACAAGAGGGCCCTGAACCTGTTAAGTGGCCACTACCTCGCCAGTCCGTGTGTCGGCCATTGACCAACACTGGGGAGGTAAATAAAGGCTCCTCTGGTGCGCTGCACCAGAGTGAGTTCTTGTCAAGTAAGGTGGAGGGAGACAAATGGCATGTCTTTGTAGAAGTTTATTGTATGAAGATAAAGAAGCCCACGTCCGAATGATCCTCGTCCTGCGACCTCCAACAGCAACTGCTCAGCAGACGCATTTGGAACTCCCAGGGTGAGGAAGCACATGTTAAACATAAGCATAAACATAAGCAATTCCACGCCAGGTAAGTATGAACTAAAGAGATTCTATGGTGAACACAAAGGCAGGACTAAAAAACATTACATATACACATTACAGTCCTTTATTTTTTTTTAACATCAGGCTGCTCGGAAAGAGGTTCCCGAGCAGCCTGAAAGGATTTTTTTTACTGCAATGATGATCGGCCTCAGGGAGTGCTGACATCATTGTAGTAAAAGTGAAAGTAAAAGCCGATGGGCTCGTTTTACTTTCACTAAGTCAGTACTCTGGAATTTCTTAGGCCCCCCCGAGCACTGATTCTCACAGGAGAGGTATCATTGGAAAAGGGAGAATCTCCCCTTTCCAATGGTACCTCTGCCCAGTTCACCCAAGCAGGGAACCACTCATTAGACACCAGGGATGGGCGTCCCCATAAGCAAAGCTTTGTGCTCCCCCTTGGCAATATATATAGTTTAGTCTTTCTGCCCTCCAGAGGGGTAAAAAGCCCGCTACACACCAGGGATTTTTTAGTTACATAAAATATAGCGGGTGGGGATTGTCCAACATGGGCATGGCCATGCCCCCACCCCAAATAAATGGGGCAACAATATTTCTGCCCTCCAGGGGGCAAATTGAGATAATTATTCCCAATCTGCCCATCGCTCCCCAAGAGAGCAGAAAGTCCACTAGACAGCAGGACTTTTTTTTTAAATATAGGGATGGGAGCTGCCCAGCATGGGCATGGCTATGTCCCCACTCCAACTAAATGGGGCAACAGTTTCTGCCTCCACAGGGAGCAGACTGGGATAATTGGCCCCAATCTGCTCCCCCCCCCCCCTTGTGGGCAGAAAACTCACTAGACACCAGGGAATGTATAGTTTTTTTTTTAATATAGGGGTGGGGCAACCCAGCATGGGCATGGCCATGCCCCCACCCCAAGTAAATGGGGCAACAATCTTTCTGCCTCCCCTGAGGGGAGGATGGGGGTGACTACCCGCGATATACCCCAAGGATGGCAAAAAGCCTAATAGACGCCAGAGAAAGTTATTCTTTTTTTTTAAATATAGGGGCAAATCTATGCCTCCATCCTAACTAAATGGGGCAGCAGTCTTTCTGACCCCCGGACAAACCTCAAATTTTGACTAAAAACACACATTTTCTTCAGATTACTGTGAGGAAACCTTCTGGAATCTATGGGAAGCCACAAATTTCCTACTACACAGCATTCCCCCAAGTCTCCTGATAAAAATGCTACCTCACTTGTGTGGGTGGGCCAAGAGACCGTAACCCAAAAAGCCCTAAGGTGCTTCGTGGAGAGATCAGCAATAAGGGTAGCTGTGGGATTTGGGGCCGTGCTCGGCCGCCATCCATTGAATTCTACCCACCACAGACATTTTTTTAAAGGAGAAAATGAGGGCATTCCAGGGTGGTGTGCCTTGCATGAATCCCACAAGATTGTCTTGCCCACAAAGCCCTGCAAACCTCAAACTTTGCCTGAAATCACGCATTTTCCTTCATGAACGGATCATACCACGGTCAATGGGCGTCCCCACACAAGAGCTTCCATTGACCTTGGTTTGATCCATTCCTGTCGCAGGCCAAGAGACCTTGACACAAAAAGCCCTAAGGTGCTACGTGGAGAGATCAGCAATAGGGCTAGCTGCTGGCTTTGGGGTCGTGCTTGGCCGCCACCCTTGCAAACCTACCAACCAAAGACATTTTTTAAAAGTAGAAAATGAGGGAATTCCAGGGTGGTGTGCCATGCATGAATCCCACAAGATTTTCTTATACACAATGCCATGCAAACCCCAAAATCTGCCTGAAATCACACATTTTCCTTCATGAATGGCTCGAACCGCGGTCAATGGGAGTCCCCACACAAGAGCTTCCATTGACCTTGGTTTGATCTGTTCCTGTCGCAGGCACTAAGCCCAGTCACACAAGTGGCACAGTGTTTTTATCGGCACAGGTCAAGCAATGTTGGGTGGTAAGAATTTTGTGGATTACTGTGAACTCTGGAAGCTACCATCACAGAAATGTAAGGAAAATGTGTGATTTCAGGCAAAGTTTGAGGTTTGCATGGTGTTGTGGGTAAAAAGCCTCATGAGATCCAATCAAGGTACACCACCCTGGACTCTCCAAGTTGTCAAGTTTTCAAAAATGTGAAGGTTTGCTAGGTTCCCCTAGGTGCTGCCTGAGTTAGGGCCCAAAATCCACATCTTTCCACTTTCCAAAAATCGGGTCAGTTTTGAGTGGAAAAATGTGATGTATCTATGTTGCGCTTTGGCCCGTTTCCTGTCACGTGCACTAGAACTACCTACACAAGTCAGGTGCTATTTTTATCAGAAGACTTAGGAGAATGCTGGGTGGAAGGAAATTTGTGGCTCCCAACAGATTCCAGAAGTATCCACCACAGAAACGTGAGGAAAATGTTTTTTTTTAGTCAAAGTTTGATGCTTGCAAAGGATTCTGGGTAAAACAAGCTGATGAGACCCATGCAAATTACCCCATCCTGGTTTTCCCTAGGCGTCTAGTTTTCAAATATGTACAGGTTTGCTAGGTATCCTTAGCTGGCGGCTGAGCTAGGGCCCAAAATCCACAGCTACTCAATTTGCAAAAAACAGGCCAGTTTTGCAAAAATGTACAGGTTTGCTAGGTATCCTTTGGTGTTGGCTGAGTTAGGGCCCAAAATCCACAGCTACCCAATTTGCAAAAAACAGGTCAGTTTTGGGTGAAAAAATGTGATCTGTCCACGTTGCGTTTGGGCCATTTGTGGCTTCCAGCAGATTCAAGAACTTTCCATCACAGAAATGTGAGGAAAGTGTATTTTTAACTCAAAGTTTGAGGTTTGCAAGGGAAAATGGCTCCCAATCGAAATGCATGCAAGCTTCAGAACTGCTTGTCTCACACACAAAGCTCTGCACACGGGCAAACCTGCCTACCTAGCCTCCAAACTCAACAAGGCTGGTCAGACAAGGAATCTCAGGAGTACTAACACTCTACTTCTCATCCCTCCGAAAACTAGAAAACAAAAAACTTTATCACGCTCCTTCTCCGGTAATGCACCCAAAATCTGGAACGCCATCCCAGTCCATATCAGGACAAACCCCGCCTTCATAAAATTCAAAAGCCAGCTCAACGACATCTACCCCAACAAAGGGATAGCTGCCGCCCATTGGAGTATATAGTCACGTCGATAAGAAGACTTTTACATCACCTACCTCTTGACTCGCGCCTTTGTCCCCCCTCCCTGAACAGGATTCGTCACGAATCAATTTGTTTACTATTGTTTCATTCTGTATTCGATTGCTACCTTTGTCCCCCCTCCCTGAACAGGACTTGTCACAAATCAATGTGTTTACTATTGTGTTTATATTGTTTTACTCTGTACTCGATTGCTACATGACAAAAGGTTGTAAAGCGCTCTGATACCTTCGGGTCTGGCCAGCGCTATATAAAACCCTTAAAATAAAAAATAAAATAAATACTGGGTAAATCAACCTGGTCTGAGCCATGCAAGTCACTCTATCCTGGATTTCTCTAGGGGTCTAGTTTTAAAAAATTTACAGGTTTACTAGGTTTCCCTAGGTGCCGCTGTGCTAGGGCCCAACAGTTAAGGGGTTCAAGGACAAGTTGGATCTGCATAGAAAAGGCCCCAACCCAAGAAATGGCCTTTATTTCGAGGCCAAGCAGGTCTCTGGCTGTGATGCTGCATCACAGATCTGTGCATGCGTTCTTTCGCTGAAGCAGAGTCCGTGATTGGTAAGTTTAATGAAAAGACCCTTGAAGGGGCCTGAACACTTGGATAAACTATGAATTTTCACAGAGGGGCACGCACGGACTGCCATGCCTTGCACATGCGCACTCAGACCGAGAGCTGCCTCGGACCCCGCTGTTGTGGACAATGGTCGTCTGAGCGCGAGCAGCTAGACCACGGAAGTGCGGTGCTCAGATCGCCTATCGAAACTCGAGGGTGATCTTGTCAAGATAAAACTGCCGAGCAAACTGGCCACGCTTTTCACAAAATTTACTAATCTCATTGACGTCACGTGAATACAAGAGGGAACGTTAATTAGGTCAGATTAAAAAGAAAAAAGTGCAAAAAAGGAAGAGGGTGGGAGGGTTGAGTATGCAGAGGGGACTGAAAAAGTAACACGTCACTTGATAAGATGATACATTCAATGAAGAAATCAACATTATTTAAGCGGAAGGGTAGGCAAAGAGCCTGTGTCTGAAGAAAGATGTCACAACCGCTTAGTAAGAATGTCAAAAGTAACTATGAAGGAGAAAAAGGCCCGATTATGCACTGGGCAGGTAAACATGTCTAAAAGTGAGCGTTTCTGCCGATAAAAGGGCAAGGTTTCTCCAGCAGCAAAAAGCTGCGGTAGATATTTCACAAAATTACAGGAATATGTGTGGAATAACCGGGATGGTTGGTAATAGTACCGCTGCATTTCCGAGATCTTCTGGGGTTGTTTACGTAATGGGCTGGAGCAGAAAAAATGCATGCTTAACTTAATTACCAGATATTTATTCCCGTTCCAAAATCTTACGGGTGATTTTTATCGGGGGACATACATAACTCAGAGAGGTAAGAGATATATATAAAGTCTTACTTAATTGGTAGTTAGTCTGGAAAGTATGAACAATTATATTTTCAATTTAGTTGTATGATATGTAACAAATGGGTGTGAAAAATATAAGGGCTTGCCCAGTTAAGTAAAACCTTGTTGTCCGGTAGCAACTGAGATGAGCATTTGTGACATTTTTTAGCAAAAATATGATAACATGGCGTTGTGACCGTTTGGACACGACAAAGACAAAACAAGCATTTGCAATGCAATAGGTCTCGCATTTATGAGAGTTTGAGCTATTGGCATTGTAAATGACAATGCCCTTTAATTATGTGTTTTCAAAAACTGCAAGTGGTGGGTAAACACGCACTTTGTACTTATAGTCCTTGTTTACGAAAAGCAAGGCTGGAGATAACAGCGCCTTTTTTAATGTCAGCCTTGCTTCTCGTAAGCAAAGACCATAAGTACAAAGTGGGTGTTTTTACGCACCACTTTCAGGTTTTCAAAACACAAATAAAAAGCATTGTTATTACAATGCCAATAGCTCAAACTCTTGCAAATGCGAGACCTATTGCATTGCAAATGCTTGTTTAATAATATTGATCGAAGATTGTACAGGTTAGGACAGACACAGACTAGGTGGATAAAAGCTATCAATAGGCCGAGGGGCTCTGGCAGCAGTGCCCCAAGGGCTCATGGGTGTTTGCTGCAGAGGGCAGGATGTACACTGCACAGAGGAGACTGCATACCCCCTCTGTACTCCACTGTGCCCTTAGTGGGTGTCTGTACCTCATTGCCTGGTCCCTCAGGATGAGCTCCCCTGCAGCTTCTTACGATGTTGGTGCTATGAATAGGCAATACTGAAGACAGTTAGTAAGACACTGTGTAGAGAACTTTGCCCTTGGAAACATAAAATATGGTATTTACCAGGGAAAAGGAAGAAAACATTACGTTAGAGCACTGTGTCCTGTGCTTTCCCCTGCTTCTCAGAAGCTATCCGTCACTCTGTCTTCCGTGCCCATCCGTGCTTCCCTGTACGCCAGTGTTTTGTTCACTGGCCAGAGGCATAGTTTACAAGTGAGTGACAGATCACGTCACACGCATTTCCCACGGATGACATTAATAAAAGAGAGGAATTTGAAGCAAAGGTTTTCAGATTTGATGTTGATTAATGGGATTTGTAGAGCGCGCAGATGCTCCGATGAGTGTCCAGGCGCTAGTTTTTAAGCAAAACACTACGGCGGAGGTATTCCGTGTTTTTGAGCGCACTTGATGATTTAGCGGATATGAAGGTGCCAAATATGATACGGAGCTTCCTGGCGCCAATGCCCATGCGCTTCGGTGGTGCACTGCCTGGTTGTTTGTACTAGGCCACCCTGTACCACTCCCCCACCCCTCCCCGTGCTGTAGGGACTTTCTTGGATTCCCTTGCGCAGGTAAGGTGGATGAGTGAGTAAAATCTGCTTCAGTTCTGTTTCCACTACTACTAAATTAAGAATTTGAATCTGGAAAACTGAAAAACTTAGATTCCAGAGACTGGTAAATCGTATGTCGTTTGTTTTGGTAATTGTGAAACCTGACAGACGACACGCTGACATCGACTCTGCTCCTGCGGGTGTCCAGTGCTGACCCCCCGGGCAGCCTTCTCTCCATTCCTACCTGACTCTGTTGTATGGCGATGCGTTTACTTTGTCTGCTGTTCCTCCGGTGCTCCCGTGTCCACCCTCGTCGTCTCCCGGTCTCTATGTTCCACCGATCGAGTTAAGTTTCTATTCCAGAGAAAGTGAAAGCTAAGACCAGCTTAGTTTACAGCTGCTGGCTCCACCTTCACTGTTCAGGAAGGAGGCAGAGGGGCGTCGTCTGGAAACTCGCGCTCCGCAGGAAAGGCATATTTTATTTATTTTATGCGTTTTTATATAGCGCGGACTTTACCCGAAGGTGTCAGAGCGCTTCACAATAGGAACAGTAACGTTACAAGTGAGCATAAAACAAAAGCAAGCGTTACATTACATGAGGAAAAAGTGACAATTGTGCAAATAACAAAAACAAACAAAATACAAAAAGAGGTAGCAAATGATACGTTACAAGAGGAACAAGCAGACGCTGTAAGGTAGCATCGTGTCCCTCTGCGGTGGTGGGAAGCGTCCTGTGTGCTCAGATTTAGTTCAAGCATGCAGTCTGCAAAGTTTAAAACAAGCTGCCATCTTGGAGAGTCGGCACGCAAATGTCTCCATAGAACACAGACACGCCGTGAGCGTGCACATCAGCTGTCCGGGCAAGTGCACATCAGAACGCGCCGTAAGCGTGCACATTTGCTGTCTGGAGATCGCCAGCAAAGACCAGCGTGACGGCGACCGCATTGGCTGCGAGGTACACCGATCACCCTGTGAGCTCTAGGGACACGCTGCAGGGCATCGCGTGAAGCATGGCGGAACGACGGTAAGGTGGGGGTGGCAGGCGCATGGCTGACTGACACTGGAGGGGTGCAAGGACAGCTGGGGAGTGCGTGCAATGCGGCTGGAGAGGACGGAAGGGGGACAGGAGATGTGCACATCGCGTGCCTGGACGTGCGTGTTCACATTTCCAGTCCGGCCTGCGCGTGCACATCTCCTGTCTCCCTTCCGAAGCAAGTCGACGAAGGGAGGGAGGGCGTAATTTAAAGTTTATCGGCTTCTATACAAACACCTGAATTCACTTTATGCAGTCGATCCGATCCTATTAATGGCCACATTGTATCGCCAATAAGTTGCAACTCCACATGTACTACTGATGTTCTGTTTAATGCCTATGTTGAATAATAAAATGTAACGCGATTATGAAAAAAAAAACAGTGCAAGCGGTGCACAGGGCAGGAATTCCCCTTATTGAAAGCCATATGCCAGAGCGGAGCTGCGACGGACCACCTCCAATCATGCATTGCTTCCACCACAAAACACACACACGCATGCACACTGGACAATGTAGGAAATGAAGACTGATAGGCTGCAGCTCCCTCGAAACGTAATTGGAGAAGAAAGGGGTTGTGTGAAAAACCAATAGAAAAAATAAGTGTGAAAGGATTAGAATGGGTGCTTAAAGGTATCTGTGCATGTTTTCCATAGCTCAGAAATCCTTTGGCTTTGTGGATTATGCTTGTAGGCGAATGGGCGATTTACAGAAAATAAATCCAGGCTGTCACTTCCTGAAAACGGTAACCAGTATAAGAAACATTGTTTAATACTATCCATTTGCACTTACCTGAAACCGGTCCCTGCGTCCGCTGCACAGCAGCAACATGGGGTTGGTTGGGGGATGAATATGAAAGCAACACGGAGAGGGCCAGTGGGAAGTGAAAGGAACATTGAGAAAGAAAGGGGAGTCAATGGGGACATGCACAAATGGCACTGACAGAGGCATCGCTCGGTCTCCAGCCGGGAGGAAGCGTTGGCGTCTGATGAAGGAAAACGCTGCGTTTGTGCTCGGAGGGTGGGGGGGCTCATAATGCGAAGCAGAAGAAACCATGAAATGTGACTAAGGCAGCTGCAAGGTGCACCAGGCACGACTTCACCTTCCAATTGCAGCAATTAGTTAAAGTATGCTCACAATTATTAACAAGCTCTCGACATTGCGGCTCTGAAGCCCGTGAGACGCCGTCGTGTGCACGTCTGCTGTCCGGCGCCGGGCACAGCTGTGAAGCACACGAGTCAAAGAGACGCCGTGCGTGTGCACGTCTGCTGTCCGGCGCCGGGCACAGCTGTGAAGCACACGAGTCAAAGAGACGCCGTGCGTGTGCACGTCTGCTGTCCGGCGCCGGGCACAGCTGTGAAGCACACGAGTTAAAGAGATGCCTTGCGCGTGCCCATGTGCTGTCCCGGACCAAGCTGATAGACACGCCGTGAGCGTGCATATCGGCTGTCTGGGAAAGTGCACATCTCCTGTCCCCCTTCCAAACTAAGTCGACGACAATATATCTCGCTTAGCGAGCAGCTTCGCTGCGTCGCTAGGCGAGACCTAAAAAGTATTAAGGGCCTGCTTATAAAAAGCAGTACATATACTCAACCAATTTTGCACCAACGGTTGAGTAGGGTTAATTTCTTTTAATTCTCGACAAATTCCACAAGTATTCCTAGGAAGATGCATCAATCGCGGTTTCCCAGCACTGGAAATTTGTTTCTGAATTTCCATTTACAGATACGTGTGTATCTTTACGAATAAGTAAATGTTCACTGTACATTTTCAGATATGCAAACGTGCCACTCAAGTAAAATTAACCTTCATATTTTATTGTTATATCGCCAAGAGCAAGAATACTATTCCCTATGCAAATTCAGGAAATTGCTAAAATCCCACCTATTTTAAATCTCTTTAGTCCTCCTTCGGCTGATACTTGCTAAAATGGTACAGCGCTGAGATGCCCATGGGTGAGTCGTGCGCTGCGCTATATTAAATAGAAATAACATAACAAACCCCTTCCGTAAACCCCCACCAATTCTGGGGAGCTTCCTCTCCATTCCCAACCTGGAAACAGATTTAGTCATGTCTTTAACAGGAATAAATCTCTGGATGGGAAGTGGCTTGCAATAGTTTGTGTTTGTCTTTTTTGGAGGCATTGCTGTCACTGAATGTTCCCACTTGTCCTAGAGCAGATTGACTAGTTTAAACGTATGTTTAATGAATTGAAGAGATGTATTTGCACCGACATAACATGTGATTTTGTGCACCTGATCTGAACTGACGTACGCAAATGACGTTGTGAATCTGAACTAAGTCCCACATTATATTGTGAGAGGCCCATTATTTTCTGATGCCTGGGAAAACTCTTGTTTTCTCAGGGCTCGAGATCAGATTATGGCATCTCCCATTTAACACCTTGAAAAAACCTGGACTCACTGAGATAAATTGGTTATATCAGTAAATTCATTAGAGATTATAGATTTTATTGAGTTAATGTACTCTTTTCCTTAGAATCTAAGACATGCAGTTTTTATGGTAGTCTACGTCAGTTAGTGAAGGAAAGTGGAATTTATGAAGAACCTTAATACCGAGAGGGTATGTAAATCCTTGCTGAATATTTCACTTCTGAAGAGTACCTGAATTTTTGTTAAGTGACCACTGAGTGCAATTGATATCAGAAAAAATCAAATAACATTTAAACACAAGAGAATTAAATACATATCACACCAAAAGTGAATAATTTGTGAGCGATTCAACAAAATCATGAAAGAATGTATTCAGAGGTCTAATCACACAAGGCAAAATATGGAGAAAGCCTTAAAGGAGCCATCCAATGAAGGATGCCGCAATATGTCTTAAATCCCAAGCTGACATCAAACAGAGAAACATGGTAGAATGCTTATTGTCAGTGATTGTTAATGATGCATGGATGCGTAAAAAGAACTAGTCTTTTCTCTTCACTGGTTGGTCTCTTTACGGAATATATGTTGGTCTTTTTGTACCTCATCTAGCGAGTCTACAGTGTAACCATTCACAGGATATTAAAAGGCAGAAAACAATCTTCTTTAATGCTTCTGGGATCTCCATGAATTTAACCACAAAAGTCCAGTAGACTGTGGAAAACGTAAAGCACAGCTAGTGAGGCAGGAACACATGACATGCCCAGCCAGATAGGACAGCCACACCCTTCCCACTTTTAGGAACTTCATAAATGGATACGTTAAAAGAAAAAAAAAACATTTAAGTCCACAACAGCAGAGAATGGGTGGCAACGCTATGTCGCTGGAGCTGCCTGCTCCTTTTGACCAATGTAGCCACCAGCACCTCCAATCTTTTCATTTCTTTTATCCTCCCTTTGTAGAGAGTATCTGCGCCTTGATATCCAAACCAAATGGCAGAAATGGATGACAGGATGTCCTATATGGACTTGCTAAGGCCAGCTTAGAGCTCTGCACTCTCCCACCTCAAATGTCTCACCTGCTCAGTATAGCCCCAGCAAAATAGCAAGTGTTATCCAGAAACACAAATTCCACCATCTCAAACCCATGCAAAGTCTGCATTTGTCACATCACCCAAAGTATGTCAACCCAAAATCCAACCATACTGCACTTTTCAGTTCACATCACCAACGCACAGATCACACAATAATCTGTATGCTTATCAAGACTAGTCAATGTCTCACCAATGAGTAGATAGGGCTGATACAAAATTATCACAAACTGTTTGAAACTCTCTTCTCCAAAGACCCAATCCTCTTCATGTCCTCGCACACCCTTAATGTCCTGGCCAACTAAAATACAACACCCAGCACACTGAGTCAACATAACCAGAGGAGGCATCACATTCAGTCACAGATCATCAAGGCAATGAACATGACAAAGGCCACCAGCATTCAATGCCTTCAAACTCTTTTTGTGCCGCTTGCCAGGATCAGCTGCTCATACTGCCACTTTCATCTCCATTTAAAGGCCACAACAAGAATATGTGTTGGTCACACCCGCTCTCTCTCTCTACACGCTCGTCTGTGCGGAACATTATCTAGAACCTTCGTACAACTGGTATAGTTTGTCCATGTTATGTGTTTCAACGTTGTGGTCTGGAAACACTCTAATTGAAGAAAGCCAAATCCCCTTCAAGAAATGTGCCTGTCATCAACACTCTCTGAGAAAACCCTAATTCTTTTGCTGAGAAATCTGACCCTGCCACTGATGTATAATTCCAATGCTTCTATCTGAAACACTTCACCTTGTAGCACAATCAGGAACTCATGGTCAGCAAGCACTTCATTAGAAGTGTAAAACAGTGGGTATGAGCAGGAAGCAGAAAGGCTAGGAGGCCTTAGGGCTCTGCGTACAACCAACAAGAGGTTTATTATGGAAATCCTGGTGTCATGCAAGACCAAGAGTATCTGCACAGCCTCAAACAGAAGTAGCGCTGTCTTGAAAGTTCAGGCATAGGAAGCGCTGTGTCATCCCTATGCCAGAAACACCTCTCGATCAAGGCAGACTACTCTTAAAACACAATCAGATTGACTAACCTGCAATCCACAGGGCCAGCAGCAGCGATGCACGAAAATAAGCCTCCAATGCCTGACTCCATTCTCCAGAAGGAGAATAATGAACACTCGCTCCTAGATTACGTCGAGGGAAAGAAGGGAATGGGGCTGGGGAGAAGACGAGAGAATAGTGAGTTTGTCGTGTTCATACACTCCGGCTTAATCCTTCTTCTATATGCTGACTACAACAGATGACTTCTATTCTGTGTACTGTGAAAGCAAATAACAATGTTTACTATCCACTTCCCAGTTCCTTTACATAAGTGCACTTTCACAAGTTCAATATTAATTTCAAATACTTTCACACACCATTAATATTTTCTCATTCTGTTTTTTAAAAGAGTCTTGGGACATGAACAGTGTTTGCCCAATCGGCAAATCTGCCTTCGCTGCTTGAGCTTTAGCGTTCCAATTGCTCTCAGTGGAATCTTAAACTTATTTAAGTTCTGGTTACAACTTGTTTGTTGTACCCGCTCTGAATTCTTTGCAAGGCTTGCAATTAACCACTTTGAACTAAGTATTAAATTGTCAGTTCAATTCTCATTCTCACAATATCTCAATTAATGATCAATGAATGCGATAATCATGTGCTATGTTATTGCTTTTGTCTCTTCTAAATTAGTATGGTCTTGTACTCATCTTTTTTCCTTTTCAGGTACGAGCTGGATCAACGTCATCTGATGCCGGAAGCCGTGGAGGTCCCAACTTAGATGCAGGTTGGATTCCGGTCGCTTGGTTGGTAAGTATTCAGAGAGGCGTTTGAAAACTTGGAATCAGGATCCTAGCTAGGGACTTCTTCTCTTGTCGCACGCTGATTGCCAAGTACAGTGTGGCACAGAAGGCGTTGTTTAAACAGCTTCCCTCCCAAAATGGCCACTGAGATTTTATAATCTCGTGTGACCTTGCATTGGGATTTGTAGAGTTTTCCACAATGTTCTAGAAGTTTCTGCACTGTTCTGCAATTTTTCATAATGTTCTGGTAGGAAATACTTTCCCCACAGACCTGGAATCACATGACAATGTTCTGCAAGTTTTCACAATGTTCTGGATAAGAAACACTATCCCAACAGACCTGGTGCCACAAGTCCATAGTCTTCTTTAACCAGGTGTTTCTAGTAGTCAGCCCTGTACTAGAAATGACATATTGGTATGTATTTGTTCCTTTGCTTGTTGCACTATGGGTGGTCATGACACTCTCACTCATTTAGCTGAAAAGCGCAAAGCTATAAAAGATGTTGCCAAAGAAAAAATCACTACATTCAGAAAACATAATAACAGCACAGCAGCACCAGCCATTACGACCCTGGTACATTCCCGCGACCGACCAAATGCTCGTACTTTTACACTCTCCATCGAAGGCCTCAGAATACTCTACAAGTTCCTGAAAGCGAAAAGCATCACTGGTAATATATTAGTACCTGCTCAAGGTCATCAGCGCCAGCCTCTCATACGCCTTCCACAACACTGGTCAGAGGGTGCTGCTTCTGCTTAAGAAAACCAATCTCAACCCGGCTGCCTTGACAATTAAAGACTTATCAACTACCTAACACACCCTGGTTAGATCATTTCAAGGGCTGTCAACAGCAAGCTGTATGAGAAGACCCAGAGCAGCAGGCATCTGTGCAGCAGAGACGGCTACAATCCTGGTGGTGGATGGTGCATTGTAGGTCACAGTCCAAGTGACCTCAATCAGCTCATCCAGTTATCTAAGCTATCGGCCCCTGCCCATGAGCCCTCCTCAACACCTTATACTTTAAAAGGGGCTTTGACCAAAATATTCTACAATAGTTCACTTTGTTCAACTTGGGTAAAGACCGCAACAGAATGTGTCCCTCTAACTTGCTGTGTAGTCCAAATCTTCATCCTATCTATGGTGGCCTTCAAGCTCATGGACAAATTGGTAGGGTGACCAGATTTTGAGGAGCAAAAACCGGGACAGGTCAGACATAAAAGAAGTACTAAAGCCTTTAGTCTCACTTTTATATCTGGCCTGTCCCGGTTTTTGGCATAGCATTGTAAATGTGTGCCTTTGTGAGTGTGTGTGTGTGTGTGTATATATATATATATATACTCCAAATTTGCCCTGCAAATGAGTCCGCACTCACAACCAGGTAAGTTGTCACCAACCTTTATTCAAACCTGAAGCAAGCATTTCAGTGCAGAGCTTTTCCCTTACTGCTGTCTGCCTGACGCGTTTGGAAACCCAATTGAGGGTAAAAATGAAAATGAACCACAAGTACCGGAATGCTTTGCTGGAAAAAGCACATCAGAGGCGAGCACACCAGAGGCTAATTAAACAAACAAAGCGAGAAGCGGCAACTGTGGTTTCAGGACACTGCAATTTTGAAGCGCCTTTGAGAAAGGAGACAGGCTCTCTGAAACGCGTCAGGCAGACAGCAGTAAGGGAAAAGCTCTGCACTGAAATGCTTGCTTCGGTTTGAATAAAGGTTGGTGACAACTTACCTGGTTGTGAGTGCGGACTCATTTGCAGGGCAAATTTGGAGTATGTTTAAACACGGCAGGTCCAGTCGTGGAGTTGACGCACCGTCCGAAAAGGAAGGAACCGTGGCTTTGAATTATGCAAGGTCAATGGCAACGCAGGTACATGAAAAGTAACGGAAGCAGGACTTTCAGTACTTCTTTCCCTTTTAATTGCTGAAAATGTGGAAACCCAATTGAGGGTAAAAATGAAAATGAACCACAAGTACCGGAATGCTTTGCTGGAAAAAGCACATCAGAGGCGAGCACACCAGAGGCTAATTAAACAAACAAAGCGAGAAGCGGCAACTGTGGTTTCAGGACATTGCAATTTTGAAGCGCCTTTGAGAAAGGAGACAGGCTCTCTGAAACGCGTAAGGCAGACAGCAGTAAGGGAAAAGCTCTGCACTGAAATGCTTGCTTCGGTTTGAATAAAGGTTGGTGACAACTTACCTGGTTGTGAGTGCGGACTCATTTGCAGGGCAAATTTGGAGTATGTTTAAACACGGCAGGTCCAGTCGTGGAGTTGACGCACCGTCCGAAAAGGAAGGAACCGTGGCTTTGAATTATGCAAGGTCAATGGCAACGCAGGTACATGAAAAGTAACGGAAGCTAGGACTTTCAGTACTTCTTTCCCTTTTAATTGTTGAAAATGTGGAAACCCAATTGAGGGTAAAAATGAAAATGAACCACAAGTACCGGAATGCTTTGCTGGAAAAAGCACATCAGAGGCGAGCACACCAGAGGCTAATTAAACAAACAAAGCGAGAAGCGGCAACTGTGGTTTCAGGACACTGCAATTTTGAAGCGCCTTTGAGAAAGGAGACAGGCTCTCTGAAACGCGTCAGGCAGACAGCAGTAAGGGAAAAGCTCTGCACTGAAATGCTTGCTTCGGTTTGAATAAAGGTTGGTGACAACTTACCTGGTTGTGAGTGCGGACTCATTTGCAGGGCAAATTTGGAGTATATATATATATATATATATATATATGATCCAAGTTGCAGCCCAGAGTTTGGACGCCGGCGCACTTGTGGGGGGCGGTGCGTTGTCCTCCGGCAGAGCCACGCCGGTAACAATGTATCCAGTTTTGCCGAAGCAAAAGAAGGGTCGCACACACTCAGGCTTTTAGATTTGATGGCACTTTATTGCAGGGAAATTACTGCCAAGCCCAACGCATTTCGGTCCTGGCTCGGACCTTGGTCACGGGATAACGATACAATTGTTACAGGGCATCATTTATTTCAATGGCTAACAGTAACTTCCTGTCATACTTTTGTGATGCATTATGGTTATTGCAGTTTTCAATATTAAAGTGCTCTGTGCTTTTAAGAAAATTATTGTGCAAAAAAAGGGGTGCCCTGTGTATAAAAATCTCTTTCAAGAGAAAAGTTTATGAGGACAATACTTTTATCAGTCTTTAGCCAAAAAATTATTAATCAAATGATTATTTGCGATCTCTCCAGTGAGATGATTAGATTCTTTTTGAGATTCCTCTAATGGACGAAATTTTATTTCATGAAGATGTATCAATTGATTCTTTACAATCTCTCCAGTGAGGTATTTAGAGTCTTTTTAAGATTTCTCCAATGGATGAATTTTATTTCATAAAATGTATCAATTGATTCGTTGTAATCTCTCCAGTGAGATATTAAGAATCTGTTTACATTCCTCTGGTCGACGAAAGTTTTTTTATATATATTGTATTGTATTGTAATTGCATTTGTATAGCGCTTACTACCAGGGCCGGACTGGGAACCAAAACCGGCCCTGACAAAGTGCTCGGCCGGCCCCCACGGGGGGTTGGGGGTGCGGCCGAGCTCTTTGCCACGGCCGGTTTTCGGCCGATTTTGTTACAGGGCCGATTTTGCAGCTATGCTGCAAAAACGGCCCTGTAACAAAAACGGCCCCCAGGGGCCCAAAACCGGCCCCCACCCGTGCGGCGCACCGGGGGATTGCCCAGTGCCCGCTACGGCCAGTCCGGCCCTGCTTACTACCCCTGACGAGGCGTCGAAGCGCTTTTTCGGCGAGTAGCACGCTACTCCGGGACCCATAGAGGATTAGTGTTGAATTAGTATAGTGAAACATGCAAGTAAATTTTAAGTGGTGGATATGTTAGTCAGTTATTTGGATTCGGAAGGATAGCAGAAGGATAGAGGAAAGAAGGTTTGTATTTATATAGCGCTTCTAACCCCTGATGGGGTGTTGAATCGCTTTTTTGGCGAGTAGCACGCTACTCCGGAAACCCATAAAGGATTAGTGGTGAATTAGTATGGTGAAATATGAAAGTAATTTGAGTGGTGGATATTAGTCAGTTATTTGGAGTGAGAAGGATAGCGGAGGGATAGAAGGGAAAGAAAGGTTTGCATTCATATAGCGCCTGTTACCCCTGATGGGGTGTTGAAGCGCTTTTCTGGCGAGTAGCAGGCTACTTGAACCCATAAAGGATTAGTGTTGAAAATTAGTATAGTGAAATATGAAGTAATTTGAGTGGTGGATATGTTAGTCAGTTATTTGCATTGAGAAGGGTTAGGGAGGGGTAAAAAAGGAAAAAAGGTTTGCATTTATATAGCGCTTGTAACCCTGATGAGGTGTTGAAACGCTTTGTTGGCGAGTAGCACGCTACTCTGGAACCCATAAAGGATTAGTGGTGAATTAGTATAGTGGAATATGGAATTAGAGAAGTGAACATGCTAGTCTGTAATTTTGATTGAAAAGGATAGTGGAGGGATAGAAGAGTGAAGGATTTCTTTTTTTAGGTCATAGCAGTAGGAGGAGGCTTTTGGATGAGTAAAAAGGGTTTTTGGAGGGGAAGAGTCAGAGGGAAGAGTTTAGAAAGGTTTGTTTTGGGGGATCGGTACAGTAAAGGAGGTGTCAGAAGATGCAAGGAGGGGTAGAGTAGGAGAGAGTCAAGAAAGGGTTATTTTGGGGAACATAGTAGTGGTATGGCGTTTGGGATAAATGAGAGAGTGGGTGTAGAGGATATAATGATAGATGTATAGGGTGAGATAGGGTAGTGAATTGGAAATAGTAGTAGAAAGAAGTTTGAGATGAGTCAAAGTTGGGCTAGAAGATATATTGAGGGAAGTATAGGCTGAGAAATAGGGTAGTGCATTGGAAATGCTAAATTAGAAGAAAGTGATAAATATATAGATCCATAAGTACATTGAAAGTATATAGATGCATAAAGGAGGTAAGTATATGCAGATTAAAGATATTGATAGAGGTAGCGAATGAGAAATAGGGTAGTGCATTGGATATGCTTTTTCAGGAGAAAAGTAACAGACACACAGATCCAGATATGTTCTGCAGCCGTTCCTTCTGTGATGGTTCAACGTGTACGGGCGCTTTATACCGCACAGTGAGTGCCAGGGGGCGGCTCATGGTGTCCAGCATCGGCCATAGACATCTTGGGGGGTTGGGAGTTACAAGTCTTTACGCCCCTCCCCCCAGATGCCCATGGACGGATTTATGGCAGCGTCCACTGTCACCTTCTGCGACCCCTGGCCTGGGGAAGGAGGGGACAGAAAGTACATTTCTGCTTGGCTCTGTAAACAAATCCTAGTAATTCGACTCTAATGTCATGCTGAATTCTCGCCCCAAATACTTCATCCTTTATGGTCTGAATACATCTAGTAGTCAAATGTCACCTCTTAGTAAATACTCTGCAAGCACCACTATGGGTGTGGGTATATATTGGGTATCGCCTTGTTTTTTAGGCTCTGCAGTTGTGTCTGTTCATGAAAGGTGGAACACCCCCAAAGGACTGATAGATTCTTGATTCCTCTGGAGAAAAAAAACATAATAGAGTTCAGGCCAATGGTCAAAAAGGTTGATACAGCTTTTTAGAGCACAGGTGCATTAATCAAACATATTCTTTACAATAGGTAACATTACTTAGAGTGGGCTTTGGATCTCTCCCAGGGCTTTAAGTGGGTTGAAAAAACTGGAGGGGGGGTCTCTCAAAGGGGCGTGGCCAATGTAATTAAGGGCGTGGCTATAAAACATGAGCTAAAAATTTGTGCTTAGCATAGTGTACCACCTGACTTGTATTTTGCTGTTTCTATCATTGCATGTCGATATATGATACAACAAGTAACATCATACCTACAAGTCAGGACTATTGGCTTTGTCAATGGCTGTTAGTTGCATAAGATAAATAAGCAGCAACTCTGGCTTGTATATAATATTGAAAAAGCTTCCACTTAAAGCCCCGTTGACACCACGACAATGTTGCTGCTCCTGAGTTTCAAAAAGAAAAGGGAAATCCAGAGAGAAAATGACTTTCTTTAAAGGATTTCCCTTTTCCTACAACGCTCACCTGGCATGACGTCATGCCATAGCTTCTCCACTAGTGAGAAGTGAGCAGTGTGAGCAGCGCACATCGATGTGCCTGCTGTCACTGCAGTCTGGAAACAAGCATTGAAAATGCAATAGGTCTCGCCCTTGACCAAGCCAAAGCCATATGCTTCGCTAATGGTATTGTATAGCAAACCAAATGGCTTCAACTCAATGAAAGGCGAGACCCATTGCATCTCCAATGCTTGTTACACCTTGCACTAATGTTTCACCTCAGCATACATGCCAACATTTTGAACCGTGTAGGAGGGAGATTTTTTGGGGAAAAAATCTAGATATTGCAAGATGAAATCGTCTCCGCATTTTTTGGCTATTCAATTCGCCTTTTCTTTGACTTCCTCTCTTATTTTCCGTTTCTTTTCCTTTTTTGTTACTTTTTTTTCATTTTTTTTTTTCCTTTATGTGTTTGTCACTCATAATTCAATTTATAATGTTTCTAATGATTTGTCTCTTGCTTTATTTTCTTTTTTATTCTTCATTTTAATGATCAACTTTAAACTTTTGGTTTCAAAAAGATATTCATAGATGGACATAAAGCTCTTCATCCTGGTTAAGACCCCTGGGGCTTAGCGTTCTGAAAGTCACTATGTGTTTTGATTCTTTTTGTCGTAGGATTCTCTCACAGTTTCCTCCCCTTTCAGATTGAGGTATTTGTTCAATAGCAAAGAACCTTAGATCTTGCCATTTGCTATTGTGCGATTTTTCCATGTGTTTAGCTATGGCATGTGCCGGGAGGTCAGTAGAACCCACTGTGGCCACTGATAGAACGCTTATTCCACAAGGACTCACACAGTCAGATATGCCCTTACTTTTAGATATGCAAGAATTGATGCAAGAAGACACAAGAGGGGCTTCGGATTTGACAGAACCGCCAATGAGTCCAGTCAAGTTAACTCCAATGCAAGTTAAAACTCCTTTCAAACCTCGTTCTACATACAATCCATTGATGGTCCGTGACTCAATTGATAATTTTCATGACAATGTTATAAATGGTTTAAAAGAATTGAATTTTAAAGTCCTAAATTTTCAACATCAAAGAAGTAACAAACAGGAAATCCAATTTCATACGCTGATGTCAAAATTGAGAAAGAATCCGGACATCATAATACGTAATGCTGACAAAGGAGGAAATGTAGTACTGTGGAAAAAGTCAGAGTATGTTGCCGAGGCGATGAAACAATTGAAAGACACAGCCTGTTACCGCCGCAGTGACCTTCCAACCATGCGCAAATCAAATAATGAATTCCATATGAAACTTGTCGCATGGAAAAATATAGGGCTACTCACTCTGGAAGAATTCAAATATATCAAGAATGATAAACCAGTGACTCCGGTCCTATACTTCATCCCGAAGATTCACAAAAATGCATTGATACCGCCTGGCAGGCCGATTATATCAGCTCGCAATAGCCTGTTGGAGAATGCTTCAAAGTACATTGATTACTTTCTTCAGGAACATGTGCAAAATCTGGACTCATACATTAAAGACACAAGTGACTTTCTAACGAAATTGATGAAGTGTCGATGGCAAGCAGGATGGTTGTTGATTACATTAGATGTGACATCTCTATATACATCAATTAATCACAGAGAAGGACTGAGAGCCTTAAGACACTATCTAGCTAAAAGGGGACAGGAATATCTACAACATAACATAATGCTTGCAGAAATGGTGGAATTTTGCCTCAACAATAATGTTTTCCTGTTTCATAATGTAATTTACCAACAGCTACGGGGGGTGGCCATGGGGGCCAGCTTCTCCCCCAGTTACGCTTGTCTCCATATGGGCTGGTGGGAGGAGCTGGTCCTCCTTAAAGAACATGAACAGATGGTCAAAACCCATATTCAGGCTTGGTGGAGATACATAGACGACCTCTTTGTAATTTGGGAGGGTACAACCAGTGAGGCAACAAAGTTTATTGATACTCTCAACAACAACTGTCTTAATTTACATTTCACAGCAGCCATAAGTCCTGAAACTATTAATTTTCTTGACGTCGAGGTTTTCGTCAGAGAAGACAAATTAGAGACAAGATTACACAGGAAATCTACGGCCGGCAATGCAATTCTACATGCAAGCAGTGCCCATCCACAGCATCTCATCCGCAGCATCCCATACGGGGAAATGTTGAGGTTGAGACGCATTTGTAGTACTGATCAGGATCTGTTGTTGGCCCAAACAGACAGCAAACTCAGGTTTATAGATAGAGGTTACACTACAACATGCATTGATAAGGCAATTGCTAAAAGCAGAGCCAGATCAAGAGGCACCTTATTGTCTGCTTCCACACAAGCCTCCTGCACCACAATTGCCAATACGACAATTCAAACAGCTAATGATTTTAGATTTATTCTCAGGTTTAACAAGCAAGAAAAAAATGTGAGGAAATTGATAATGAGAAATTGGCCCTTAGTTCTTAGTGATCAAATCATAGGGCCTACACTTCCCAGAAAACCGTCAATCACATACAGCAGGTCAAGATCCATGAAAGATCTTTTAGTCCATAATGATCTCAGCATTTTTAATCCTGGTTCTTGGTTAGTCCAAAGAAAGGGGTTTTACAAATGTAAAACATGCAAGGCGTGCCAATTTGGATGCAATAAGACAACCTACACAACCCCTTTTAGCCGGAAAGAATACCGGATCAATGTGGCTCTCAATTGTAAATCTGAATATGTAGTCTACGTGCTGGAGTGCCCTTGTGGGCTCCAATATATTGGAAGCACGATACTGCAGGGACACAAGTGGGTACTCCAACACATTAGGGCCATAAAAAATCAGGATCAGAATTACCCAGTTGCCAGACACTTTAGCGAGGTCCATGGAGCAGATCCTAGCGGTCTACAATACTATCTCATAGATACAGTACCCCCGAAGAAAAGAGGGGGAGATAGAGAAAGACATCTTAGACTGCTAGAGGCTCAGTACATCATTAACCTCGATACCAAACAACCAAAAGGTCTGAATGCTACGGAGGAGTTACACACTTGCCTTTAATAACTATACATCAGTTTTTATCATATTTGTTTTGCCCAGTAGTAAACATGACACAGCAACTTAAATGACACTTGTTGCCTAGTGAAGGTTTGCTCTTCTAAATGAATAAATTAACATCCTAATAAGTTTTCTTGCTGCTTGTTAAAAAACATTTTCCTTGTCCAATGCTGCTAATTTTAGATTAGACATTACAATTTTACAAATTTGTTTTTATTGTAGATTTCACACACAGGGTTAGGTAGTTTTTTACATTAGGTTTTTAGGATTGTATACATGGGTTTTTAGCACTTTTTTAGAGGAGATTATATACACTTTATTAATAGCAGGTGCTAAGTAGACAGATATTCAAAACAATTGGTGCTATGTGGCATTCAAGCCGGTATTTTTATATTCGGATTTTTTAACAACTACCTAAATCCTTTATTTCTTACCTCAGTATTATTATTCAAAACCAGATGTTAATGAGAGGCAATGTTTACACATCATACGGAAAATAGCACATTTTATAGCTAACTGAATGCTTTGATGGTAGACACATTGTCTCTATGTTTATGTATAATGACACAGCCTTGAAACAATTGTGTATTACACATTGAAAATTATATTGTAATTGTAACAGGCTTCAATCAAAACACATCACCTGGTTTAATATAAATAACTGTTTATATTTTGTCTATATCTATGCATTTTAACTTAAACACCTGTCACTTTAAAAATTTCACTAGCAAAAAGTATAAAAAATCCACTTACCTGACAGAGCGTGTCATGTGATCAAGGCCCAGGCAGGGCTGAAACGCGTCATGGCTGTAGAGGTGTTTGGGGAACAATAAAAAGACACTGCCAAGATTACATGTGGTCCGTGCTCCGTTTTTGAAAGAATCAAGCTACAGCGGAGTTTTCTGGATATATATATATATATATATATATATATATATATATATATATATATATATATATATATATATATTAAACAAAGTCCCTGTTTTCCAAAAGGAAAAGAGCACGCACACGAAGAATGCATGAATATGGCTTCTTTAATGAGATGGGCCTCCCACGACCCAGCAGCCAGGAGAGACACGTTTCGGCTGTAACAACAGCCTTTGTCAATCTGATGGACGCCATATTTAACACATAATATATAGTACCCAGGTCATGGAAATAGTAAACATACTGAGAAAACATCACACAAACAAAGTAAACTGCCTAATACATTTAAAAATAAAATGCGGAGTGTGAGCTGACACTAGGTCAAAATTAATCAGTATAACATGTTAAATGAACTAAAACCACTTCTGTTGATGAATACCAGGCGCCAACTACCCCACGTGGCACTAACATGTCAACTGGGCTGGTGAAATTCATTTCATAATGTCGACCGGAAATGCCATATCTCATTACGAATTCTGCTTGCCTGCCCACTGCTATATATATATAAAACCGGGGCATTTATTTAAAATTTAAAAAATGTCGGGACACCGGGACAGTCCTCTGAAAACCGGGACAGTCCGGGGAAATACGGGAAGTCTGGTCACCCGACAAATTGGATGATGGGAGTACTCCGGGCAGACAAAATAAACAAAGTCCATCAGTACGCAGGAGACACCCAAGACTCAGTCGGAGTTTCTTCAGGCACTGTAATCAACTGTAGGGCTGCCTCGTCACCACTATGCCTGGATGTCTGTGCTCATTGGCAGCAAGAGCAATGTTTGGGCCAGCCCTCAACAATTAACCATCAAAGCTACATTTCTCAACTGTGTGGCTGTTTCATATGCATAGGAATCTGTGTGGACAAATACCTCAACCTCAGAATACATCACAAGGAAGATATAGTGAACTGTTTGGCATCAACTACACCAGCTTCACAAAATCTTGGCACTTCTATCAGAACACAACTACGCAAAAGGCTGTTTAAGTCCTTTTGCACATTGATGAGGGCAGATATCGACTCCACAGGCTCTAATTCCAATGTTTTAAGATTCACCCTCACTGTACTGTGGTAAATACAAACAAACAATTGAATCTTCCAAACAAGATCACCAACAACATTACCAGACTGGAGGCAAGAGAAACAAAGAGACCGAAACGACAGGGCTTATCCTTTATCCATCCAGATACAGAACTCGAAGCCTAGAAGTTACATCCCTCCTCCAAATCCAGAATGAACACAAGACACATCCATCCCAAGAATATCTCCTTTGAAAGTAGTAACCGATCTCAGCCAGCTATTTGACAACTAATAAGCGCTACCTTGTAAGTTTGCCTCTGTACTCCACTTCTGTACAGTGCTCCCTTGCTTTTTCTACCCATAGATCTCATCTCACCTTCCAAACAAAAAAAATGGCTTCCATTGGTTCGAAGGAGTTATCCGCTGTGAAAACCTTCCTCTCCTTTTAGAAATCTCAAATTTAAAGGTATTTCAATAGGATCACCATCCAAAACAACTCAATCATATCCTCCTTGGTGATTCAAAATATTGAGTTATGCAAATAGAAAGGTTTTCACCCCACACATACCGTACCTACATACTTGACAAATGCTGATAGCAGTGAAAATAGCAGAAACCAAAACAATTAAAACGAAAAGGATGGGCTTTGTGTCCAAGCATAAATATGTCACTCATAGCTTAGTAAGCATGCTACAACTGACCTGGAAAGGCACGGGTTGGTGCCACTAGGTGTGTAAAACATGTAAGGAAACGTTTGAGGAGTAGGTTACCTGGTAGGGTACAGATATGACCCAAAGAAGATGAAGGTAGAAAGTTTGCATTTAGCGTACTTTTCCCCACGTCCTCTACCTTCCATCCACTTTCATTCAACTTGGGGAGATGAATGGTGGCCTACTGTGTCTCATCTTATGTAGATGTACTGCTGTTAACTTAATTTTGTCCCATCTGTTGGTTATATAATTATTTTGTTATTCACAAGTTCCCATATGCACTCTATAGAATTCTAGGGACATACAGACGATGGACAATCTTTTCGCTTCAGTTCCTGGAACTATTGAGCTCCATGGTTGTATCTGCCACAGTAACATAACATGAACATGTAAATCAGTAAAAAAAATTATTTGATTCAGACCTCAACTGAGATCAACAAATACAGGATTAAAATTATTATTATTGGATTTAAAATGATTAAGATGGTAAAACTTTTGCTTTTAAAACATACTATAAACTGGAGCTGTAACAATATTCTATCGCCTATCCATACAACATTCAATAAAAATAAGATAAGATCTACTGATTGTACGTTTTAACTTTAAAACAGCTTCAGAAAGTTTTTAAAAAACTTAAACAAGTTTTGGCATACAAATTCATTAACAGGAGAGTTACACAACATAATTAAATCTTGGGCCAAGAATGCATTATACTTTAATTGAATTGGATTTATATAACGTCATCGTGCCGCTACTATACTCGCATTAGGACAGATTAGTAAAACGTGAAGCAAATCTTGTCGGCCACCTTTGCATAATTCACATATGCCTTTGGGGTTATTTGTACCTTCCCAGCTAGCTAAGAATGTTGCTAAAGGGAGTATGCCCAAACATAAGAGAAGAATACAGCGCCTTACTCCGTGCTCTAGTTAAAAACGTAAGTAGGGAGCATAGGTTTTAAATTCTATTTGTTCTGCAAACCCTTTATAATGCTTTAATTGAATGCAATGTTCTTTATCCAATTCATAACTGATTCTAGGGGCCAAATGTTTTAAAAACAATTTCAAGTGTGCTGGGGACCACTCCTGTAAAAGTGCAACAGTGCATTGAGAAACCTCAAAGGCTTTTACCATATTCCTATTAAAAGTATACCCTGACGCTTCCTCTCTAAAAGTCTCCAATTTTAACAAATGCCTTAAGGTGTCATGAACATGTAAATCATGCGTTCACCCTTGGGTCTCATGTCGCTGAAATAATAAATGTTTATTGTTAACCAACTCAGTTCAAATCACTTAATTTCGGCTGCCAGGGCCATAAAAGTACAAACATAATAAAATACATATAACCAACTCAATTGTATTAATATTATCAACCTTGGAAGAATGGTATGCAGAGTGGCTCCGCCAAAATTAGAACTTCAGACAATTAGGTCAAACACAGATTTATGGAGTGGATACATTAGTCCACTGACCCACCAGGCCTGGCCAGATTTAATAAAGTATATTCAAATGATTAAGAAAGAATTATTTTGAAAGAATTTGGAAAGAATAGGAAAGAGGAAAAGTGTGATCAAATGCAAAGAAGTGATAACTAGTTCTAAACTTGTACAGAGGTATAGACCGGTCTTAAAAAGCGAGCATTAAAGGTACTGTCAATGGACAGGGTGCTTCTGCAGATCAAACATCATATCTTTCCCCTAAGCATGTGTGAAATTAGCATTTTTGCTTTTGTGTAATTATGTGAAATTTCAGGAAAATTATGCAAAATGCAAACCGATATTTTGCGATATATTTAATGTGAAACACATCTGTAAAAAAATAGTGCCAAAAGCACAAGTACTGCAAACAATAACTGTTCATAAGCTGGTCGTTTCATTGTCCCCGGATCGACAATTTGGCCATGAACACAACGTAATTATATGACATGGTGTAATGGTGTAATTTCAGGAATGTCAAGTAACAAGAGTAACTCAAAATTCCTAAAATTAGCTGCTATTATTAAAATTTCATCGAGGCACTTCTCAACCTTTTAAGTAACCAAGGAAAGGTGACATTGAGTGGTTTTGACTGTGGTTCCACTGAAATCAATGGAGAA
The DNA here is from genome assembly GCA_963921515.1 of Calotriton arnoldi. Classification (NCBI taxonomy): domain Eukaryota; kingdom Metazoa; phylum Chordata; class Amphibia; order Caudata; family Salamandridae; genus Calotriton; species Calotriton arnoldi. The sequence goes on along the minus strand of CAWUFW010001766.1, from coordinate 1,576,596 downwards.
GAAAAAATGCTGATGAGGAATGTTTTCAGGTACAGTGATCCCATGGAAGTGTATTGAAGTCATTTTGCCCGATTTGAGGGAGAAGACAAGTGGAAGAAGGGTGACAACCTCTAAAAGAGGATGAGTTGAAGGTATCATGTGCATATTCATCCGCCCGAGGCGACAAGAAGTACCCCTAGCCAAACACTGCCACAGTTGCCTGGGATTATTATATCGTACGTGTGCCATGCATAGATTACAACAGACCTGATTGAGTTGAGAGACTACCGATTTTTTAGGCCAAAAATATCTTAATTTTGGAAACGGCACGCCTAAAATTGCCTTTGCTTCGATGTACTTCAATGAGGAAAATAAAGTCCCCTACTTTTTTTCCCTCCAAAATCTCCCTTTTCATAGTTTTAAAATATTGGCATGCATAATCACTTAAAACATAGGGCTGCCACCTGCCAGATTTTTACCGGCATGACTAGAACATTTTTCACGAAAATTTGGAAAATCACCCAAAGCTGATATTTTTTCCCTTTATCAGTACATATGTTGACCAGTAAACGCACGAAGAAACCCCGTGTTCATAGCTGCGTGAATGATTCCTCATTCGTAATTAAACAGACAGAAGAGCCATATTAAAAATAAACACAGACGAGTTTGTATCAAATTATATTTAAGTATCACGCACGAGCCTTTGCATAATTTTATACAAACTCATCTGTTTTTATTTTATAACTTTTTTATAAACATTTTAAAAACGGAAACAAACGTCCGGTGTTTTTTTCTGGGAAAGGTGGCACCCCTAGGCAGTGGCACAAAGTTCAAAACCGATCATAATTTTTCCACGAAGGGAAACCACTTTCTAACCGTTTCTGCCTAATACGCTGTACCAATAAGAAACAGCCCGTCATGTACTTTCAAAGGTGTCGTTACCCTTCAGTCATCGATGGCCAGCCCCTAAACTGCACGTGCCTTTTTTTTAACAATGGAGCTAGGAATGCACGGGGGGGGGGGGTTGGTTTCCGGGGGTAGACGTTACGTGCCTCAGACGTCATTACGCATCCGAGTTGATATAAACTGCGCCTGCGTCACCTCACCGCCAGTCTGTGTTAGTCTAAAAGCAAGTTAGTCAGGGCTCTCTAACCGACGCCGCCATGTTGAACCGCAGCTGCCTTCTTGGAGGAGCGAAGAGGAGCGCTGTGCTGCAGCTGAACGTGTGCTGCGGAGGGCCACGCCCCCCGCTCGGGGAAGCGGACAGCGGGTGTAGCGACGGCTACAGCTCGGACTCCACTTCCAGCCCCTGCAGCCCGACTACGGAGTCTCCGCGTTTCCTGGTACCCGAAGCCTCTCCGCCTGCCACCGTGGACAAACTCTATCGCCGCACCCTGGGACTGCTTCGGGACTACTACCACGAGTGCGCCGAGGGGAAGAAATCCAAGACCGACCCCGCCCTTAGCACTCTGCGGAGGGTAGGGTGTTCCGTCATGGACAAGCACCAGATGGCCTTCGATGGTGAGAAATGGGGAGGCTTTGGACAAAGCTACACCGTCCAGTTAAAATGTTATGGTTCAAATCGTATTGTTTGTTTATTGAAAATAGCAAGAACCCAGTAACAAGTATTGAACCATAGAAAGGTCTCCATTATTTTCCGAAGGCAGTGGCCATGAAAAGCAGGTGGGGCTGTTCAAAAGGTAGATCACCAAGCTATTCGATGCCTTTACCCATGAATAGCTCTGGTTATATTGTAGGCGTCAGGCTTCTGCCCCTAGTGGGGCAATTGAGGAGCTGCATACAGTTTTGACGCGAAGCACACGCCCCCTATGGTCCGCACGTAGTCCTCCGGGTCTCTGGTAACAGATGGCCTGCACAAAAGCTAAATAAATGTGAGGATTGATGGTAGCTACCCACATTGATGTTTGTAATATATTGTTTATTGGTAACTAAACCTGTCCCTGTTTCCTCAAGCACCATCCCCCGGCATATGTGGTCTCAGATCTCCATTTATCGCTGCCCCTAAACTTTTTTCGATTTAATTGCGCTCTCATGAATGAGTTGCTTTCATTGCTAAAGTTGACCACTTGCCTTCCAGCTTCTGTCAATGAAGCCATATCGGTAGAAGTGATTTTTAAGAGGTTGTAGTAAATTGTCACCTCCCTAACCATGGGTCCTGAGCTTGCATTTTCTGCACCCTCACTGGGTAGAGTGCGACTTCACCTAATGCATGGTTTGCCCCCTTCCCTCCTGCAAATTAAGTGGTTCCCGAAGAGTTATATATGAGTTGTCAATTTGCTACATACATATGGTCCTTTTTGCAGTTACTAAAGTCCATGTTCGGTGTAGTTAACAGTGTTTTACTATTTTTAGAAAACATTACCATAGTGTGAACTTGGTATGTATTTGGGCGGTCGACTGTAGAAATACTGCTAGCCTGTATTCGTCTGTTACATTAGTATTCTGCTACCTCGTACCTGTGATTAACTTATTTTTTTTATTTCTTTGGTAATGACCTAATGTGTGACCTTATTTCTGCTTTAGGGTTTTGACTGTAAAGCCTCCACCCAAAACTAAATGTTCCCATGCCCATTGAGTGCGCTTCTTTTGTTCCCCCATCCTAAATGTCAGTGATCATCACAGTGAGGAGCTCTCTCCTTCCATAACGTGCCTGTCAGCAGTCATTGTGGGGAGGTGCCTCCTTCATTAATGCGCTACCTCCGTTACTACTGTGCCTGTTGGTGAGGTGTTTGGGGCCCGGCTTTCTTTCTTACTGTGCCGGTCAGTGATCACTGTGGGAAGCTAGCTCCTCACTGGGCCAGTATGGCACCTACGAGTTCGTGCAGTGTCCCCTTCTGGTCAGTGAGCACAAGGCTATTCACCTCCTCACACGGCCCACGGGATCAGCAGACCCGTGGGAGGCCGCTGGGTACAGCAGCGCTGGTTCTCCTCTCCCCTCCCAGCGGCGCTCCAGCCCATAGTTTCCGTCTCTACACTTCCTCATTCAGTATTTATGTTCCAGAGAATTCGGCCTGCTATAAATAGCCGAGCCCCGTATTTCCGGTCTTTAATAATTTTTTACTGCCCTAATCGCTCAGTCAGTAGTTATGTTAGTCTATGTTCGTGTATTAGAAGCTCCTTTGGGTGTTCTGGGCTCATTCTGTTGTGATCCTTCATTGATGTGGGAGTTATCCGCTTTATCGTGTTTTTCTGATGCCACTAGTCGTTGCTCACTTTAGCGGCAGATGGCAATCGACGGATTGGGTGTTTCTAATTTGAGTTCTTTGTATATTCTCTCAGGTCACTGCGCGACATAACCTTTGTTGCTAGAGCCGTGTTGTGTAGGCTGAATCTCCCTTGGGCCTGGTGGCTTATGCGCATTGCTCTATTGAAGCTCCCTCACGGTTGGCATCAGTCTGGTCTGTTGGTCACTGAACTCCCTCTAGTTGTAAGGAACCTGGGAGTTGCATGGTCTCTCTGGACATTGCGCCCTGAGCTTATGGTGTATTATGAAGATTGAAGCTCCTATAATGTGTACATTTGACCAGTCATCATTCTGAATGGTTTGCTCAAGGTATAAGTAGCCTGAAGGGTTCTAGCTTTCTCTGCAGGTTTACAGGGTCTGTGTTGTATAAAGCTGCCTAGCCGTGTTTCTTGGTAAAGCTTTCTGTCCTTTGGATCCATGATAGTGGCTGTATCCGTCTCAGACGGGAGGATTCGAAGAGGGCAGCTGTATTTAGTGTCGAACTCGGTGTATTAGGACGTCAGAAACTTTGTAATTGTTGGAACCACCCCTTACCCCGCTCCTTTCACTACGCTACACCTCATCGCCATAGTGTAAGAAGATGATGAGGTTTAGGGTGATTATGATAATTGTCCACCTCTATATTGGCCTGTGGCACTCGATATTGGCCTGTGGCACTCGTTAGCCGTTGGATCCTGTATGTAGTCTCCTGTGTGAGAGGTGATGACTGAAGCTTGGAGTCTCCATGCTTCCCCCTTGATATATTTGCAGTGCCTTGTGATAGCTCCTCGGAGAATTTGGGTCGCATTTGCTAATTATTTTAAGTCTTTCCTCGGAGTTTCTCGTGGTCTCCACAGCTCCCTTGAGCTTGGTGCTCCCTTAAATATGAACTGCTTCTTGTGTTCGTGCTGTTCATTCATGGTGTCAGAAGCTTACTTTGGATCAGTGTCCCTGGTGTAGTCCCTGTCGGACCATGTCATGCTTCCTGATTAGGATCTCCTAGTTCGTTAATATAACTAATGTTCTCCTTTGTTCTGCGAGAAGCTCACTCCAAGTAATAGTTTCTTTTTTGCAAGAATCTCCTCATGGTTGAAATCTCCCTGGATCATATGCTCTGAATATTTCAGGTGTATGAGACGTAGCATGGTGTCGGCCTAATTGACTGAGAGCTGGCACCTCCATTGTCATTCATTTGTTAGTAGCTGGTTGGGGCCACCTTATTATCGCTCTAAAAAGCAGAAATAGACTTAATATTGAACCTTGCTGTGTTTTTGGTTTGCCCTGTGCAGACTTCATAGAATCTCTTACGTGGCTGAAAGTTTTTTTTTTTTTGCCCAAATATTACGTTGCGCATCACTGGGCATGTTTCTAGAAGGGTGAACACTTCATATTTGCTGACTCCGCAAGCTTCCTTGAGGACTACTAGTCTGTTTGCGTTCTTACTTTGCCAAGCGATGACTCCAGGTGAGCGAATGCTGTGGTCTACAGAAATGTAATAGGGCGTTCTAAAGAAGTGTTCTTGCTCTTGTGTGGGACCAGTAACCTGGTGATTGATTTGGTCTTCATGTTTGGGTTCAGTGCATTACACAGTCAAGGGTCTTCAACTCCCATTGAGCCTACCCCATATTGCAGCTGTTTGGAAGTTTGAGGGTGATGCACTGGGCTGTTGGTGAGTGAATATCCCTGCTTGGTACATTGTCGGAGAGCTAGTCTTAACACCAATAGGCCTTGTGGACAGGATACAGGACATATTCAAAGGGATCTTAACAGAGGGCAGTCTAGCTCTGCTTTAATATGGTCACCTTTTGCAAAGGTTGAGGTACATTCTGACTACTTAGTTTTGCAGCCTCTCGTACGTGTCTCGAGTTTTTGTTCACCTTGCATAGATAACGCCACAAACATTTAGCCATGCCAAGATTGATGTTCTTGTGTCCGCTTCTGTGATTAGTTTAGTGTAAACCTAATTTTTCGAAGCACATGATTGCTCGTTGATCCTTCAGCCAGTGACTGACCTGTAGTGCAAACAAGGGTTGGGCATTAAAGGTGATACCGGTTTCTTTCTTACAACCATCTTTTGAAGCTGGAGTTCCTGCTTTAATGTGGCTGGAACCTAATGGTATTTCATGTTTTCCATATTGGCAAGATTTTATGGCCTTTTAAAGAGGGTGAACTTTAATACTCATTATAATTTAGGAGTACATTTTTGGTAGTTTTTTGATCTAATGGTTTCTTCAGGCCATGCAGCACCATGTATATACTTTTTTTCCTTGTATAACCATTCTGTGTTCATATTGATCTAGAAATGACATGGGTGAGAATTCCACATTCTGCCACTCCACATTTCGTTTGAAACCTTATGGCTTTTTTCTTTTTTATTAAGCAAAGCAGCTGGATTTTCTGAGTGTCTTTCGGTAAAATCATCCTTCTACATCTAATCTTGAGCTTGTCCTCTTGGGTTCCATGGAGAAAGGGGACTCTTAGCACTGTTGCTTCAATCACATGAGACTTACGAGACATTAAGCACTGGTGCGCTTCAGCTCCCCCATGAGGAGTATAATCACCAGGATGTTGGTGGTTTTTATTTAAAAGCCCTATTTCCTGCTAATAACCCTTTCTGTAACAAATCAGGCGCTTGGGCGATTAAACCTCAATTTACATTGAAAGCAGTCTTTGTTAAAGAGCCAGTTTGTGGATTACCGAATTTTGAAAGCTGACTAGGCAGGCGCAGCTTTTTAACCGGTTTGTAAAGCACAGGAAGTGTTTTCACTAAGCCCTTTATCTCCACAAGTTGGAGACAGCCATGCAGACCTTCATAACCCCCACAAATAGTGATGCAGTGTTCCTAAACTTGTGACTGGGCATTTGTTTTAATCTTAAATGTCTCCCTCTGCCCTTACCCTCTCCTTAGATTGAGGCTGCAGCTGTCTGCTTTGCCTTCTGTGCTACTCGCACACAGGAGTAATGTCTCACACCACATCTGGTCCTTTAAATGTTCACATTTTGTTCATGGGCGGTTCAGCTTAGGGAAAAGACATGGATTTCCAAATGTTTGTACTTCATCTCCAAAACAAGGTTTCCTCAAGCCTTTGGAACAGGTTCTCATCTTATCATTGGGAGTACCCAGTTCTTTTTGTTGTATCTTTCAATATGTTATCTGCATTGGGTTGATGGTTTGTTCTGTTGGTGGTGCGCTTCCTTTTGGTGTTTCAGAGAGCTCTGATCGGTTGTCCTGAAGACCGAAAGCACTTGTTTAATGCCTGACAATTGCCAATTGTCCTTTGAATCCATAATCGGTGATAAATATACCCTGGTTTTCCTTATAGTGGACTGAGTTGCAAATGGAGCATGTAAATAACCACATCACCCCTGATTTGAAATCCCTCAACTGGCTCCCCAACAAAGCAAGAATTCAGCTAAAAATTGATTACATGCATGACCCACAAAGCCCTACACTACAACACCCAATGTTATCTTGCTCAGAAGCTTGAAAACTCTGTGGGCTCCAGATCTTCTACAAGCTCCAGCACTTTACTGGTGAAACCTCAGAGATTCTCTAAAAAGAAAACCTAAAAGAGCCTTCTCTGGAATCGCCCCGAGAATTTGGAACTCCCTCCCCCCTGAACTCAGACTGAATCCCTCAACTGCATCTTTCCAGAAGGAAGTTAAACCACTACTCATGAACACATTTCTGCCCTGGTTCCTAGTGAAGACCAAGTTGGCCGACGGATAAGCAGCTCTGGCCAGGAGCTCCCGGGCGAGGGATCGCCTTTTGGTGATTATCCTGGAATTCGCCCCCTTTCGAGCCTCCACCACCCGTGGTTGTATTTGCCATTATTTGCCGAGACTCTCCATGCCGACGTGAATCGAAGCAACTCTACAACGATAACAAAAGATTCCATCTCAGCCATCGGATGTCCAGTATAATGGCCGACTGCCCGATTGAGCTGCTGCTCACTGCAGCTGAGAGGAGACGAGCGTGGGATTCACCCTTTGGGTTTTCCCCTGGCTATCTACCTTCTGGTCTCTGCCATTATTTTGCTGTTCATCCCGTCACGACTTCCTCACTGGCAAACATCCTATTGGATTTCCTTCCTGACGGCGACCCCTCTCGTTTTCCAGCCACGGCTGCTGTGGTCTCCAAGCTCATTTCCCCCGATTGGAGCGGGGAATCAACCCTCCAATCGGAATCCTAGTTAATTGGCTGAACGTCCGGTTGAGCTGCTTATTGCAGCTGAGAGGAGACGGGCTCAGGTTTTCTTCCTGGCGATCACCTACCTTCCGGATCCGGCCACTTTTACTCTTTGAATCCGCATCCTGTCTCGAATACTTTCTCACTGGATTTTAATCGCCCTGAGAATTTGGAACTCCCTCCCCCCTGAACTCAGACTGAATCCCTCAACTGCATCTTTCCAGAAGGAAGTTAAACCACTACTCATGAACACATTTCTGACCTGGTTCCTAGTGAAGACCAAGTTGGCCGACGGATAAGCAGCTCTGGCCGGGAGCTCCCGGGCGAGGGATCGCCTTTTGGTGATTATCCTGGAATTCGCCCCCTTTCGAGCCTCCACCACCCGTGGTTGTATTTGCCATTATTTGCCGAGACACTCCATGCCGACGTGAATCGAAGCAACTCTACAACGATAACAAAAGATTCCATCTCAGCCATCGGATGTCCAGTATAATGGCCGACTGCCCGATTGAGCTGCTGCTCACTGCAGCTGAGAGGAGACGAGCGTGGGATTCACCCTTTGGGTTTTCCCCTGGCTATCATCTACCTTCTGGTCTCTGCCATTATTTTGCTGTTCATCCCGTCACGACTTCCTCACTGGCAAACATCCTATTGGATTTCCTTCCTGACGGCGACCCCTCTAGTTTTCCAGCCACGGCTGCTGTGGTCTCCAAGCTCATTTCCCCCGATTGGAGCGGGGAATCAACCCTCCAATCGGAATCCTAGTTAATTGGCTGAACGTCCGGTTGAGCTGCTTATTGCAGCTGAGAGGAGACAGGCTCAGGTTTTCTTCCTGGCGATCACCTACCTTCCGGACCCGGCCACTTTTACTCTTTGAATCCGCATCCTGTCTCGAATACTTTCTCACTGGATTTTAATCACCTGGTTCTCCCTCGAGACAGCCTTGATAGTTTTCCTGCTGCAGATATTGCGTTCACCGAGATGATCTCCCCCGATCGGGGCGGAGAGAGCGCTCTGGTTTTAGACTTCAGCCTTTTTTTCACCCCCCTGGCTGCCCCTCGTACGGTCCAGGTGTAGGATCAGCCTTTTTCTTCACTGGTGAGTCATTTGGGGGTTCTAGGGGTCCCTACCCTACGTTATTTTGGCTGAGGTTCTTCTCTGGGTCTGGCGATCACTGAGCCCTCCATCTTGGCGCTGGGAGGCTTTTTTTTCTACGGGAGCAACTCGTGCAGCTTGTACTGCTTCCAGTGTTTGACTGCAATGTACCACTCTTTCTCCACCTCTGCTTTCTCGTCTGCTACCTGTTGGTCGGTGATGGCGGGTGCAAGGCGGCCATTTTACCCCCTCTAACGGCCCTCGCAGTGGTTTGCTTGTTTTCAGCGCGGCAAATGAATCCCTCCCGCTGCGCTGCTGTGCCTCGATCAAAACCCTCCTGTGGGTTCCTCTCCTGTTTCATATTGGACTGCCTATGTTCGTGCCCGGTGGGATGGACTGACCTCTGGTCCACCTTGTTGGTGCAGGTCTATTGGACTTGAACTCTCCTTCCTTCTACCGTCTGCCTTATTCCCGATCCCCCTCTCCGCTTTGCTAAGTGTAACTGTGATCTTTCCCTTGCTCAGCTGCACTTTTAGTGTTGGACTTGGATGTTGTGTATCTTTTGTATGCAACCTGTGTACTGTCCACATTCTACCTTATGTAAAGCGCTCTGATACCTCCGGGTCTAGCCAGCGCTATATAAAACTCCAAAAATAAATAAACTCTTCTCGCTGAGCTTACCTAGACTCGTCATCTTCGATCATGATTACGGCACGCTAGTTATATTACTGTTTTGACATGTATGTCCTATCATGGAGGCGATCCTGCCCTCTTCGGGGATATGCCATATTATGTACTCTTCTGTACTGTTATATTGATTGTATATGTCTCTGATCTTTAACATGTGTAAAGCTCTCTCGGATACCCGCGAAGGTCTTGTTTGCGTTATATAAAACCTTCAAAAGAAATCAATGAATGTCTTTAACCTTTTGAAGCAGTTTATCGTTTGTTCATGGTACTTGTGCCACTTTTAGTCTTTGTGAGACTTGGAACGTGTTTGTTGATAACCTCTTTGTTTCTCTACAGGGATGCTGAGGAAACTCGACATAAAAAGACCAGAAGATCTCAAACCTGTGATGTCCGTTTCAGCTCATATGTTTGAGGATGGCGTGACAAACTGGGGGAGAATTGTTGCACTTATTAGCTTTGGTGCACATATCGCAAAGCACCTGAAAAACATACACCTGGAGAACAGTATTGATACCTTGGCAGAGAATTTCACCAACTTCCTAATGACCAGTAAACGAGACTGGATAGTTGCACAGAATGAATGGGTGAGTTTATTCACTTGTTCAGTGTTGGTGATGAATATATACTGTCACATTTGTGTTAAGTGAATAATTACTTGCAGGAATCTGGGTCCTAAGTGCTGATCTTTTATTTCTTTCAAGTTCTGGAGTGATGGGTTACTGGAGGTTTTGATGAGGAGCATGGCTGCTGTTTCACTTGCATCAGGACTTTCTACATAACTCATCCAGTGGTTTGTCACATGTGCCTGCCTGATGCTGTCCTGGACTTCTACAGTACTAGGCAGGCAGGTAACATGTCGCTGGATGCAACAATACTAAGTTCTAACATAAAGCCATGCCTCCAAAATCTAGCATATCTTCCTGGGGAACTTAAACCTCTAGAGACGGCGCAAGCAGGGGTTTCTTTGTGGTTCAATATCTGTTGCTTAATGGTTTTTATGCAACAAATAGTTGTCTGAATTGTTCTGTGAACAAAAACAAGCACACATGCTTGCACACATTGCTCATACTGAGAGGTAACTTCTTGTAGAAAAAGGGCATTTTAAACCCCTGTAAGTTTGAGATTGTTATGGGAATGCTGAGGCCACTGAAACAGCAGGTGAAAAGATGGGTTTAGAATGGGGATTACGGCAAGAGCAGACGCTTCACTGCTTTGAGAGGATGGAGGGAAGGATTCCTTGATGTGTCCTCCAGTTTATTTACTGTAACCGGGTTACGAGATTAATATATTTTTGGTCCCTTGGTGCGAGGGTTACAGCTAGGGTTCTATAGTAGTTTTAGGGATTTCCTCCAGAAATGCTCAATTCATTGTCACGTCTTTGCCTGGAGTTGTTGCAGAAGTTTATATGTATTTGACTTGGGTTCATTGATACAGTGAAATGCAATGAGCTGGTCTTGGGGGTTGGCCTTCATTGTAAACTGGCGGTGTATAACGTTATAATTTATAGTTATTAATGTGTGATCTCTTCTCTAGGATGGTTTTGTGGAGTTCTTTCACGTCGAAGATGTGGAAGGAGGCATCAGAAATGTTCTCATAACGTTGGCGGGTGTAGCTGGTGTTGGAGCAAGCTTGGCTTACATGATAAGATGAAGCACCTTAAAGGACAAGTCCCCTCCCGGTTGGTTATCCGAACTGTTGGTAGTATTTGCTGCTCTAACATTAATGCTGCAATTGCCACAAGGACCACGCCTGTACATCCCATGTACTGCAGAGAAAGGTTAGGCCAAGCAAGTGGAGAACATGCAAGCCAGTGTTCTTCGGCCACGCGTGAGCAGCCAGTGGGCAGAAAAAAGTAAGAACCACACTTCTATTCCTGGGACAACAGAGACATTGCATATCCGCTCATGAAAGTTGACTCGACTATCACAGGAGGCTTTCATTATTGACTTTGTACATTGTATATTATATAAATATATATTTTTACAAAGAATCCTTTGGTTTCCCGTGGCATCTGTTTACCTGCGTGAGAGTCTGGGAGGGGAAGGATGCAAGTCCTGCCATTTCATGCATTTCACAATGCAAGTTTGGGTATATGTATGTCTGGAACATTAATTGCTCAGCGGTCGTGTTTTGGGGAAAACAAATGAGATATATTTTTGTATTAATGAGACTAAAGCTGACGTTCTAACCACCTCCTTTGTATATGTAAGCAATTTGCCGCTCCAGTTTCCATTCACGTTTTGATAACCTCAAAATTCAGTTGCCCAAAGTTAAGTGCGAGAAGTGCCTAGTGCATTTCTGGATGGGGCTGTTCTAATGCTGCATACATCTGTCTTCATCGACCCTTTTGCAAGGAGATTGTCTGCCACGGATATTCTGCCGCAAGTGGTGTGATGCTGCGATGTTTTTAAGTTCAGATTAGTAAATGAGTAATATATTTGGTATTTGAAACTTTCACATTTAACATTGTTTATTTTTCTGTTAATTTTTTACCACAGAACCTTTTAGTAAATGTATCTGCTCAGAATAATGTCCGATGTAGTTAACTCAAATGGCGAAAATGTACTTCATAATTCTTGTCTGTCCAGTGGTTTGGTTTGAACTGCCTGTTCCGCCCTTGGATGCCCACCAACAAGCAGCCTTTAGTGACCTGTGTGAAATGAGCAAATTGTAATCCTCTGTCACAGCACAACTAAATCACATTGAGTTAGGTACTCATCAGTGCAAACTGTGTAAACACCCAGAATGGTTCTCAGCCTATTAGGTTTTATTTTAATTTCACTTGAAACATTTTAATTTGGGGATGAGCGGTTAGTAGAATTTAACATTCCATTTGTTTGTTTCAGATGTTCAATAAAATACTTGACTTGAAGATAAGCTATTTCTTTTTCATAATAAACCTCAAGGGGCATATTGTTTAGAGCGAGAACACTTATTCTGCGTATGTGCCCTCCATACTATTAATGCTTGAGAGTGAGGCTTTTTTTGCTAGTGCTGGGTAGCTCATCTAATGAAACTGGTGAGTCCGTTTTGAATAGGAAGTTCACTATTCAGCACACGACCAATGTTTAGTGGAATGCAGGTTTGTGAAAATTTGAGTTTAGCAGTGGTCTTCTCTTTTCCTTTGTCTATCATTAGCGACTTCATGAACATTTAGCCTCGCTCTAAAATTTGTTTTATGTATTGTAATATTTGTACCTTATCTTTGTGGCCCAGTGACTCGAACCCTCTTCTCATTGTAGTCCTGGTCACCTTCTAGGGTGTTTTAGGGTCAAGGAGCAGGAGCTGTCTGACGCCTCCAAATGAACCTTCAGCGAGAGAGAGCAGGGTATTCTTTAGTTGTAAAAGCACTAGAAGCCTTTTTTTTTGTGAGCGATCACACACTTAGTTACACATGGAAGCAAGATGTGCTAGGCACTCGTGAGCAAGGAGCTATGCATGACCTAATTACCACAATTATTGATCAGCTTATGAGAGTGACCCAAATGGTGTGGGATTGGGGCAAGTGTGTGGAATCCAGATAAGTTAATGTTCGCTTCGATCTAGTATTGAGATTGCGGTGTTCCTTGTTCGTATTTTTCTGTGTAAATGTTTAGTGGTCCCAAAATGGGCTACACCTTTTATTTGTTTAACAAATACAATTGCTTTGTAAGTTTAATGATATCTCAAAAATGGTGCTACTGTCAAATGTGCTTACCGATGAGGATCACCCATTGTCAATAAACAATTTGTTGTTTTACTGTGAATGGTTTCTCTCCACTGCTATGTTCAATGAAAGTCACCAGTGTTCATTAGGAATATTTTGTATGACTTTGGTTTTCTAACCCGTAATCTTATTTTAAAGAGCTTTCTTCTGAATGGCCATTAGTTCCATCTTCGTTTTGCAGATAGGTCAACAACTTAGGTATGCAACCACCTGTCCTGGTGATAAATCTCCTCATCTGCAGCTCGCAACCAACTCCTATCAGTCACTTCTGGAAATCCAATCAGACTGCTTCCTATTGCACCCCCTCCCAGTGATCTGGGCCATGGAATAAGGGGTGTTTTCAGCCTGTAGTACTTAAACTGTAATTCTCAGGTGATTTCATGACTCCTGAATAAATGTAAGATTTCATTGTAATGCAGTGGGCTGGGCGCAAAGAATGTAATAGATTTTTATTTTTTATCCTGCATGTTGCATGTTTGTAGTTTACATTTAGTAGCAAGATTGAAAATGTCCAGATCGTCATTCTGTGACACTGGACCTCAAGCGTTTCACCTGCAGAGCCAGCACTATTCGTCTCAGTACACGTACTGTTTGAACTTTCTGCTGTACAGTCTGTGCGTCTCATTTGAAAATAGATGGACATTAAACCGAAACTGCAGTGTTCCACAGCTGACCTGCATCCACCAGAGTGGGCTAAAAATCCACTCTATTTAATGTTCAGGTTACCCCTTCAAAGTTGTAGTACTGGATGACTAGAGGGTGTGTAGACCAGGTACTAAACTCGCTTAATATTCTTCACGTCTTGTCTGTGATACAAATGCAGTTAGCTCCCTAGTGTGCTACTGTGGCAAATGTGGATGTGCATCTATGAAAGTGGCACTTGACCATTCTGATGATGCTGGTTGTAACAAGTGTTGCATGCTCCTCCTCGTTGGCCATACTGCGGAGTCCTCAGTGTTACTCCAGAATACAAATATTAGTCGGGGTGTAGTGCCTCTGTATAATCATAAAGTACTCCAGAAAAGAAAAGTACAAAAATCCACCATTGTGGTTCCTTAAAATGTGTTTTCTCTTACTTGCTCGCACAATTAACTAGCACTGGCAAAGCCAATAGGTCTCATCGATGCGAGAGCTATTGGCGTTGTCAATTTTAATGCCTTTTAGCCAAGAGCACACAATTTGAGTGTGTAAGTAAGTTTTTGGTATGGTACAGAAGTGACTTTCTCATTAATAAAACCTCTCGGCCTAAAAAGGATGCTAGAGGGTGTAAAAATATAATCTAGTTCATGTAACTTCTAAGTCATCAAGTGAAATGTTTAACGGACTCCATAGATAATCACAAAAAAGGAAAAAAATTACTGAATTTTTACACCAGAGCAGAAATAAATTAAGGTGTCAGGAAGAAGTGATGCAAGAAGCAACTGGAGGAGCGGAGCTGGGCTGTTTGGACGCCAGGAACTGAAATGCAGTACTTTGAGGCACATACTGGAGACTCCTTGGCCCCTTTCTTTTTTTTTTTTTTTTTTTTTTGCATATTTATATAGCGCAAACTCGACCCGAAGGTATTGGAGCGCTTTACATGAGCACCGTATTTACATTACACATTCAGGCACGGGGAGATAAAGTTATTTGCCCAGAATCACAGGATGTGGACGCGACCCCGAGGCTCGAACCCTGGTTTCCAGCACCAAAGTCGGAGGTCTAGCCGACGTACCACATCCTCTCCCATGGAAACTGAAGACTGACTGGCCGAGTTTTCAGCGTTTCAACCCTGCTTCTGCTGCACATATAGCGGCCATTGTAGATTGTGGGATTGTGCATTACTAAGATCGGTGTCAAGAGGCATACAGCGTCAACAAGCGGCGATAAAGGATAGGGTGACAGGACGGGTCAAGCCGCGAAGTGAGGGGGGGCCAGGCAAGCAACACTGGTACATTCATTTAAAAAAATCCTCACTTTGAAGTCCTAGAAAGAAAAGTAAACTGGCCCCCGGAAAACTGCCTGACATTTGACCTCGGTCTTTGAATGCACAAAGGTGATGAGAGAAACTAGATTTACAGGCCTGTTTACAGAATCGGAGCGAGTGAGAACACGAGCGCTTGTGTGAATTGCTTTTAAACAAACTAGTAGTTCCTAAACAGGTCCTAAAATGAGAGCAGTGGATGGATAGTAGTAATTGGTCCATGCTCTCTGGGATGGCTAAACATTGGGAAGAGGCATGATGCATGCATTCCATGGACAAATATGGAGAAAGGAGAGCATGATGGTGCCAGCAAATGGGAAGCCTTGGGCGGGCTGAAGCCAACATATTGAATACAACAATCTCTTTGAGACATCGCATGAGCTGTCTAGCCGAAACCTAAACTGTTCCCAAGTAGAGCATAATACACTTCCACACTGTTCAGCCATAAAGTCCCTGTCTTAAGCATGCTGTTCTTGGCTTATTTTCACTTCAGATTCATGCCAAAGTACAGTGACAGATCACGATAAGAGTACAAATCTCTTGTGATGCACGTCTGAGCACTACCTATATAGCCTGCATGCGTTTCCAAACACACTGCTCCTGTGGAGTAGTGGTCTACCTGTCTGTTGCAAATGCACTTCAGTGCATTGTTTGGGTGGTATGAACGGTTATATTAAATACTGCTACAATATAAAACGTTATTCTTCAGGTTACTGATGTCCTAGAAGTAGGATCCAATGAACCTACCCCACCAGGAGCTCCAGGGCCAGTGAGCGCAGCATTCTGTGGAGGATCTCCTGTCACTGGAGGAAACACGTGCAGCACAAGGATTCTGAACCTGCTTTAAACACACAGCTCACCAGTCTACAACACTCCTTCCCTCCCATAACAAGGCCAAACCAACTCAACATTCAGCCTGTAAGAAAATCTGAACCATACAACACCCAACGTGCACAACTCTACTCCAAACCCTCACCCCGAAGTACCACTCTGATGAACAAATTAGCAGGAACAATGAACTCTAATCTCTCTGCAACCAGATAAGGCTTGCTCGCCCAGCTACTTTGAGCGGAGGATCAAAAGGCAAAGCCACAATATTCGTGAATCGTACTCACCCGATCTCTCCAAGAGATTTTCACCTCATAGCAGAGCAACTAGTTCCCACTGTGCGACTTTCTGACCGGCATCTATCCAAGATATGTACTATTTTGTTGAGAAAGATTTGGAACAGATATTAAGTAGAAAGGTATCGCTTAGCACCTCAATCCACTCCAAGGAATGGCATCAGAGTTGCGGATCAACCTCCTTGTGTGCTTTTGGAAGATTACAGCTGGCAAGGCACGACTCTAAAAACCAATTTGTCTGGTTCCCCTAGTGACCCTGGCTCTACCGCATATTGTGACAATGCAGTCTTTCTCTTAGAAGTGATGAGATGTACCTACTCAGCAGCTGCCTTAAAACCACTATTTCCTGCAGCATGGAAATCTGCTTTGGTGAAGCCTATACTTAAAAAGCATTCCTTAAGAATATAATTCATAAGTATTGCAAATGGTGGTTCTAGAACAATTTTTGCTGGCAAATAGTGCTTCTCTAGATACGCTCCATGCAAGCTTTAGTTCAGGCACAGCAGAACGTTCTGCTGACAGCCAACTTATGTAAATGGTCAGTTATGTGATTTGGGACTGTGATCTTAGCATATCTTGAAGTTGTCATTGGTCATGCCATTCTGCTTAGTATATTGGCTAACGCACACTTTAGTGGGACAGTATTAGCCTGTTAATAGTTCATAAAGGAAAGATCCTAGATCATGCCGCCTTGCCTGGAAAGCTAGATAGCTTGCCTGGAAATCTAGATAGTTTGTCCTTCAAGGGTGGTTAATATCAGGATTCTAAAATCAATGCCAAGCACAAGTTTAAGAAATAACAAAATATAACTTACTTGAACATCCAGCAAGCTGCTGATATGCCAAAAAAAAAAGCCATGGGGTAGGTTTCAGCGTGACTCCAAGCGCTTCTCCCCAATAAATTGGAGTGTTTGCTAAGGATAGAATTGCAGCAGAATTTAACTTTAACATAATGTAGGACCAATCACATGTATGCACACACTTAGCAAGTGGCATTCCGCTATGTATTTTCCCTTAATTGCTGTAGCTGCCTTCAGGGAGTATCCCTGTTTTTTGTCGTCACCTTTACTTGCTTCCTCCAACGCACCAAGGTGTCTTCTAATGTGGTAATTTAACAGCAAATGCAGAGGTGTCCCTGCCATGTCCGCAGTGCAATTTTTATGAAAATAGCAGTAACCGCTTAGGTGCTTTCCAAATGAGGTCACACCTCTGACAATAACACTGAAACCAGACTAAATCCGAAATGGGATACAGAAGCGAAAAGGAAACTGTTCTGCTCATTGAGGACGTGCATGCAAAACGACTTCAGGTGGAGTCTGAAGTACACTGGAGAGGAGTGCACTTTCTACAGGTACACAATTCCCAGATATGTTGCTATGGAGTGATATGAATACTAATAGCTATACAGAATGTTATGGAATTGAAGCCCTGATGCAGTCAACCGGTAGCCCACATCGCGCCGAAACTTGTGCTGGTAAGATGGAATCGTATTATCTTAAGGCACAAATAAACAGAAGAACTGAATCAAATACTACTGGTTCCTTTGAGAATTGAAGTGCCAGCGATCTGGGATGTCTCTGACCTGGAAGGGCTGCTTTCCCCATCTGCTGAGCATCCATAGCAGCTGTGAATTGTAGTAACTCCGTATCATAGGTGTTTCCTAAACCTGTTTGAAGTATAGGCGTGTGCAGATGTTTTCACTTGCCACCCCAACTATCTCTTTCTAACTGGCAATGGCAGATTCCCAACGCTTGCCTACAAGACGTCGGTTTTGGAAAATGCTAGGAGATAAACCTATTGACATACAAATAACGTGGGGTTAGAGTATCACTTGTGAAATGTGGAACAAGCACCGCATGAGAGGAAGTATGACCATTTGCGGGTTTTCCAACTAAAATGAAGCAACATACTTGTGACCGCAGTTTGACTAGTATGTCGTTCTCTTTTGCAAGCTCTTGATATCTAGCACGTAGCGGATATGTGCTTATGTGAGTGGATGGCGAAATGGTTTTTTAAATACTTTCTTACCACTCGACTTGGTGGAAGGAATGCTGTATGACTGGAATGTAGCTAAGAGTTCTTGGTTGCTGCCCAACGGTTGGTTGAAAGCCAGTATATTGTAATGGTGTTTGCGATGGTTTGCTTGCCCCGGGGTGTATTTGTTGCACATGGTTCAGACTGGGTAGTAAAATGATTTTATTGTTTCAATTAATAAAAATTGTTACAAAAGACCATGCGTAAAATATAGATAATATCATTTCAGACTGTTTTCTGACAAGAACTAGCAATCAATGGATAAGTGAAGGACATTGATGAGTTGAAATCTCTTCAAACTGGACATAGAGTTAAGGGCCTCTGTGATTCTCCAGGATCAAATACATTTCGTTCCCACTATACGGGTCCTTCAGTGGCTTTAGACAAACCTTGTAGAATCATTTTGTCCTTTAAAATGACATCCGCTGCTTACAAAGAGCTGCTAGACAAAGATGTTTGAAGTACATGGCTTGTTTTTAACGTGTTTTCTTTAAAAAAATTTGCACCATGTGAAAACAGATTCCAAAAACAGTTTTCCAAAACATCCAATTCAAACCGGACTCGCAAAATCTCTTCCTTACTGAAATAGCTCCCATTACAAAAAGGTAGATTTGTGGCTAAATTCCCAATCCAGGATTTGCCCCCAAATATTTAGAGTAGTAAATTTATGCAGTCCTAAAATATGTGCAAAAGTAATGCAAGTGGCAAAACAACATCGAAATTTGATATCCTTCAGGTATTCAAAAGAAGAGTATAAACTTATTTCCTTATTTGATCTGATTAATTCTTAGTCTATTTCAGCAAGAGTAAATACTCTGTTGGACAAGCGAAATTGCATGTTTCACAAAAACAAAGGATGTACGTTTTCCCCAAAAGTGAATAGGAAGCCAGATATAAAGCCTATCTGAAAGAGAAACGTTAGTGATAGATTCCTTACCTTAGAATATCCCCAGGCGTCAGACTGGATCCGTAAAGTTTTTCGTCAGCAGTACCCCTGCGTGTCGGTAGGTGGCGTCGTGCGGCTCCGCGTTCGTGGCTGGCGTAGGTGCTGAGATGACGTCACGGAGGCTACTTAGGCGCCACCCATGCGCGCTGATGTCAGTTCTTTCTTTTTCCGCGCCAGCAAGCGGAGATCCGGTTAGAGCACGTACCTTAATCACTTTTTGACTAGTTGTTTTTTGGGACTTTTGTCTCTAATTTCTATATTTGACTCCTGGTGCCACGTAGGGATGCCTGGTTTTAAAACCTGCGGGGCCTGCCGCCGTACGATGTCGGTGGCTGACCCCCATGGCGTCTCTCTACTGTCTAGAGCGTGACCATGACTCCCGGTCATGTTCCGACTGGCCATGGCTCCGAAGGCTTTGCGGGAGCGGTCCCGAAAGCTGCTAGAGGCCCGACAGTTGTTTCCGCGCCGTTCCAGGTCCAAGGGTCGCTCGAGGGACCGACCGCGGAGTCCAAATCACACAAGATGATGGGCGGAATGCTGCACATTGGCAAACATTCACCCCCAGTCACAGATCTGGGTTTAATCCATCGTTATTTTGCTTCACCACGCCACCCCAGTTCAGACATAGCCATATGCAAATCAGTCTTGACCCTGTGCCTCATGGGAACAGTCCAGACCGAACTGCCAAGCCATGTCTTCCCTGGACCGGAATCAAGCATCCTAGGACCGGTTTCAGGCTATCAGCCTTCATCAGCCAGGATAGCTTGACTCCAGTGGCGTAGTGAGCACGGGACCCACGTCTGGGCATACCCTTCCCACATAGGGCGAAATGCAAATCACACAAGATGATGGACGGAATGCTGCACATTGGCAAACATTCACCCCCAGTCACAGATCTGGGTTTAATCCATCGTTATTTTGCTTCACCACGCCACCCCAGTTCAGACATAGCCATATGCAAATCAGTCTTGACCATGTGCCTCATGGGAACAGTCCAGACCGAACTGCCAAGCCAGGCACAGGGTCAGACTGATTTGCATATGGCCATGTCTGAACTGGGGTGGTGGAGTGAGCTAAAGAATGATGATGGATTAAACCCAGATCAGTTGACTGGGGGTGAGTGTTTGATTAGCTCAAACGCTCCGTCCATCGTCCCCTTTGGTATCGCTTTGTTCGCCCTAAGTTGGCAGGGTATGCCCAGACGTGGGTGCATTGCTCACTTTGCCACTGGATTCAAGCTAGCCTGGCTGATGACGGCTGAATAGCCAGTAACCGGTCCCAGGATGCTTGTTTCCGGTCCAGGGAAGACATGGCTTGGCAGTTCGGGCTGGACTGTTCCCATAAGGCACAGGATCAGACTGATTTGCATATGGCCATGTCTGAACTGGGGTGGTGGAGTGAGCTAAAGAATGATGATGGATTAAACCCAGATCAGTTGACTGGGGGTGAGTGTTTGATTAGCTCAAACGCTCCGTCCATCGTCCCCTTTGGTATCGCTTTGTTCACCGACCGCGGAGTCTCCATCATCGCTCCTCGGGGTCGAAGTCGTCGCCCTAGTATTCCGGTAAGCGACGTCATAAAAAAGTCGAAGGAGCGCGTACACTCCGACCTCCCTTTGTCGGTCTTCTGACGCGGACAAGGGGACCCGGGGTCTTTCCCCCGCGGCTCCGTTGGAGCCGGTCAGTCCCGCGGCCTACCCACCATACCCGGGTCCGTCAGCGACTCCGGCCCAGGTGCAAGTTTCTTGCTGCCATGGACCGCCTTTTCGGGCCTAGGGCCCCCGCCGGTGCGCCTTTGGGCCCCGCGGTCCCTTTTGGGGGCCCTTGGTTGCCGCCGGCGCCCCAAGGTCCTCCGCCGGCGGCTCCGGCGCCGCAAGGTCCTTTGCCGGCGGCTCCAGAGCAGCAAGGTCCGTTGCCGGCGGCCCCGGTGCCGCAGGGTCCTCCGCCAGCGGCTCCGGCGCCCCCCTGCGGCTCCCTTCCTGGGGCCGCTCGGCCCACCTCCGCCCTTACCCGCGTTTCCAGCTTGGAACCCGGATTGGGCCTTGTAGCCAGATCGGCGCCGTTGCCGGTGGAGCATTTCTTTTCCCCTGTGCCTCCCTCGCCGTTGCAGCTTGTGCCTTGGGCTGTTGGGGAAGAGGAGGACTGGGAGGGGTCGGATGACCCTCTTGCACGGCAGTGTGAGTCCAAACAGGAATGGGCAGAAGACTCGGAGGATGCCAGTGGCCTTGACCTCTCCTCTGAGCCTGGGTTTGTAGCTCTTGTAGGAAGGCGCCACCTACACTGTGGTGCTCCGTAGAGCAGCTGAGACTCTTTGCCTTGAATTGCTTACTGTTGCCCTCCAAACTAACCTCCTTACTGAGGTGCTTCAGTCTACAGCAGGTTCTGTGGAACCTCTGCTTCTGTTCAATGAGGCCTTGACGGATGTTTTGATGGGTACCTGGTCTAGGCCAGCCACAGGGGTCCCTGTGGATAAAAATGTGGCCAGACGTCACCGGGTGACCCTGCCTTTCTGACAACTCATCCGACACCGGAGACCCTGGTCATTCAAGCTTCCACTTCCCAAACAGCATTCCCTACCGCTCCGCTGGATAAGGAATCCAAAAAGCTGGAGCAGCTTGGCAAAAGGTTGTTTTCCTCTGCCAGCCTGGGGCTGCGGTCAGTCAACACCACATGCCTCTTGGGCCGCTATTCTCACGCTGTGTGGGACACGGTGGCGCAAACTCTGCCCAAGTGCCCCGAAGAGGTTCGGGCTGTGCTTTCCCAAGCTGTTGCAGAGGGGAAGGATGCCGCGAAGTTCGTCATTCGGTGTGGGTTGGACACCGCGGACTCTTTAGGAAGAGCAATTTCCACCACAGTGGCCTTGCGGCGCCATGCCTGGCTGCGGTCCACAGGGTTTTCGGGGGATGTCCAGAGTTTCCTCATGGACAAGCCTTTTGATGGTACTCGCCTTTTTGGCGATAAGGCAGACAGTGCGCTGGAGCGTTTTAAGCACTCTCGGGCTACATCAAGTCCTTGGGTCTCTCCACCTCCCGCCCAGCCACGTCTACTTTTCGTTCCTTTCGTGGCCGCGGCAGGGGCGCCTCTACCCGTCCGTTCCAAAGGCCTGCGCAGAACCAGCCTCAGCGTGGCCGCAGGCGTGGTGGCCGTCGTGGCGGCACAGGGGGCCAGTGTGCGGGTCAGCCCACCTCCGCTCCCACAGCATCCTCCTCAAAGCCTTCCTAGTCCGTGCTTTGGGGTGCACCCCACGCCGGTGGGCGGCAGGATTCGACATCACCTCCCCCACTGGCGCTCTGTCACTTCGGACAGCTGGGTGCTACAAATCATCCGAAGGGGCTATTCCCTCCCCTTCGAGTCTGCCCCCCCCGTGCCACCTCAGTTCCACTGCATGTCGGGGGATCACTTTGCACTTCTCCAACAGGAAGTCACGGCCCTCTTGGCCAATGGGGCCATTGAGCGCATTCCTGGGCCAGAAGTAGGTCATGGATGTTATTCCCACTACTTTCTGGTCCCCAAGAAGGACAAGGGGGGCTTGCGCCCTATCTTGGACCTCCGGAACGTCAATCGCTTCCTCCGGAAGGAGAAGTTCAAGATGTTGACTCTAGCTCAGGTCTTGGCTGCCCTTGACCCTGGAGACTGGATGGTAGCGTTGGACTTGCAGGACGCATATTTTCCCATTCCCGTCCTGCCGGCGTTACCTGCGGTTCACGGTAGGCCAGGAGCATTTTCAGTTTACCGTGCTCCCCTTCGGCCTTACAAGCGCCCCTCGGGTGTTCACAAAAGTGATGGCGGTGGTCGCAGCTCATCTGCGCAGGTCAGGGGTGTCAGTCTTCCCCTACCTCGATGACTGGTTGTTGAAGGCGGGCTCGCCCCAGGCAGTCGTCACCCACCTTCAGACTACGGCCGACCACCTGCACTTGCTGGGGTTCTCCATCAACGTGCTGAAGTCGCACCTGAGTCCTTCTCAGAAGCTCCCCTTCATCGGAGTGGTTCTGGATTCGACGCAGTTTTGGGTTTATCCTCCCGAGCAGCGAGTCCGGGATATTCAGGCTATGATTCCCATCTTTCAGCCTCTATCCTGGGTTTGTCAGGATGACCCTCCGGCTCCTGGGCCTGATGGCCTCCTGCATTCTGCTAGTGCAACATGTCAGATGGCATATGCGGGCTCTGCAGTGGGACCTGAAGTTCCAGTGGGCACAGCATCGGGGCAACCTGTCCGATCTTGTCCAGATTTCGGAAGGCACTGCACGACAATTGGAGTGGTGACTCACGAATCGCGATTGGGTCAATGGCAGATCCCTCTCCCTTCCCCAACCGGAGCACACAGTGGTGACTGATGCGTCCCTCCTGGGATGGGGTGGCCATTTGGGAGAGGCGGAGATCAGAGGCCTCTGGTGGAGTCCCGGCTCCATATCAATCTTTTGGAGCTTCGGGCGATCCGACTTGCACTGAAAGCATTCCTTCCCTCTGTCCGGGGAAGTGTAGTGCAAGTGTTCACGGACAACACCACCGCGTATTGCAACAAACAGGGCGGGGTGGGGTTGTGGACCCTGTCAGGAGGCTCTGCGCCTCTGGACATGGCTGGAACATCAAGGCATTACCTTGGTGGTTCAACACCTGGCAGGTTCTCTGAACACCAGGGCCGACTAACTCAGCCGCCGGTGCTTGATGGATCACGAATGATGTCTGAACTTGGACGTGGCGCAAAGTCTTTCTGCAGTGGGGAGAGCCTTGGTTGGATCTATTCGCCACCAAAGAAAACACGCAATGTCATCAGTTCTGCGTGTTGGAATTTCCAAGGCGGCTTTTCGTCGCGAGTGGAGCTGCGGTCTGTTGTACGCCTTTCCGCCTATACCACTTCTGCCGAGTGCTGAAGAAGATTCGGCGCGTCCGGGCCCAAGTCATCCTTGTGGCTCCGGATTGGGCACAAAGATACTGGTATCCCGAGCTACTCAACATGGCGATCGATCCCCCGATCCGACTGCCTCTTCGGGAGGATCTTCTGTAGCAGCAGCAGGGGACGGACCGTCCAGCCTCCACCTCCATGCGTGGAAATTGAGCGGCGACAGTTGACAGCTTTCGATCTCCCTCCCGAAGTTTGTGATGTCATTCTGGCAGCCAGGCGTCCCTCCACTAAAACGGTATACGCCTGCAGGTGGAACAAGTTTGTGGCATGGTGCACAGCAAAGTCTGTGGATCCCCTTTCTGCCCCTCTTTCTGAGGTCCTTCTGTTCCTATCCTTGGCCCAGCAGGGCTCTGCTCTGGGCACTGTCAAAGGTTATCTTTCGGCCATCTCTGCCTTTCTCCGGCTTCCAGATCAGCCTTCTCTCTTTAACCCCTTATATGCTCATGATGAGTACAGCTCGTAATGCTGCGCGGTGGGCGTGTGCGCATGACGAGCTGAGCTCGTCACGACCACGCCCGCGATCAGAATGTCCAGCACCTGGGCGGAATTCCGATCACGGCGAATCGGTTAAGTCCCCGGTTGTTAACCGTTTCCTCAAAGGCATTACACACACGTTTCCTCCCATGCCTTTCATAATGCCTCAATGGTACTTAAATCTCGTCTTGACCTATCTCATGTGTGCTCCCTTCGAGCCCCTTCATAACTGTCCTTTATGTCGTCTTACTCTAAAGACGGCTTTCCTGGTAGCTATCACCTCTGCCAGGTGAGTGAGCTCCAGGCTCTTTCTTCTAAACCTCCTTTCTGTTCATCCGCACAAGGTGGTTTTAAGGACCCGTCCTTCTTTCTTGCCAAAGGTTGTCACGCCCTTCCACATCGGGCAGACCATCACTTTGCCCACTTTCTTTCTGCCTCCGCATCCTTCAAAAGAGGAAGAGAGGCTCCATTGTCTGGACCCAAAACGTTCGCTCTCGTTCCATCTAAAGCGCACACAACAGTTCTGGGTGGATGACCAGCTCTTTGTTGGCTACGTGGGTGCCAAAAAAGGTCGGGCCGTGCACAAACGCACCATCTCTCGGTGGGTTGTTTTGTGCATCAAAGCATGTTACTCCTTGGCTAAATAGGAGCCTCCTGTGGGGCTGCGTGCTCATTCTACCAGGGCAACAGCAGCCACTGCTGCCTTGGGACGTGGCGTTCCCTTGCAGGATATTTGTCAGGCAGCCACGTGGGCCTCTGCACACATTTACCAAGCATTACTGCCTCGACAGTCCGGAGAGACGGCTTCTTTGGCCATTCTGTTCTCCGTGACTTTCTGGTGTAATCTATTCGCAGACCCACCACCGGGGTTGGTATTGCTGGGGTATCTATTTTAAGGTAAGGAATCTATCACGAACGTGTCTCTTTCAGATGCACAAGTTACTACTTGTGTAACGATATATCTGTAAGAGACATTAGTGATAGATTCCTTACCGCCCCACCCATCCTCCCCATTCTGCGAACTAATTCTAGGGTTAAGGTCATCCCTTTCAAGGCCCTAGTTTCATGGCACCAGTGGTTGTTTTCTTGCATGGCTCTGCGTTCCTGGCGCGGAAAGTCGTGTACAGAACTGACGTCAGTGCGCATGGGTGGCGCCTAAGTAGTCTCCGTGACGTCATCTCGGTGCCTACGACGCCAGCGACTAACGCGGAGCCGCACGACGCCACCTACCGACGCGCAGGGTTACTGCTGACGAAAAACTTTCCGGATCCAGTCTGACGCCTGGGGATATTCTAAGGTAAGGAATCTATCACTAACTAATGTCTCTTACAGGTATATTGTTACACAAGTAGTAACTTGTGCTTTAAATGAATCATGTAAAGACAACAGTTGATGGACAGAATGCAGAACAATGTCATACATTCACCCCAGTACAGAGATCTGGGCCTAAATCCATCGTTTTTTTGCTCACCATGCCATTCCAGTTTGAACCCAGCCATATGCAAATCAGTCTTGACCCTGTGCCTCATGGGAACAGTCCAGCCCGAACTGCCAAGCCAGGTCCTGACTGGATACAAGCATCCTAGGATCGGTTTCGGGGTTTCACCCCTCTTCAGCCAGGATAGCTTGATTCCAGTGGCATGGAGAGCACGGGACCCACGTCTGGGCATACCCGTCCCACTCGGGGTGACAAATGCAAAGACAACAGTTGATGGACAGAATGCAGAACAATGTCATACATTCACCCCAGTACAGAGATCTGGGCCTAAATCCATCGTTTTTGCTCACCATGCCATTCCAGTTTGAACCCAGCCATATGCAAATCAGTCTTGACCCTGTGCCTCATGGGAACAGTCCAGCCCGAACTGCCAAGCCAGGTCCTCCCTGGACTGGATACAAGCATCCTAGGACCGGTTTTGGGGTTTCACCCCTCTTCAGCCAGGATAGCTTGATTCCAGTGGCATGGAGAGCACGGGACCCACGTCTGGGCATACCCGTCCCACTCGGGGTGACAAATGCAAAGACAACAGTAGATGGACAGAATGCAGAACAATGTCATACATTCACCCCAGTACAGAGATCTGGGCCTAAATCCATCGTTTTTTTGCTCAGACGTGGGTCCCGTGCTCACTACACCACTGGATTCAAGCTAGCCTGGCTGAAGAAGGGTGATGCCCTGAAACCGGTCCTAGGATACTTGTTTCCGGTCCAGGGAGGACCTGGCTTGGCAGTTCGGGCTGGACTGTTCCCACAAGGAACAGGGTCAAGACTGATTTGCATATGGCTGGGTCCAAACTGGGGTGGTGTGGTGAGCAAAAGAATGATGGATTTAACCCAGATCCTTGTGACTGGGGGTGAATGTTTGCATTGTCCAGCATTCCGTCCATCAATTGTTTCTTTTGCATTTGTCGCCCTAAGTGGGAAGGGTATGCCCAGACGTGGGTCCCGTGCTCACTACACCACTGGATTCAAGCTAGCCTGGCTGAAGAAGGGTGATGCCCTGAAACCGGTCCTAGGATGCTTGTTTCCGGTCCAGGGAGGACCTGGCTTGGCAGTTCGGGCTGGACTGTTCCCACAAGGAACAGGGTCAAGACTGATTTGCATATGGCTGGGTCCAAACTGGGGTGGTGTGGTGAGCAAAAGAATGATGGATTTAACCCAGATCCTTGTGACTGGGGGTGAATGTTTGCATTGTCCAGCATTCCGTCCATCAATTGTTTCTTTTGCATTTAAATGAATGATGTAGCAAAAACAATGAGGCCAAAGGGGTCAGGGACAGATGGAACACAAGCGAACCAAGAAAGTAGGGTTTGTTTCCAGACTTGAAATGTTGTTGAAAGTGGGTGGACATGACCCGCTTTAAGAGGAAGTGAGCACACCTCTTTTCGGTGCCAAAGAGGAGCGTGGGTGTTCACCCACGCAAAAAAGGTCATATCGAAAAAACGTAAAGTTGATAAAGTACAGATAGGGGTGCTTTCCCCAGGTGATAATGCTTGCCATTTCCTTACCAAGGAAGCGGGTAGTTATTATCTTGACCATTGGAACCTAACCTTTGTATTTGAAAAGGGGAAGTCAAGCTGCACTGGCCTCTTTGGTAGCAAGCAGGCACTAATCTAAGAGGAGAGGAAAGATCTAACCGCAAAGGATTGGCTTTATAAAATATGGAATTTCTTGTCTGTTAAACACCAAGGTGTTAAATATGGGCAATGGAAAGAGCACTTTCCCAAATCTATCATGGTGCCATAGAAGGTACAGATAAAGACGACCTTATAACACGTATGGTCGTTGACAGTGCTTTAGCGTTCTGAGTTGAAGCAATGTTGTAATCTGAAACTAGACCGTAGCTAGGTGAGAAGGGAAATGATACACAGGAATGTGTTCTGTGAATAAATGTATTTCTAGGAGTTTGCATGGATCTTTCGGTTTTTCCTACTTTGTGGCCTTTGCTTCTGCTCTATTCCAACTTAATAAAAACTTAAATTTGAAAAGGATGTTCGTCTAGCGTGTGAAGAGGCAGGCATGGAGGGTGGGTTTGCGAATCTGATATTAGAAAGTGAGGTCAGTGGTGAAAGGACAAAAAATTAATTGGTGGATGTCCGGTTGTGAAGTGACAATCACATCTTATGGTGCAATTTTGCGGTACACTTTGCTGCTACCCTCTCCTGCCCCATCCTGTAAACACCACAGCCGAAAGCTCTAGAAAAAGGGTCATCTTTCTCAGACATTTCCTCTGTGTACATAGAGGGTTGACCATGCCATAAGGGTTTGGAAAAGAAGAAATTAAGAATGTGCTCTAGTATGTTGGCAAACTCCTGGCGAAAGAAACTTCTTCAGGCACAACCCACAGTTCTGTCAGAAAGCCTTCATTATAAAGGAATCTGAGAAACTAGCAGGAAACAATGATCTAACAAAGCCCTTCTTTAATAGACTCAGAACTTAGTTTTCCTGCAGTCCAGTAGATAAGTAGGTAAAGGCCCTACGGCTTCGACAGTCCCACCTGGTGAAATATCTTCGACACGTATTAAAAGTGCACTCCTATATATCCACACCTACATGTAGAGATGAATGCCTTTGCAAGGGCAGGCCTCTTACTGCTGATAAACGATGCATAAATATGGAATTGAACACCTCTACCATCTCCTCTGAAGACTCCAGATGTAGCTGGTTAAGAATTGGACAAATGCTGTTCTAATTCACATCTGAAAATGACAAGATAGTTGACTATCTACTGGCTGACTAAGACCCGGAAGTAATGAGGCAAGCAGCATCTTATCGGCTGAGGGTGATCTGAATGTGAGGCTCTCCTGCCTTCAAAAGAATAGATTGTGAAATAACAAAGTAAAATGGACCAGGTACAAGGATATTCAAGAGTGAATGGACTTAGTAATCCACGAAACAACATCTTTGACCAGAGTGTAAAATTGCTTTTAACCTCCCACCATCACATTTATTTTATCTTTTACAGCCACTTTTAATGATATCGTTAGATGCCTGTTTGCACACACTGACCATCAAGCTGGCGCAATGCCTGTAGAAACTTGGAAAGTTTGAAGTTGGAGGTGACCGAATAAGGGAGTGAAACCTGTTGCGTGTGAAGATGTTGGAAGTGAAGTTATCTGCGATGTAAAGGTAGCACACAGGAAGAGTTTGGGGGGTAGAACTGAGGCAAGCCTATTAATAAATGATTATCGGCCCTTGACATAGCCCCTACATTGGGTTATGCTGATAGGAAAGGTACTCAACTGGTAAACTATTGGTCAGCCTGTAAAGGAATATAGATAGGTTATTGTTTCAGACCTCCTTCATAGTGACAGAGTTGTAGCCTGCACTGTGAACAGTTGTCAAGGAGTGAGGAGACTCGTGATGATGAAGCACGCCACCTTAGGTGGGTGAGGGAAATCCTTCTTAAAAAGGAATATCCCAATACAGTTAAGTTACTATTGTTTCTCCTTTCTTTTTCTTGTTAAAGACCCAGGTGTTTCTTCGTGTGTTAGAGTGGTATAAGTTGGGAGCTAACACCTGCTGGTCTATAAATCTCCCTTGTTGTGTTTGGAGTAATGTACACCTAAAAATAAGATGTGAACATAAAAAAAACTATAAACCTAAAAAGTTACAATAAAGTCTGACATCTCAAACCCAACTGAAAAAAGATTGTTGCAGGAAAGCTAGGCATAATATTAAGAGCAAAACTAATGAAGAAAGCTGTGTCTAGAGATCTGAGTCAAGTGATTACTCAGTCACATGCAGAGCCACAATGTGATGAAATGCATGAAAATTTCATTTTTGATAAAATAGGGTGCAAAAAACCCTGAAATGGTTCCAGTGCAACAGGATTATTCAAGGCAATCTTACACAACACCAGACATGCGCTCTGGTCAGAGGACAATATTATGAATTTCAGAAAGAATACAAGGTTGACGATATGTGTATTATAAAAGAGACAGTATCAAATTTAAGAAATTTTTACTAGACCCTATTTAAAAAAGCAGAACAAAACTTGAGCTTCATACTCGTTATGGCAAGTAAAGTAAACTAAGCCACAAATGGGACCCCTCCTGTTACCGTCTGCGTGTTCTATTAGTGCATGTGATAGTGCTACATACTGAGGAAAATAAAATGGTGGAATGCTTGAATTCATCTCTGCCAGTAGTAAATGCAGTGGCTCCTTTCCAGTCTGGTATTTTAATTGTGGCCCACTAGGCCACTTTAGCCTGAAATCAACCATGTGCGTATCTGCCCGGGTCCAGCTCCAGTAGAAACAGTCCAGTCCGAACTGCCAGGTCCCCTTCAGGTGGGAACACAAGCAAGCCCAGACCGGTTTCCGCCTATTTAGGCATCACCAGTGCGGTCTAACTTGATTACTGTGGAATTGTGAGCACAAGATACTCTGCCTGCATCGCTCCCCGTGGGGCAAGTTTGATCTCTAAAAATACAAATAAAGACTTCACATCCAGTCAGTCACTCACAAACATTTATTGTGTTTAGTTGTGGATTCCCCAGTTAGTTTGTTGAAGGGCCAAGTCATGGACTCGCCCAGAATAATCCGCTTTCACTTCACTAAGTACCATGGAGTCTTCTCTAGAGCACAGATCTGGTCAAATAGGTGTTACGGAGCATGTTGTATGCTGACGGTGAGCAGGACATGAGCTCTTAGTCGTTCACATTCCTAGCCATTGGCCAATGTGTGGCTGTACTGCCGTAGGTGGCACATCGTGTTTTTCTAAGTTCCATGTATATGAAAAGATGGTTTCCATATGATCTGTGATTGAGATATTAGTTATAACAAAGGAAGCCATTACCCTTCACGAAGGCACATGCTTGATCTGTTTTGCCTCCCGCAATGGTCCAATCCAGTGCTTGAAATGGAAAAATAAAAGTGCAGATACTCTGTACCAGAGTACCTGCTTGTTTCCGAGAAGTGCCGGTATTCTCCAATTAAAAGTATTACATTTCTCTTGAGAAGTGCCGGTACTCGCCCTCTCAAAATAAAAAAAGTGCCGGTGCTCCGTACCAGACAGTACCGGAACATTTAAAGCACTGGTCCAATCTAGAGGAGAAGAACATTCAGGTTCCTAAGGTCCAGCCGCAGACCCTTTTGTTTTATTTGTGGACTATCTTATTTCTCACAGCCTACAAACGGGGAGAGGTAAACACCAAGTCCACTCTGCAAACGACAACATGCCCATCTGAACCGGACAAAGCGGAAACTTCTTTTGTGGGACCATCCAAGGATGGAGGCATAACCTAGTTTGTGTTCTGTCCACGTGCTTCATTGGCTATTAGTAATATTTGTTATTACTTTGTCCTAAATCGTGAAAGGGAGACCCCCCCACTTTAACGGATGAGTGAGTGTCTTGAGGACAATATGATTAATAGCAGGGGCATCTTAAGGATTTCGGGGGCCCTGGGCCGAAAGTAATTTGGGGCTGCAATTTCAGCTCTTTCAAACCTCTATGGCAGAGGTCTTCAAACTTTTTTGCTGTAAGCCCCCCTGAGCAAAAGGTTTTCAAGTCGGGCCCCCCTCCAAATGTTTATGGCAGTACTTTGGGGGAGTGGAAATATTCAGGCCGAGTGCAAGTGGCGGGATTACCATTTCAGGAGTACTTTTTCTGTAGCTGATAATCCACACTAAATGTGACCCTTATAAAAGAGCAAATAAATAAGGCAATCTCACAACTCCTGATAATTGGGGAGTTGTGAGCCTCTCACACTTCTTAGACCCAATGCAGCTGCACCTGTTGCACTAATGATAGTTGCAGCCCTGAGTAGCAGTCTGTGTCCTCTGCCTCTTTCACCTCCTCCCCACCATGCATGGCCATCACTCCAATCTTGGAACAGACTCTCTGTCCCTTTCAGAATAAAATGAGCTCAGGCATGTTTACCACCACTTTGCAGCAAGGGTGCCCTCACCGCTAATGCTAGGAAGAAAAGTGAGCCTCTGATCCTCTTTTATAAATGAAGGCAATCATAATTGTGATGCAGTGGGCCTCTCACTCCTGGGCCCGAGTGCCATTGCACCGGTTTCAGTAATGAGATCGACTGCCTTGCAAAGTGGTGGTCTTCTCCACCACTTATTGAAAAAATAGGCCTCCATCTTGCCCATTTTCCCGCTCTGCCATCTCTCTGAAGGCTAAGCTAATGTGTCTCCCCTGATTCAATTTACCCTTCTTTTGGGCCATTGGTCCGAGGCCCATAGCAACACTGGCACAATAGTGTAGCACTGAGCCCCAATGTAATCAAGAAAAGATAGTAAGACAATACTAATTGGGGTTATTTTGACGCCTCACACCCCTGAGCCCCCATACCACTGCATCTGTAGCACAAATGATACCTACTACTCTGCCCACTGGCCCATCACTCCTAGACATGAGGTCCAAAGCAGGTTGTCTGCCCTTTATTGTAATTTTTTTTTTTTTAAAGGAGTAAATCCCACATCTCGCCGCCTGTGGCTTAGGACCTGTTTTCTGCGCAGCAAGGGTAACCTGGGCCCTAATGCTAACCAGGAAAAAAGATTCCCATCCGCTATTTTGCTTGTAACAGACAAAATTGGGGTGCACTGCCCTAGTGCCACTGCACCTGCTGCATTAATGGTAGTGAAGGTCATTTAAAATCCATATGCCACATAATCGACCATCTGCTGCATATTCTACAGATTAAAAAAAATGTGTTTCCAGCTCAGACGGATCAAAACTTACTAAAAAGGCAACAACACATGTTGCCACACAGTGAAAGGCCCATCGCAAAGGTTGACAGTCAGCTTTTTGTTGCTGAATTTGGGTATTAATCTGGCACTGAGGGGAAATATTTGCCCACACAGTGTTAGCATGTGTAAAATTGATAAAATAATGAAGTAACACTATCACAAAAAGTACTGTGCTAAGCCGCACATGTTGGCTGTTTTTGCCACATAATTTAGTCAACTCTGCCACATAATTGCATCCTTCCCGACGCATATTTCCAGCAGCCTTGCTTATACAGTGTATAATACAATTTTTAAATAATGACTTGTATATTCACAGTGCTTTGTGTTACAGGCTGGGACGTCATAGCATTGTAAATACACAAGTCAGGATTCCACACGTTGCCAAGCAGGATTCAATTGTATGACTCTCTGGTTTCAAGGTTTAGTTCAATTTGCCTTTGTTTTTCGTTTACGGTATGTGCATTATTTTATATGCAGCTGGCTAAATGTGAAAAAACACGAAAATACTTACAGAAAATGTTGTTCTTTTCTTTGTAGGCACTAAGCCACGTTTTTTTATCCTGCCACCACGGCACCAACAATAACAGTTACCATCATTTTATATGCCCTTCACATGCTGGATGTAAATGAAGACAGCCTGGAAACGCGATAAATCAAGAAAGTCGCACTTCCAGGCCATCTTCATTTACATTTTATTTACAAAGGCATTTGCGCCCCCCTAGGAACATAGCTACGGCCCCCCAGGGGGGCGCGCACCACAGTTTGAAGACCTCTGCTCTATGGCCAGGTCACTGACCGTGCACAAATACACTGGTCCAAATTCTAAGTATGTTTACATCAAATATTTGAGGATAGTGATGTGTGTTTTCAATATAATTATACAGCAGCAGCTCCCTAATATTATTGCAACTAATCTTTGTGACCCCGCCCAGTTTTCATGTGTGAGGTCCTGTTTTGATCTAAAAGAAACTTTGTTTATTGATGTTGGTATGTGTTGAAAAACAAACATTTCTCTGCAAAATGACTCTTATAGACTCCCATCCATCGCCCACATTAAAAATAAACTAAAGGAAAACGGTATTTAAAACGATCTTTTTAAGAATTATTCAAGGTCATCTGGGCAAGAGTCTGCAGAACAGAGCTGGCTCTATTAAGGATCCCCGAGCCCACTTTGCCCATGTCTTAAAGCGTCTCTGAATATTAGTAATGGGCCCCTGAAATATTCTTCAGGCGATGAGGCCTTAAAGCTTTCTCAAGGCATTAAAGTAAGATGGCGACCAGTGTCTCGGGCGTTAAAGCAGGATTTCTTGAGCATCTGAAAACGACATAATTCTGCATATTTGCATAACTTATCAAAGAGCCATGACCTAGCCGTGAGACAATTTCCGTTAATTATTTTATTGATAGAACAAGCGACTAGGACAGTATAAGATAACTCACAACATGACTGCACTTGGGCCCGCAGCATCTCACTGTCACTGCATCCGTCTTTCTATTATGTCTATGAAATATGATTGTGTTTTCGGTGCCATTTTGAATTCAAAGTGGAGCACCCTTAACTATGTGTGTGTCCTCTTCACTTAAACTTTTTTTTTTAACACCCGCGACATTGTTTGTTTACCACATCATATTGAGTTTCTGCCCATTTCGGGACGTGAGAAATATAAATGCGTATTTTTAGGCCGCTCTTACACACAGCTCTCCCTCTCTAAATACAAACCAGGAAGTGGCGGAGAGTAGAGAGCACACGTCTGTGTAGAGCAGACCTTTCGACGCTGCTGCGAATGAGCTACAGGCCTATCTATGCAAATCTCTGTTTGCATGTCCAACCGTGGGTATCGCGGATGCTCGCGGGCGCTGGTGTGCTTTGACTGCAAACTGGGCCTGCAGTGGGTGTGAAAAACCATACCACGCACCGGGGGCTCCACCTGCCCTCTATTCGCATGCAAATATGATTCTGTTGGCGAAACCGCTGCTAAACTAGCATGCGACGTGTCCTCTCGGCGAAACCCACCAGGGATGCCTTTGGTGGCGCCAGGTGTCTGAGTGGGGATTTTCTGACCTGGTGTGACCCTCCGCAGACGGAGTGCGGGCGGCATGATAGAGGTTTCAGGGGCTGCACTGCACAAACTGATAAACCCCGACCTCAGAAGAGGAAGGTCGAACGTTTTCCGGACAATACCCTTGTTTACAGAGCTTAATTTGTTACCAAAAATGTGCAGACCGGCGTCTTTATTAGAACCCCTAGGTCGGCGCTGCAGAATGCTGGGGGTTGTACTTGGGTGCTTAGGGGCTTATGCAGGGCTTTAAGTGGGATAAAGTAACTGGGAGAGGGTGGTCTCTCAAAGGGGCGTGGCCAATGTAATTAAGGGCGTGGCTTAAACATCTGTGCTTAGTATAGTGCGCCGCCTGACTGGTATTTTGCTGCTTCTGTCATTGCATCCACATATATAATACAACAAGGAACATTATACCTGTAACAAGCCAGGGCTATTGACTTTGCCAATGGTTGTTTGTTGCATAAGCAACAGCCATGGCTCCGTTATATATAATATGAAAATCCTTCAGTTCTAAATGATGAGACGGTGAAAGAACTTTAACGAGTCTCTTAAAAGTTACCTCAAAGGCAGTGAAGGGTGGCACTACTGCAGAGCTAAGATTTTTTTTCCACGCTGAGGGTGAGGGCAAAAATGGAGAGCCCGATAGGTGCGGAGCACCGGCAGGACCCGGCCCACTTAAAGCCCTGGCCTTATGTATGAGAGGGTTCTGTCAATTGAACAATGTGTTCGTACATATGGGCCAAAGTTATTTCACTTCGTGCCTCTTCCTCCAACCCCACACTTTCTGTATCTTTCTCTCAAACTTGCAGGCCCTTTTCCATCCTTGCTTTCCTCTTTGCCAGTGTCTTCCTATCTTTTCATATTTTTTTTCCACTTCATTATCTTTTTGTTCTTCAGTTTCTCCTTTTTCTGCTTTTCTTGATTGCTCTGGGTCAAAATTTGAAGAAGCAAAATAAGCCCTGGTCCCCATAGAGTAGCAACTGTCCCCTCCACGTGCAGCCCCTGGCATAAATCAAGCACTGATTTACTGCTGTAACTCGGGAACGCTGACGTCCTATGGAGAAATCCCACATGACTTTCTAACGTTGCACTGGCGTGAGCTTCAGGGTAGCATCATGGTGGCCTTACCCAAGGTCAAGTGGACTTATGCGAACCCACCCGAGGTATCTCATGCCAACACTGCACATTCTTGATCCTCCGGTTGCAGATTGCATGCACCCTGTGCCACCTGGCCTCGTTCTTCAAAGACCAGGCCAGCTGGCACTTAGAAGACCTACGTTGGTGAGATGTGTTGCCCTTGTGTACAGAACCAAGCGGGAGAAACTTTCTCAGGAATGACATCGTTCCCTCGCGACCACATCCGCAGTTAGCTGAAGCCTCTCACCTTATGCTGGAATGAGACCTTTTATGTCTTATGCTTGTTTGATAAGGAGCTGAACAAAGGTTTCCAAGAGCTTTCCAATTGTTTTAAGTGAGGCAAAATAATTTGTGGTGGGAGTGTTGAGTTTTACCAGAAAAAAACATTTATTTGACAGTATGGTCTAAGAGACAAGTAATTAAGGATCCATTGGCCTCTGCAGCTGATGTTGTGCCCTAACGGAGTTGGGTGAATGCAGAGAGTCCTTTTTAGAATAAACCCAAGTGAGATCTATCCGTTTTGTACAGACAGCCATAGCCGCAATGCACAAAGAAACACAATGATTTAACATTCATAGTTCATACATAGCCAGGGCCCCTAGCGACAATGCATTTGGCAAGGGACATAGAAAATACATAGTTCTTTACAACTAAGGGTATCTCAGAGGAATGGTTAACCGCCACACCCATGCCTCTGAAATAATTCAAAGTTAATGATATTTGTGTCTACTCTCATTAAGGTGCTTGTTGTGTTTCAACTTTCCATTGAAATGAAGAAAATTATCATTAGGTCTAGCTTGATACAACTGATGTCTGCATAACCTATTGTTATCTATTCTTTACAATATACATAGTTCGGTTTGCTCCTCCAACGGATTATTTCTGTCTCACCTCATGCTGTTGGTTTCTTGGTGTACTGTATCATTCCGCCACCTATTGAGGGCGGGCACTGTAATGCATCAGGGACTATTTAACATCTAACAAGTAACTTCGATACATCACACATTAAAATATTTTGCTTTTATATGCATTTTCTATAAGAAAAATCCGTTGTTTTTTGTATTTTGCACTACAGCATATTTTTAAATGTTTTATTTAGAGTTCAATGTGCAATGCTGATCAACTGGCTTTGCCAATGCTTGTTTTTAATCGCAAATAATTTTAAAATGCTGGTCAGACCCAGCGACTATTCATTATTAAAAAAAAAACCTTTCTGCTGGCCTTCTTCCTTGTTAGGCTGGTGTTTCCTGACCTATCCCTGGCTGACTGCAACATTTCACCACCATCCCAAACCTCATTCCGCTTACAGTGGACCCTCCTAAAGAGCAGACTCGGCCAGAAGCTGTTGACCTGGGATGGCCTTTTGGCAGAGTTAAAAACTTTTTTTTTAAACAAAATTTATTGTGAGGGCCAGGTGCACTATTGGGTTTTGTAGCCCCAAAGCCTGTGATTTACAAAACCACAATCCAAATTCGCAACGTGTCAATGCCACGTTATGTTTTGCAAACGTCATTGCAACACACAAGCTTTAGTTTGTGACCCAATACAAATTTTTACAAGTAGTGGTACAAAATGGTCGTTCCCTCTTGATAACCTTTCGCAACATAATAAAGGGTTGCAAGTGCGACTTCAGTGACAAACCTTTGATTGGGGAACAAAGCACACATTGGGGTGTATCAATTGGCAAAATGGACGCTGTTCTTGAGGGGCAGCTTCCACTTTTTAAAAGTGGGCTCTGAACATTGGTGGAGCACACTGTAGTCCAAGAAGCCTCTGCGTGCCCAGTGTCCTTCACATTGCACCCTTATTTTGTATAATGGCAGCCCCTGCCCCTTTAGCGGCAGGGGCTGCATTAAAAATAAGCAGCCATTTTGCGATACTGGATGCATGGGTGGAAGTTTGTTGTCCCTCCAAGGTCCCCATCCTTGCATTTCTCGCCCTTTTGGTAGGATTCTATGATGGAGATTTCCTCCGCCATACTAAGGGGGCAGGAGACACTTATGCGTTTCGACAGATCAGGACATTAATCACCGCCCGAAAGGAGGCCCAGGTAGCTAACCACATTCTGTGAAAAAAGCAACATAGTTTCTTCCAACCCTTTGTACATCTGCCTTAAATTGCACACCTGCAAAAAAGTGGCTCAAACTTTTTCAGAACTCATTTTCCCATGATGCATACATTTATAGATGTATTCAATGCACCTTTTCTGCTTTTCATGGCACTTGTTGCCAGTCTGAACTGAAGTAATGCTTTATGTAGGAGGTCATATTATTGTCCCACTCAGCAGTATTACATTTATCAACCCTCAAAGGATACAAATCTGAGTTGGGAACAAGGCGATTTGAGCCTCAGACCTTCATGTTGTCAACAAATTTCGACTGCGAACATTAAACCTCTATACAAAGTTATATGCCTCCTCTTTCTCTATTGTGAAGAGCTCTGATACCCTCACGGGTCTTGTTCGTGCTAAATAAAACTTTTTAAATAAAATAAAGTTAAAGGCTTTTTCTGCCCACTGCAGAGACCGATGTTCATCCAGCAAATCGAAGCTTTCAGTGCTGGTAAGATAGCCCAGATGGTTAATGTGACTTTTGCAGAGCACTTCTGTACTCTTTAGGTTACAAGTTTTAATTCTATCACAAGAACTCAGTAGATTCCAGAGAGCTAGCTGAAATCTGCGGTGTTACAAGTTTAAATCCTATTAAGACAGCTTGGAGAGTTGTGCAACAACTGTAAATACTTTGTAGGACACATGTTTGGGTGAGTAAGGAGCTAACCCAGACTGTCATTCGTCTGAGGGTAATAAAATAGGTCTGTTCAATGGCCTGCTTTTTAAAAAAAAGAAGGTCTAGTGATATGTAAGAGGGCAGACCAAGAGAATATTTAAATAACTTGGAGAACGCTAACCACCTTTGCACAATCTTGGTTCAACCACAAGTTTAATGTTCAACATGAATTTGTTCTAAAGGAAGATTCACCCAGTCCCTGGACGCAGGAATGTAGTGAACGTGGAAAGTTGCATCGAGATGTACCACTAACTGTGGGGCGTTGTGAGATGTTACTAATACTTCAGCTAATTCCTCAGCCCAAACAGTCTACTTTGTGTTCTGTAGAAAAATCTGTGTCTTCAAAGGTCTTCCACTTACTCCATGCATTTTATTTGGTTTCTGGTTGCCCATGTATTGTGTAATAGCTTCCATGTGCCCAAACATAGTTCTTCACCCGTCACCTGTGCCCACAAGCACTCTGTGATGGGCCTCAAAGCGTGTCCGTTCCCATATGCAGCCATGTTGGAACTCACCATATCGGCTTTCATGAAGAGGTAAGGCAAAGTAGCCTGACTCTTACCCTTGGTGCATTGAAGCAATTTGGTTAACGCCTGCTTAGATGTATGGCTCTGCTGCACCCATATACCATTCTCCACCAACTCTTCCTTTGCCATCCCATATCTCTTTCTTGGTCGTAGGTCCCTGCGCTCAGTTTCTTCACGCTGTTCGAAATGAATTCGATAATTTTTTAGTCCTTGCCCAGCATGCTTTCATGTAATGCATCTGAAGGTGCTTCTGAAGCGATTGTCTTTTTGGTCTGATTCGAAGTCTCTAGTGCATTACTCGGCTTAGACGTGATGCCCGATACCCTGAAACATACAACTGCCTGCCTTTCATTCCTGGATGATTTCCATCCTTGATCATTTTTTATGGATCTTTAACTTTTGTTACAGATTTGCTAGCAAAAAATGGCAGCAATAACCTCATCTCAAAGTGAAAATGATTCAAGTAAGGAATGGCCTTCACCTGTTGTCTAATGGTGTCTTCCTTGGATCCTCTAGACCACTTTGAAGCCTTTTACACTGTTGACTGTCAGTTTTCCTGGACAGATTGGAGATGATGTAGGGCGTCTTTGGATCTGGTCTCGATTAGATATTCTTCCTAGAAGGCACAAAACAATCTTTTATAATTATCAAGGAGAGAGAGAGGACTAGATAGCCAGTCCGTATCCCCAGGTTATTTATATGTAATCAAAAAGGACTAACTGTATGTGACTATTTGAAGACTCAGGACTGTATGAAGAAGAGAAAAAACATTTGGTTTCTTTATAAAGCCCTCACCCACCAACCTAGTTGGTGGCATGCTTCATCATCGGGCCCACCTAGTGACACCGAATGTATCCCGGGTGTGCTACAACGCCTGTATTTACAGCGGAGCTGGTATATTTGCTGAGTGTGCTGTGAGTGTGATGTGAAAGTGAAAAATTAAAAGCTATACAGTGGTCCCAGTGCCCAGGAGGGCATAGCATTTAATATCTGGGCCTCTGTTAGCGTTAAAAGCAGGACAGTGGATGCTGGTGGAGCGAGAATTAAGCACTCCTACATCCAGGGTGTGGTCTACATGTTTCAGCCAGGCCTTTCATTAATTCTGGCTTTCCTCAGGACCGAAAAAAGTATGTGTAAGTGCATGTAGCACTTATGTGAATGTGATTTAAAATGTGTTGCACGCGCTAAGGTGCCTTATATGTGGGAGGGGGATTCCCTCTCCGAGCAATACTGAACGTACAACACATAACAAACAAAACAAACAAACATACAGAGGAGAGTATAAGCATACTAGCATAAGTCACAGAGATATATCTTTGCCGATAGTAAAGTGCATAGCTGGCGAAAAACACGGCAAAAGTGGAACCGTACTGGTGGTGCGGTTTAAAGTGAATTATTTCATTATGCGCTAAAACGTGTGGTGGACTAGGAGGCGGAAATACACATATGTGTAAAATGTGGTCACGCTCCAAATATAACCTCACGCTAGCGTTTTGTAGTATATGCCCCCGTAGAGAAATCCGGCAGAGATTCTGACCCTGTAATGATAAAGGGCAGGGCACACTGAGCCATGAGAAACCTGCAAAAGGAAAGCTTACCCGGTAATGGTGAGGTTTCAAGATTACTCACGCCTTTGTGGATCAGGACCTGTGGGAAACCTGTTCAGCTGTCGCGGATCTCCGAGAATGAAGGTCCTAGTCGTGTTGCTCGGAGAGGGAATCCCCCTCCCACATATAAGGCACCTTAGCGCGTGCAACACATTTTAAATCACATTCACATAAGTGCTACATGCACTTACACATACTTTTTTCGGTCCTGAGGAAAGCCAGAATTAATGAAAGGCCTGGCTGAAACATGTAGACCACACCCTGGATGTAGGAGTGCTTAATTCTCGCTCCACCAGCATCCACTGTCCTGCTTTTAACGCTAACAGAGGCCCAGATATTAAATGCTATGCCCTCCTGGGCACTGGGACCACTGTATAGCTTTTAATTTTCACTTTCACATCACACTCACAGCACACTCAGCAAATATACCAGCTCCGCTGTAAATACAGGCGTTGTAGCACACCCGGGACACATTCGGTGTCACTAGGTGGGCCCGATGATGAAGCATGCCACCAACTAGGTTGGTGGGTGAGGGCTTTATAAAGAAACCAAATGTTTTTTCTCTTCTTCATACAGTCCTGAGTCTTCAAATAGTCACATACAGTTAGTCCTTTTTGATTACATACAAAACAATCTTTGACATCTTCTCTGAACACTTTTAAATAAGTGGTACCACTTTGCTTCTCTCTGGTGTTGATCATGTTCATCCGGCTGTGTGATACTGGCCTACACTCTAAGATTCATCCAGTTACCAGCATTGTAGTATTGTTCACCATAAACCATGGTGATGCATACTTTTACTATAGGTAAACTTTCAGTGAAACACCTTGAGCAATATAGACGGGCATACATTTTTTTAGGGAGTATTTAGTTAGATGCCTGACATCCACCAAAATTTGGCAGATGTTCTGTCCGCCCTATTTAGAGTATATACCCATAGAGACATTTAAAATGGGCATGACAGGAAAACAGTCAACTCTAAAATAAAAAAAAAACCTTTGCAGGCCTCAATTAGGAGTGCCTCTTCTTCAGACACCCAGTAAACCACAGTTTGTATGAGTGTCATAAGTCTGAGAATGTCGGAAAAATCTGGCATTTGAATTAATCTTTCTTTTTTAAACTGTCTTTATTGAGGTTTTGCAATAAAGTATAGCAGTGCACACACATTAGCAGAATGTTACATATGTCTACATTTAGCATAGCTTGCTCACAGGCGCAACGACCATAATTCCATTTGATGCCCCATGGGGGTTAAACAGTGAAAAACTAATCCCCCCTAGTTCTCAATCTCTGATTTCTAAAACATAGACACAACCTACAGTGTGCACCTCTCAGCCCAAGAGGAAAAGCGCTGTGTAGGGCCTAACATTAGGTTAGCCACTTCTCCGCATGATATAGATGCTCAGTTCTCCCCTGCCGCTGCTGTGCCAGTATGGAAGCTCAACGTTGGTTCGGATATCAAGGGGCACCATAACCAGTCATGTGGTATTTCAGTCTGAGTCCTCCCTCAAGTATGTCAATAATGGGTCCCAAATGTCCCATGGTCGTGAAGTCGGGGGTAAGAGCTCGGCATATGTGCTTAATTGATCTTTACAATATGTAAAATCATCCAGCCACTCCTTGAATTTGGGAGCTCGCCCATGGCTCCACCTACGTGCCACCCTCCGCTTCGCCAGCAGCAACCCCAATGATATGAATTTCCTACAAGGAGCTAACAGTTCCTCCGTGTATCCCAGTAGCACCATGACCAGGGTGAGGTGAATGTGGGTGCCCACCATGTGTGACAGGGCGGTTGCTACCTCCGTCCAGTACCTTTGTGCCCCACAGTCCCACGCGAGATGCAGGAATCCTGCCCCTTCCTGGCTGCATCTATCACAGCGATCGTCAGGTCTCAATTTACATCTATGGAGTCTCACCGGTGTATAGTAAACTCAATGTATGAATTTGAAGTGTATGATGCGCAGACGACTGCTGGCGGTTATCATAACTGTTTGCTTACAGCAATAGAGCCACTGGCTATCAGTGAGTGGTGCATCCAACTCCGAATCCCAATCGGTCCGTGAGCTGGTTTTCACCTCAGGGCGCTCTGCCTGGGCAGCGAGATAGAGCAGGGAGACTGCATGCGCTGGCCCCGCAGCCCTTAATAAGCTATGTAGTGCATATAGTGTAGGGGGTTCCTGGGGGAAAGGGGAGTGGCAGCTCTGACGTTGTGCCTGAGCCAAATGTATAAAAATATCTCCAGAGGCGTGATCGCCTTCCCGCTCAGCATTGCCTCTCGGTCTTTGAAGATTCCATCGTGATAGGGATCTCTCCAGGTGGCTATACCTCGCTTTCGTAACATGCTGCAACAGGATGCCTCATGAGTGACCGGGGTCAGATGGTGGTAAGGAAGGGGCGCTAATGGGGAGTACAGTAAGGGTTTATTCAGTTCCCTGGCTAGCCACTGCCACCACGCGAGGGTAGTGCACGCCACAGTGGAAAAAGCAGTACCTTCGCCAGGGACCTGCACCCCTAGAAAAGATGTAGTGGGAAGAGGAGCCATGCAGCCATGTTCGATTTCTAAGTGGGGCATGAAGGGCGGCGGTTCGAACCAATAAGCCGCAAAGTGGGCTTGAGCGCATAAATAGTATAACTCCATATCTGGAGCTTCGAAGCCGCCTCTCGAGAAAGGCTGGGCAAGTGTAGTTCAGCGCGCACTGGGTTGTTTGCCTCCCCAGGTCAGCCGGATAAGCTGTGCCTGGAGTGCATGGAAAAAAGAACGTCCCAGGGGTACGGTTATTGAGGAATAAGTACAGTAGTTTTGGCAATACAACCATTTTGATTAAAGAGATCCTCCCGCCAGCGACAGAGGCAGTGAGATCCAGCAAGACAGATGCCGTGAGCGAGACGATGGCATTGCCATAGTTCACCCGCAGCATTTCCTCCCTGTCCCTAGAGACCACCACTCCCAAATATTTTATTTCTGAATCGCACCATGTCAGTGGATAATCCAATGAAAATTGTAGGGTGTTGGGGGTAAGAGGAAAGATCTGAGATTTACCCCAGTGTATATTTACTCCAGATACCTCTCCAATGCCAAGAAACTCCCTACGAATTGGATTCAGGCTAGTTTTTGGGTCTCAAATATAGAGGGTAATATCGGCATAGAGCGATACCAGCAAATGCCAAGTAGGATATCGAAGTGCATACTCTCTATGGTGTTGTCGGAGCTTAGTCGCCAACAAAGCGATCGCCAGTGCAAACAGGAGGGGTGATAGATGCAACTCCTGCCTGGTGCCCCGCGAAATAGGGAATGGTCTGGAACAGCTGCCATTAATCTGTACTGTAGCTCACGGCGGACTATATAATAAGGCAATCCAGGATAGAAATTGGGGGGGGGGAATCCCATTCTCCGCAACACCGCAAACAAGTAGTCCCACTCCAGGGAATCAAAAGCCTTGGTGACGTTTAGAAAGCCCGCCACTGCAGCCAATTTGGGGTCGACATCCTGTAGCAGTGCGAATAGAGTGCGTAAGTTATGGGAGGTGGCTCGCCCTGGTATGAACCTCGGTTGATCCGGCAGGACCAATCCCTCCATCAACAAACTCAGCGGTTGGCCAGTACTTTAGCTAGTATTTTCGCATTGCAGTTGAATCAGGATAGGAGCCTGTAGGCCTCGCATGTGGTGGCGTTCTTTCCTGGTTTGAGGAGGGCAATGATTGTCGCCTCCCAGATGGAGAGTGGGAGAACCCCCTTTGCT
Organism: Calotriton arnoldi; assembly: GCA_963921515.1. Lineage (NCBI taxonomy): Eukaryota > Metazoa > Chordata > Amphibia > Caudata > Salamandridae > Calotriton > Calotriton arnoldi. The sequence goes on along the minus strand of CAWUFW010001766.1, from coordinate 1,532,192 downwards.
TTCTCATAGACTTGTTTCAGGATAGGGACCAGCGTTCCCACATAACACTTATAAAAATCCGCCGGCAGGCAGTCTGGCCCCGGCGCGTGACCAGATCTCAACTGCATTTTGGCCGCTTGTATTTCCTCTTCCTCTATATCAGTGGACAGAAACTCCCTCTGCCCCTCGCTGAGTCGTCCTAGAGCTATGTCCTCGAAGTAGGAGGTCACGTCTGTCGGTCGGGTTCTACGTGTGGTGTAGAGAGTGGAGTAAAAAGTGGAGAAAGAGAGAAGGATATCCGCAGTATCTCTTTGTAGGGAGCCATCTGTATCCTCCACTGCCAGGACGTAATTGGAGAATCTGAGAGTACGCACTGCCTCAGCCAGCACCTTCACTGACCATTCACCCTCCCCATATTGGTGGGCTCGATGATAATTGGATTGAAATAGGCTTTCTCGCTCCGCCGTAGATTGGTACTCCGTTATCAATTCCCGAAGCTGAGCTTGTGAGAGTCCATCAGGGACATCTGCAATATGGCCCTCAGTTGCTTTAATGTCTGCTTCTAGTTTCCGAAGCGTTCCCCGAATGTCACGCAGAATGCCACCTCCCTTCGCTATGCACATGCCACGTATCATCGCTTTAAAGGGCTCCCAAACACTAGCCAAGGTTGGTACTGAGCCTAAGTTCCTAAGAAAGAAGTCCCGTATCTTCTGCCTTAATTCCTCACAGAGGCATGTGTCCAGAAGGCCGTAGTAGGAAGCCTCTACGACTGAAAGGGGGACCAGTCCTCAGTGGCCGCAGCTGTAGCAACAACGGGGAGTGGTCAGAGTATGTGCGTGCAAGGTGCTCTGTTCTAACTAGCTAGGTTCCTGGCCCTCGCGAGAGTATCCAATAATCAATACTGGACCAGTTGGAATGTACGCTAGAATGAAAGGTGCCCTCTTCTTGTGTAGAGTGAAGAGTTCTCCGGGCATCAATTAGTTGGTGATCAGCCATGATATTTCCTAAGTGCTTCTCAGCTTTAGTATGCAGGCCTGGTATGCTATGTGATCGATCCATACTGGGGTCTAATATGACATTAAAGTCTCCCCCCCCCCCATATTAAGTGTGTGGAGCCAGTGTCTAGTATGAGTCCCCATAGCTTGTCAAAAAAGGCCGCATCATCTACACTGGGACCATAGCAGTTGACCAAGGTGATGGAAAACGCAGAAGTGCGCCCCCACATCACACAGTAGCGTCCTTGTGGGTCTTGGAAGGAGCCGGATGGGAAATACTGGACATTATTTTTGATCCAGATGGCTGTCCCTTTGGCATAAGTAGAATACGAGGCAAAGCATCTGTGGGCAGCCCGTTTCGCAGCAAAGACAGCCGGTACAGTCTGTTCCAGATGTGTCTCTTGCAGCATTGCAATTTGGATGTTGTGTCTATTAAGGTACCCGAGTATGTGTCTGCGTTTGCGGGGATCGCGCAGTCCGCGCACATTCCAAGTCAGTAGGTTGTGAATCGGTCTATCTGAGGTTCTTGATGTACCCATACATCAGATCTAACAGTGATTGCAACAGGGTGTGAACATTTATCATGGGGAATTCAAGCTGGCACAAGTGTGGCAGAATACATTTACGCAACTGTGGCCAGCAGCTTGGTGCACTACAGTAACCAATTACCCTAAACCCATCCCTCCCCCCCACCCACACCAGCGGCCCAATCCCGCTGGCGAATGCAGTACTACCATAATGTCCAACAAAAGCATAACAAGGGGTAGGTGCCTACTAACTAGCAGTAATCGAAGAAGCGCGCTTGAGAGAAGGTACCAACATTGTAGTGAAGCAGGTAGGGCTAGTGAACATGGGGAAGGAGCCATTCGAGTGGAGGAGAAAAGGAGAGGGGAGGGGCAAATAGAGAGATATTTAGTAAAGATTATAGTGTTAGAGAGTGAAAAGTATAGAAGTAGTAACATAGGCCATATCATAACACAGGGAATTCCCACTGGGGGTATTGCCAGGGCTCCTGGCAGTTCTCCTCGAGTTAACGAGGGTGCCCGGGAGAAGGGGTGAGTCTTGAGTCAACTCAGACTGTTTCAGGGGCCTGGAGGGACTTATCCGGCCTGGCAGGTGTGCTTTGCTCCTAAAGCAGCCGGCGCCCTCAGCCGAGCGTAAGTCACAGCGGCCTGCTATCAGGCCGGCCTCTCGGGTGCAGTCTCTAGCAATGAGGCATCTCGGTGCTTCCACCCAAGCGCTGGCAGGTGTAGGTGGGGAAGTCCTGGTCAGCGCCGCTGGTTTCTCGCGTCCTCAGCACAGCCCAGTCCCCGCACGGGCCAGTCTCGATCAGCGTTTGGCCTCACCTCCCTTTTGAACGCAGCGCCCTGTCTCCAACTCCCTCCTCGGCCTCAGGGCAGCGCAGCACGACAGTAGCCAGTTTCAGGTCAGTCTCGGCAGGCGATGATCGCTTCTAGCGATATCATTCACAAGGATAGTGCTGTTCCACCTCCCTCCTATGTCCACACTCAGGCCGCAATCTTGCAAGGCCTTCCGCATCTCCTCATCGGCGGCACCAGTGTTCTCCCGCTGCCACGCTGCAGCAGCGGAGCTCTCTGGGCATGATTAGGCAGCAAATTTGGGTTGCAATCGTCCCATCCAGGGCAGGATTCTGTAGGATGATTGTCCCAGGTGGCAGGAGCCTCACTTGGGGGGCGGCCATCTTGCTAGCGGCTCTCTGGCGCCATTCCCTGGAATTTGAATTATTCACCTGATAAATTTACAGAGTGAAAAAGACCCACTAAATAATTGGAAATGCTGATTTGGTACGGCGAGTACCAAATTCAGTATGTTGTGTCCTGTTTTGAAGGGAAAAACTCGTAATTGATGTTATTTATCCCATCAAATAAATAACAAAGGAAGCAATAAACTACCATGCAGTTATGAAAAACTTGTAATTGAGGTAATTGCCTTCCTCTTGACGTAATTCCAAATACTTTGTGTATCCTTTTTTCTAGTCCACTTCTGCACAGTTTCCCGAGATATGCAGCGTTCCTATGTTCTTCAGTATCTCCCTTGACAGACATTTTTGTTCCTACCAGAAGGTAATTATGATTTGTTGCATGTTTACTCTTCTTGACTTTTCATACTCACTGACATCACCAAACCCTTAGGACCCAGTTTGTTGGACATGTGTGTTGTCAATGAGTATGTACTAATTTAAGCTAGGATTACTTTTAATAGAAGACATTTTTAGGAGTGGGCAAAATGTGTTGCTTGCCAGTCAGGTTCATGCTGTAGAAGTACTGCAAAAGGAACAAATGATGGACGGAATGCTGAACAATGCAAACATTCACCCCCAGTCACAAAGATCTGGGTTAAATCCATCGTCCTTTAGCTCACCATGCCACCCCAGTTTGGATCCAGCCATATACAAATCAGGGTCAAGACTGATTTGCATATGGCTGGGTTCAAACTGGAATGGCATGGGGAGGAAAAAAACGATGGATTTAGGTCCAGATCTCTGTGCTGGGGTGAATGTTTGACATTGATATGCATTCTGTCCGTCAATTGTTCTTTTTGCATTTGTCACCCAGAGTGGGACGGGTATGCCCAGACGTGGGTCCTGTGCTCTCCATGCCACTGGAGTCAAGCTATCCTGGATGATGAGGGGTGAAACCCCGGAACCGGTCCTAGGATGCTTGTTTCCAGTCCACGGAGGACCTGGCCTGGCAGTTCGGGCTGGACTGTTCCCATTGGGCGCAGGGTCAAGACTGATTTGCATATGGCTGGGTCCAAATTGGTATGGCATTGTGAGCAAAAAAGCGATGGATTTAGGCCCAGATCTCTGTACTGGGGTGAATGTATGACATTGTTCTACATTCTGTCCATCAATTGTTCTTTTTGCATTTGTCACCCCGAGTGGGATGGGTATGCTCAGATGTGGGTCTCGTGCTCTCCGTGCCACTGGAGTCAAACTAGCCTGGCTGATGAGGGGTGATGCCCGAAACTGGTCCCAGGATGCTTGTTTCCGGTCCAGGGAGGGCCTGGCCTCGCAGTTTGGGCTGGTCTGTTCCCATGGGGAACAGGGTCAAGACTGATTTGCATATGGCCGGAATCAGCATTCTGTCCATCAGTTGTTCTTTTTGTAGAAGTACTGCTGCATACATATATTCATACATACATTGCATCACACGCCAGTAACTAAGTGTCAAATTTAAAACTCTGTGTATTTTTTGACTTTAAGTTTATTGTGAGTTTTCACTCGAATGCATTCTACTATGTACTCTGGAATTTGTGAGTTCTCTGTCTCTTTCACTCTTATTTCTGTCCAGCAGGCAGAGCTCGTAAATTTCCAGTTCATGTGGTGCTCCTAGAATTCTGTTCTCTTTCCCTCTTACTTTGCAAAATCAAAAATCACTATTGGGTATGAAAAAGCTTGAAAACTTGACATTTTCAATAAAATAATGTCTTGTATTGTTGATTTTGATCCCTTGACCAATTCAACTATATATCTAACATCTTACGAGTGTCTTGAATGTAACGTACATACACATTTGCGCCTTCTAAAGTATGCCACAAAGCAGGACATGCACAGAGAAGGACAACAGAAGACTTTCCCACGGTTGAACAAGTAATAATCCGCCCTTTCTAGTTACCACACCCATCAGGGAAAAACACATGAGCAGAAATAGAAGTGCTAGCTGTGAACTTGCACCATGGCTGCATTGTGGAATTTTTCACAGTTGCAGCTATTTCCTTCTGCCCCGAAACCTAGCTGTGCAGCGTTTAACTATGAGTAGAACATGGGAGGTGAACCTATTTAAGGGAATGTCAGTAGTTATTATTGAGTTTTGAGCCATATATAGTTGTAGTTCTCTCGCCCCAACAACTACTTGGACTCCCTTATGCTCTTTTTAGAACTTCTACCAGACATGCCAAGATTGTAATGGCAATACTTCCCAAAGTGCATCCTCACTTAAAACAAAGGCAACTCCTTTCACAAAAAACACCTATTTTTCACTTAACTCCCTATACTTACACAAAGCTTTCGCTACTCACATAGTAACTCATCGTATTGGGCATTGTAATCTTTGTCAAGCGGTACAGGATATAGCCTGGATTTCTTAAATCTAAAGTGGGACCAAACGGGTGACAATGAAGTGGAGTCACCCTCTCCATTTCTGCGTAGCTGCTCATCTCCGGCCTCCCTCATATAGGAAAGTTTTAGAGTAGGAGCTGAGCTGTCTAGGTTCATCTACTATAAACGACTTTCATTAAAAGATCAATCTGCATTGGCGGGAATTTAAAGAGGTATACGCGCCTGTGAGTCGGAAATCTTTCAATTTTTTTGTGATGACTGCAATCCTGATCCATGCAAATGTGCTCAGATACAGTATCCAACCTAGGTTAAAAGTTTTCGATGGCAGTACACTGAGGTTCCTCCATCTCAAACGCTATAGTTCCACCAACTCTAAATGAGGTGGGCTAACTCTGAGTTTAGTGGGTCTGGATCCCACCAATTTATGGCAGTGTTCCTACTCCGCCAAGCTCTAAAGTAGACCATACGTTTTATTACAGGCTTTGAAATTTAGCTGATGTAAATTAGGTCCAAAACCAAACTTTTATAGAACCAAGGATATAAAACTACTCTGGACTTGATCGAAAGCCTTTTCAGCGTCAACTTTGATAACACAGCAAATGGAATATTTTTGTGAGCTGTAGTACTCGCAAGTATCACCAATCGAACGTCATCACATGCTCCTATATAGTTAATAAAATGTTACTGGTCAGTGTCGATGACCATTGGGAGACTTGAATATTGCCACTGTGCTAATATTTTGAGTACTTTCTTTTAGACGTGAGGGATCCCTGCAGGTGAGACGGCAGTGCCCGACTGAACCTTGAAGTGTCCCCTCCAGAAGTCGGTACTCCCCTCACGCCTATGGAGTAGTGCTCTATACCCACCAAGGTGGAGAGCTTTGTCTGGTTTCACTTTTGGTACCAGGCACGTACCTCATTAGGTCATCCCCAAATAGCGGGGAGACCCAACGCCCCGTAGGGCAACTCATTCCTCACCCTGGTCCTGAAGAAGTGCCGCCCGACGGTTGGTCACCTAAGGCACGAAACATGTTGACCACACACTAATAACGCTATTTTGGTACATTAAGACCACTAGATAGCGTCACTGTTTTTACTTAGTCCCGGTCCAACACACCTTATTAAATTAGTTTTTCTTTGGGATCCGGTACCCATTTTAACCACTTTTTCACATTTTCACACTCACTGCCTCTTGCCCTCGTACCAATTTCACATACAGCATCCTCAGATCAGAAGATCTCCGCCGAAGAAGCCACCAGGCCCGTCAGACATTGCAGCGCCGGTCTGACGAGGAGCGCCCTATGATGAAGCATGACACCCTAACAGGTGTGTGAGGGCATTATGATCTGAAATTCAGATCTCCCAGCGACATAACTTATAGCCAGGTAGCGCTGGGACGCCCCGATGTTGGGGCAGCCATGCGCTTTATAAATTCGCTTAACATAACACTCACCAGTGCACTGACTTACTAGAGGAACTAACTCCTTCCTGTGTTATACTTTCTTTTAGCATCTCAATTTATTAAGCTTATTGTCGTACTTGATAGGCATTCAATTGTTTTTTTATTCACTCAGCTCTTGTCCAGTGGTAACCGTGTTGGTGCTTTGTGTCGTCCGACATCTTTGGAGCCTTTGAGACAGTAGATCATGCCTTTCTGTTGGATAGATTAAAATGTTAGTACCTTATGCTTGGCTCTGGACTAGGTGGCTTTTTCATAAGACACACTTCTCTATTTTTATTTGCATCTCTGGGCACCCTCTGGCCGGAGGCCTGCCAAACTATTTTCTCTATCCTCAACCACATTCAATGTTCACCTTTTCCCCTCCTATGCATTTTAAGGTGTGTTGTTTTACCTTTTACACATAGGAAGATGATTTTAAGGATAGACAAGCACATGGATCCTGACATTCCCTCCTTTGGACCTACAACTGTGACCTGTACTTAAGAATTAAAATAATTCTGATCCAATTTTAACTGTTATTTGTAGCAACCACAAAGTGCTTGTGTTACGGTAAATTCACCAAGTTTCACATTACACTTTTTGCGTCAGCTTTTGCTTTCCAAGAGTCGTTTTCTGCTCGAACAGTCTCCAGCGGAGGCATAGCAAGACCATTTTACCTGAAGTGTGTCTTAGCTGGAAAACGTCTTGTGACCTTTTGGCAAACCACATTTCTAGATATATATATATTTTTAACTTTATTTGTAGATTTTATCAATTACAAACAGCGACATTTTACCTGAGGCTAAGGCAAGGGCAGAAGTACAATTAGAAACTTGCGATTGCATGTCCAAATTCGCAGAAACAATTGCCATATCAAGGAAAATAAGAGTCCAACTGGTCATGCAATGTCCTCGGAGCCGAATACTCCATAGCCAGATCTTATATCTACCCGAAGGGCAACAGTCGACCGTCAACAATGAGTGTGCAACTGGGAATGAAGGGGGAAGGGAAGACGGGGGAAAAAGGGGAAGGGGGGTGAACCTCTCCGGCCGAGCTTAGGAGGGTGGTGCGCAGGTGCATGGGGCGCCTCCCCCCCCCCCTGCGCCGCTGACTTCTCCATTCTCGCTTACCCATCTGTTGCAGGGGCCTGTGCTTGGTCAACCTGGTGTGTACGTAAAAAGCTTTGCAATGGTTCCCATATGTTCTGAGGGCGCGCTTGTAGAGGCATTAGTTCCCTAAACTCTGAAAGTTGGGTGTGGCAGAATGCTGCATCCCTGAGCCATTTGTCCCTATGCGGCTTGCGCCTGTGGCCCCAACAGATCGCCATCCGTCTCTTCGCCAGTAACAACATCATGGCCGCAAGCCTCCTATTATATTTCGGGAGGTTTTTGACATATCTTAGTAGAGCTGTCAACGGGGTGTGCTCTAACCTACATTCCAGCATTTAATCCAGTGCATCAAGCACACCTCCCCAGTATCTCGCCACCTCCCAGCATTCCCATGCCAGGTGCATGAAGGAGGCCTCAGGCGTTCCACAGCGGGCACAGCGCGCATCCGCACTCAGCTCCGCCCTGCACAGCCACACAGGAGTTCTGTATAATCTATGGAGGAATTTAAAATGAATAAGCCTAAACCAATAGTTGGGCGACATATCCCTGGATTGCGTACAGCAATAAGTCCATACACCTTCCTCAAAAGGGGCTCCCAGACTTTCTTCCCATTCGCGCTGGGCAGAGGGTACACTTATTGGGGAGTCGCGCTGCATGCCAGAGTAAAGACGGGTGATAAGTTTGCGGGGTGAAGGATTGGATAAAAAGGCTTCCAGGACGTGGAACGTTGGCGGCGCTACCGGGAACGAAGCGTAGTGCGCCCGCATTGCTGCCCGCAGCTGATAATATGTCATCCTATCCAGGAGGCCCATATGCAATGGGATTGGGTCCGCTTGGTCACTCTCAGGGGCGGTGTGCGCCATAAACGGGGTCGGGTATACCCAATGAAACGCAAATTGGGCCTGTGCACAGCTATGGTACGACTCCATGTCTGGCACACCCAAGCCTCCTTGCTCAAACGGGAGTGTAAGAGTCTCCCAGGCCACCCCCGGCTGCCCGCCCGCCCAGGCCAAAGAGATCAAATTTGAGCGAAGCCGCTTCTTGAATTCCACTGTGAGAGGAAGCGGAAGATTGACAAAAGTATATAGGAACTTGGGCAGTATTACCACCTTAGCAATGGCTATTCGGCCAGCCAGAGAAAGAGGGAGCGCTTTCCAGCGGGGTAATCGACTTTCCAACCACTCCATAAGCCTGCCGTAATTATATCGCCACAGCTCCTCATGATCCCTGCTGACCCAAATGCCCAAGTATTTCACTGGAGAGTCTGCCCATTTTAGTGGAAACTCTGACTAAAATGTGCCTGTGGCAGCTGTAAGCAGGAAGATCGTAGATATTCCCCAGTTTATGGTGGTACCCGATAGGCCGCCAAATCTGGTGATCTCTCGCATAAGGGGATCGAGATTAGTCGCTGAGTGTTTGACATAAAGGGTCACATCATCCGCATACATGGACTCGAGAATCACCCGGGGTGTAAAAGCAAGACCTCTTCGCGCATAGAACTGTCGCAGCCGAGCCGCCAGCGGCTCCATTGCGATGGCGAAGAGGAGGGGCGATAACGGGCACCCCTGTCTAGTGCCACGAGCCACCTTGACCGGGGGGGGAGACCACTTAGTTTATCTGCAATCTGGCTGTTGGGGTAGTGTAGAGTAATGCAATTTTTTTAAGAACCGCAGGACTCATACCAATGTGAGCGAGGAGCGAAAATAGATAAGGACATTCCAGCGTGTCGAACGCTTTAGTTGTGTAAAGGAAAACGGCGTCCGCAGGGAGGGAGGGGTCCACCTCCTGCATTGCAGCGAAGAGGGTGCGGAGGTTGTGAGCCGTGCTTCTGCCCGGGACGAAGCCACATTGATCGGGTCTGAGTATTGTAGGGAGCAGTGGGAGCAGGCGCGAGGCCAGCAGTTTTGCAAGGATTTTATTATCAATGTTAATCATTGATAGTGGCCTGTAAGAGTCGTACATTAGTGGGTCCTTGTCCAGCTTAAGAATGGTCACTATGAGTGCCTCACGAAGGGAGGGGGGGAGGGGGGGAGAACACCCCGTTCCAGCGTATCCTCATACACGTTGAGGAGATGGGGCGCGAGGAGCGGCGCAAATTCCTTGTAAAAGGCAGTGGTGAGTCCGTCCAACCCCGGTGCTTTGTCTCCGGGCATAGCCCGAATTACTCCGATCACCTCCTCTTCAGAAAACGGTTCGTCCAAATATTTACGATGGGCATTGCTAAGCCAAACTAGCTCAATCGAGTCAAAAAAGGGGAGCAGATCAGGAGATACCTCCGGCTGGCGTGCGGCATATAATGAAGAATAAAATGTAATAATTTCTGTCTGAACCACTTCCTGCCTGACCACGATCTCGTCCTCGCCCGTACGCAGCTTACTGATGTATTAATTTTCCCACGGCTTTCTTAACAAACCTGCGAGAGTTTTACCGGCTCAGTCTCCCTCGCCATATTGACGGGCGCGCGCTTCCCTTCCCAGATAATGCGTTTCTCTTTGTGCCACCTCCTCAAAATCCGCTATCTTCGCCTTGATCTGCCCGAGAGTTGAGAGTCGGTTGGACTCGAAATAGTCCGACTCAAGTATACGTATCTCACTTTCAAGCCGCCGCAGGTCATTTCTCAATGTGCGCAGAAATCCGGTCTGCTTGGCGATACACTTGCCCCTAAGGACAGTCTTAAATGCCCCCCATAACGTGGACGGGGAGTCCACAGAGCTGACATTTATCTCAAAATACTCCCTTATGGAAGTCCGAATTTCCTCCCGAAACACCTGGTCACGAAGGGCACCAGCTGGAAGTCTCCAACTGAAGGTCCTACTCGGCGCATCCAGCAGTGTGAATTCCAGTAGTACCAGGGCATGATCCGAGAGGGTGCGGGCAAGGTGAGCACTGTGTCTGACCCAGGTATCTACATCGCGGGAGACGAGCCAGTAATCAATTCTGGACCACGTGGGGCCCACAGTATAGACGCAGGTCCCCTCCCGGTCATTCTGGTGTAGACGACGCCAGACGTCAATCAAGCCATAGTCTTCTATAAGCACCTGAAGTTGCGCCGCTGCCCGCGGATGAGGCCAGCGAGAACCACCCGACCTGTCATTGTCGGGGTTTAGGATCACATTAAAGTCTCCTCCCCATAACACTGCCCCGGGAACCAAGGATTCCGCCAGCCGCCATATTTCACAAAAAAACTGGGGGGCATCTATGTTGGGGCCTTACACCGAAACTAGTCGAACGGGACGACCTCCAAGGACCCCGGCCACCATCACGTAGCGCCCCTGAGGATCGCAGATTGCAGTGCGCGTGTGCCATGGGAGTCCCTTTCTGAGGATAATGGCTGTACCCCTGGTCTAGTTAGAGTACCCTGCCATAAAGTTTTCGCCCATCCACCCCGCTCGCAGGCCGAACAATTGTCCCTCGTCAGATGTAGCTCTTGTAAAAAATAGATGTCCGTCCCATGTCTATTAAGCAGTGCTGCCACTAGGCGCACCTTTCTACCATCATTCAGGCCCTGCACATTCCAGGTGATTGCTTTTAGTGTCTGTGTATTATTCAAATTTTCAACCATCCCTGCGCTTATTCATATCCATGGACGTCAAGAGGGAGGCAAAACACAGCAGCTGAAGGTTTGAAGCCAGAGAGGGGGAAAAAAAGGAGGGAGAGGCAACAGGGAAAAAGGAGCATCGCAACCCAGGTAGTTCACCCATCACCCAAACAACCCACCCCCCACCCAGTACAGCCACCCAACTTGGCTGGAGAGCATCTACCCAATCCCAACAAGGCCACAGAGGGCCAACAACAAAATGCAACATGGGACTCATCCCAGGGGGTAGCACCAGGGAGCTCGGCGTTTCCCAGCCTTGAAATGCTGGGTGGCTGGACAAGAGCACCCATGGGGCCGTATAGTCAATCAGGTGGGCGACCAACGTGGTGCCTGTCCGTTGGATGACAGTGTCCGAGAGACATACAGCAAAATTCAGTCCATTCGAGCGCTGGAATGCACCCCAGTTCATCTTGCTCTGTGAAGCTCCATCAGATTATTCAATCGTTCTCATTAGGCGGATCCTCTTCCATCTGGTCTCTGTCCACTGAGGCAGCCGGTTTAGTGCGTTTGAGGCTGCGGGCGAACTTAGCAGCGAGCTTGGGGTCCGTAAAGTAGGATGTCTTGCCCGAGTGGAAGACTCGTAGTTTCGCCGGGTAAAGTAAGGAGTATTTGATTTCTTGTTGCTGCAGCATTCTTTTTACCGGCACAAATTCTCGACGGGTGGCCTGAACAGATAGGGTAAAATCCGGAAAGAAAGAAACAACATTGCCCTGGTACCTGGTGTCCTGTAGGTCCCGGGCCTTGCGCAGCACCGTGTCTCGGTCCCTATAATTTAAAAGCCTTGCGCTAATGGGTCGGGCGGGGCACCCGGGGGGGGGTCTCGGGCCGAGGGATCTATGGGCTCGCTCCACAATGCACACTGTCGATAGGGCATCACCAAAGAGGGACATTAGCATTTCTTCAATGTAGTCCTCCACACGGGTCATCGCAGTAGTTTCAGGGATTCCGAGGATACGCAAATTGTTGCGCCGGGGCCTGGCTTCAAGATCTTCATTTTTATTCCTGATGATCTCCAACACCTTCTCCATGCGGAGCAGTTTCTCACGGGTCGTCGCGCCGTCATCCTCCAGCACAGAGGTCCGCTGCTCGACTTCCGCGATGCGCTCATCGTAATTCGTCACCTTGTCCTTGAGCCGGTCCAGTCGATCGGACATCTAGTCGATTTTTAAGTCAATTGCTGCCAGGGAGTGCTTCAGGTCTGCGAACATGGCACAGATGTTTGGCTCGGTAGTCGATGCTGATGCCATATTCGCGTCTACCTGCTTCTCCACTGGAGGGGTGCTTCCCTTGGGGATTTTGCGCTGTTCAAATGAGAGCTTCCGCTATCTCGCATCCGCTTTGCCCATGGCGCACTGCCTGGTCACGCAACCGGGCGTGATCCCCACTGAGGCAGGTCCGCTTGAACTCAGCCGGCCCAGGCCCAATCGGATCACTGCGAGGGTGCACCTTGGGGCTTCGTGTCGTGGGGACGCAGTCCTCTCGACCCCACAATATCTAGGTTACAGTAAGGTTGGTACGACCAATTACTGACACGTGGCTACCTGCTCTGTTGCTCCGCGCGCTCCGTCAGCGCTGCTCGCCTTGTTACCGGGCCTCCATTATTGTCTCACTCTCTGCGAACCCCGGTGAGGTCCCTCCCCCCTGCCGCAGTCAAATGTAATTCCTCCATTAAGCGCCCCTGTTCTTCAGGATCATCCCGACACGTGTTGAGGGGGCCATGGGCTCTCTACTCCTTCCAGGATGGTAGGGTTCGGCCAGAGGGCTGCACCCCACATCCACAGGTTACCACAGGGGTGAGTGTGTCCAGTCAAAATCACAAGTGCCGCCCTGTCTCTGGATTTCAATAAGCTGGGCCTAATCGGGGACCTTTATTCTCGCCCAGGCAGTGAATCCCTCCAGGGAGCCTACCCCCTCGCCTCTCAGTTTCAAAAGATGGGCACTTCCTCACCGCAGGGTTGTGACACTGGACCGCAGAGGCCCTGCCTCGCCAAGCCAGTACGCCTCTTATGCCGCCGGGAGGTCCCACCACATAGAACACTGTGTGCCCCAGCCGGCGCTTCCCCTCCAAGATCGGTGCTGGGGTCTATAAGGGGTGAGGGGCCTTCATGGGCGCTGCACTTATGGCCCCCTCCAGCCGGTTCTGCAGCCACGCTTTTACTGTAGCCCCATTGCCCACTCGCTGCCGGTCAGCGGGGCCCTCCAGGGAACGGTCCCCTCCGCCCTCCGGCACCTGCAGCCAAGTCTTTTCCAAACACTTGTGCCTCCACTGGAGCCTCGGGGGGGGGGGGCGGCTCTGCCGCACCGGTGAGTATTACTGAGCCTCCGCCCGCTGAGCCGCGACGCTTCTCCGGGGCTCCTCTGCCTCACGCTCTAGTCTGCCGGCGCCCTCTCAGGCCAGGGGAAGTCGTTCCGGCCCAGGGGGGCCCCGCCAGGGGCGGATCTCCCAACTTAGGCCACAGTCCTACGGGTGCAGCACCCCGCAGGACACCACCCGGTTACCACCACCACTCTCCGCCGGGCGACCTCCCGGCCGATGGTACCTTACCTGGGTGCGTCTCAGCCCACCTCGGCACCTGAACATCTGGGCTCCGCCGGTGGGCCTCTCAGCGCGTGTCTCCGGGGCCTGGAGCGAGAGACCGCCGGCAGTCAGCCCAGCACAGGTCCACCACGTGCGTGGGGTTCCAGCTGCCTCCTCCACGGCTCCAGTCGTCTCAGGTGCCGCAGTGCGTTAATCAGGCCACAGTATACCCCTCGGCGTGATCACATCAGGTCCGGCACAGTTACTCCAGCTCCCAGGCCAGGGCCGCCATTTTCTCTCCGTGGGAAGCACCCGTATCTGTACTCCGGAGCCACCGCTAGTGTCCCTCTAATTTCGCCTCCAGCAGCAGCTTTCCAGGCACATCCTCGCACGTTTTCAGGCCGCGATGGGCGTCCCGACTGCAGGATAATTGGCGGATTGTCTGTCCAACCTGCAGAGCCTCACTACGTGCCGGCCATCTTGCAGCCGGCACGCTAGCGCCCCACATTTCTAGATATTCAGTGAATTTCACAGAACTTTGCAAAATTTCAATGGAATGTCGCAAATTATCGTGAAAACAAATTACTCGACTTTGAATTTCTTCAGGTATAATCCTGAATCCCTGGCTTCGTTTGTATGAAGCCTATCGTTCATCAGTCTCCTCAAGTAGTTAGGAACTGCTTCCAACTATGCACCTTTACATTCTCCCTGTTTCTGCTCTTCTAAAACGTGGCTGCTGGAACTGCTGTACCCTAAAGCCAGCTTAACTTCTACAACCGCTTTGGTTTTGGCAGCTCTAGCCTACAGCTGAGTCAGCATTAGCAATTCCTACATGTAGCAACTAGTTCATTCGCTTACAGGCGACAGGACATTACCTCTTTTGAAAAGCAGTGCATTCCTTGTCAGTGACCATGAGTAACATTTAAGGATATTTGTATTATCCATCCTGAATTTTGAAGGTAGGGTTCCCTTCTTTTCACATTTACATATCTTTGAGTTGTCCATCAAGAATTGTGGCCCTCTCTTCTCTCACCTTTAAAGCTCTTGGAGTTATCTATCCAGAATATTACCGGTAGGGGTCTCCATTTTTCACATTTACAGCTCTTCATATTATCCATCCATAATTTTGCCGGCTAGGACCCGCTTTTCTCTGTGATACTCTGCCTTGTACTCCGCTCCTGATTATGTATTTTTTGTTGGCTCTTGTTTTCATAAGGTAGATGCTGGAGGTCAAGCATTCTCATTCTTATGGACCACACCATTTATGAAAGTGTCTAAAACCCCTACTATTAATCCAAATTAATGTTGCTACTATATCTCAGGTGGTTATGATGCCTGTAATGGGTGTGCCCCTGAGTGCCGAAACCACAGTATCAATGGGATACAATATCAAGGACATAATATTAAAAATAAAATATCAACAGGTAAATAAGTCTAGATTTTCTTTATCAAACTCGACATATATCTACCTGTGTGGTACATATATCTTCCAGGTACGTGGATGGGGGAGTTAAGAGTATTAATCTATACTTAACCTGTATGCACTTACATTTCGATATTTTGTCAAACAATATTCCGTCCTCGATATTCTTGTACCACGATATTGTTGGTGTTGATATGCAGTAGTACAACCATGCAGTGTCATGTTTGTGCCTAACAAACCTTGTATATATAAAATACATACATATACACACCAAGAGTAAATGTAGCAGAGAACAGAATGCAAACTGAAAAGGCCAGGAGAAGATTTTCCCATGACTTGACAGCTACTCGTGGTTCCTTTTGCGATTCTATCACCCATTAGAAATCAACCTAGATCTGTGAGCGTAGGCAGTAGCTGTATTGTAGAAACTTTCCTTGTTGAACCAATTTACCCCACCTTCTTTTGGCGCACACACAAATAAGACATCCCTTTGAATCGCTTGGGTGTAAATAACCTCTGGGAGGTGAAGTGAAATAAAGGGATGGACGATGTTCTTGGTAAGTGATCGACTGCGTTGGAGTTGAAAATGGCTTTTGCTTTCTTCAACCCTGAGACTATCATCTTCTAGATGTATAGAGCGCTTCTCCAGATGGGTCCACCTATCACCCACTGTAGAGCAGGGTTAGCTTACCATATTCACAAGATCAGCGGTTTATACTTCTGTGTGTGCATCACTCTCTTCTGACTCTTAAATGCCAACTACATATGTTCACATAGATTTATGTGATAGAGCGCCCCTTCTCAAATGAGTTTCCCTACATACCATAATCCCACACACACATAAAAAGTCCGTCTACCCAGACCTTAGCTCCGCTACTCGCACACAAGCCCACCCTTCCACAGATTGGCGAATCAAACACACTAAGAATCTCTACCTATGCACACAAGAGTTTGTCTACTCACACAAGTGCCATGGGACTTGTCCGATTGGATGTTGAGTTATTTGGCTACAACATATGACAAAGGCTACCCAGAAAAGAAATTTGGCACCACAGGGCACCAGCAAGTGCTTCCTATGTACTTACTCATGATCTAGGCGAATTAGTAGGCGATTCAAAGACAGAATTGGGAAAGTGTATTTTCAGACCATTTATAGAGCCCCTATCTAATCTTGTTAGGTAAATTAACATTTACTGTGTGCCATGAAAGGATGGCTATGGCAGAGTAAATCTGTAAAACATATGTGAGTAAAAGGAAATAGTTCTAGGAAATTTATTTTAAGTACAGTCAAACTATAGCACAAAGGTTAGGGCTATAATGCCATAAATCGTGATCCCAATCTGTTGCTTTACGAAAGCATCTGTGGTGGGTGGAGTGTGTGTTATCTGTTTATATATAGATATGTGTGTGTTTGTGTGCACGCATGTTGGGTGTGTTGCCTAGTGATCCAAACAAGGAAGACCTAAAGTTTAATTTACTCAGCTTTTGACAACTCACTTAATAATAACAATATTGTTAAAGGTTATGGCTGATATTCCCATAACCTTGGCTTCAAACCCTTTCCTTCAGTGAAAGAGAACAATGAATTGGGGGCGAATTGTTGATGTGAATGAATCGGACAATGGTGTCCAATTTGTATGAAAAGTAATCCCTGCATTTTTGACAAAGGTTTGTCACACATGACAGCGTAGCACTATTTCGAGACCAAGCCAATGGAGTTGTAAAGAGGATTTATCGATTGGTGATGGACAATGTTCAACTAGTGGACTTCCTTGCACAAGATAGTTGGACATCTGATTTGGGATATAGGATGACTCCTCACTGGTTAAAAGGAATATTGCCTTTTGAGTCACTGAAGGGTAGGGAGCCAGCCACCAAACAAATCCCCTAAGTGTTAGTAACAAACAAATCAGGTGTGAGTGGATAGACAAGAATTAAGAATGGTAATGGCTGCCAAGCCGAGGAGATACAAATGCAACTTTAACATCATGAAAGGAGTAAAATGTTCAATTTACTGTTGCTGATTGGATGGTTGTCGTGACGGGCGGAATAGTCAGGGATGGTGGAAGTACATTTTCTGGGAACACAAGGTGAAAGATGTGTAAAATACTGTGGCGACTCTTCATAATGAAGTTTTAGCCGCGTTTGCAGCATTCCAAATCAAACCAGTGGGTGAAGGGACTGTCGGCCATTGTCAGAAACTGCATTCATGGGATTTAGAGTGTTACTACGATATGTCATTGTTATGATTAATAATGTTTCCATTCAATGGTGTATTAGCGGGTAATTTTGTTATACATGAATCTGTATATGCATTATTGTGGAGGGAGGAGATTTGTGGTTTTCAGTCTACTGTATTTGGAATTCCCGTGAGCATTCTGAGTCTTAGGATATTGATGCTTGGGATTCCAAAGAAGGACAATTGGTAGGCTTGCAAGAAAGCTGGAGATAATGTTGTACTGACAATGCATTTCTATTGGGAAGACTTTCAGTGCATGGCACTAGTTTGTGATGATATGTGTTTGTTGTACAGAGCTTTGGGGGTCAATGACCCATTGGTCAAAGACCAGCACTTTGAATTTGCAACACTCTGTTACTAGGAGCTAGCTTGTACTATCACTGTGGATAGTGAAACGGTGCAGGCTAACAAAATGATATAAGTTAGACCGCACAGTTTTTGATAATAGGTCATTTGGAGTTTCTGCAAAGTGGGTAAGTATACGGCTTAGTAGAGGGAACCACAGTAGTCCAGGTTTGACATAATGATCCCAGATCCCACTGGTTTCATTTTGTACAGCAGGACACCTATCTTCATTAACACATCTATCCACACTTGTTGCTACCCCTTACATGGATTTCCCACAAGGCCCTTGTACCCCCAACTAAGATACATTTGTTAATGTACTCATCCATCCAGTTCAACCTATGTTATGTTTGTTTATTCCCCTACCCCAGACAGTGGCTCACTGTACTCTAATTGGGTCTCATAGAAGAATTTTCCCTATTCTCTGCATCTTTTTCGGATTGTGTAATATGGGAAAATACACTAAATAAAGGAATTTAACATTTGATTAGTGCTGCTTGTTTTGAATATACAAGGTGGAAGAATTTTGTTAATTTTAAATAGACAGTCTGCTGTAAGTACGATTGAGGTATCAATGGGAAAGCATAGTTTTCCAATTAGAATTAATTTGTTCAGCTCTGCTACATGTGCAGCATTGACAATTTCCCTGGATTTATTTGTGAATACACAAAAGAATGAAAAATAGTTTCATATGAAGATGTTCCCCAGTTCTGTTTGGAATTTCTTTTTAACCGCTATCAATCTCACTTCAAGTAATTAAGAGTTGTTCACCATTTCATTCCTAGACTTTTTTCCCCAGAACTTAAAAAATATATATATTTTTACTGATTTTAATACGAATAAAGGCAAAGGCACAAATTTGAGGCGGTAGCAATATCAGTGTATCATCCGCATATATCAACACCTCTTACAAGAACTTGAGACAAAAATATGTACACTGGAGTCATCATAAACTGGAAGTGTCTCGTCTCCACTCAGGGGTGTAGTAGAGTGGATTATAGTTGGAGACTTGTGCATTGGTGTGGTCGTAACTAAAGGGATCATGACATCAATCCTAGGAGTGTAAGCGCAGCCGGGAGTGGTGCTCACAGGTAACCACCCATTGGCAGGTCCCAAGGAAATGAACAAGAGACTTGTTTCATAGAGTGAGGAAGCACCCTGGGTGTGGGCGTTAATCTTATGTCTTCCATCAGGTCTCCAGAAGGATCTTTAGACTCGTTGTCTATTATTTAGTGCATTTTGTTCAAGAGAGCTGTATGTTTTTGTAATTCGAGAGTACCTGATATGCACCCAAAGCGGAACACAGAAAGTTTAGCACCATCCTCAGAAAAATTTCCCATTGCTCGCCTTACCACTATCAAGAGGGAGACTTTTTGGGCTCTACATCTGCCAATATGGTCCTTGAGTCTTAGCCTGTGCATCAGACGGTAACGGCCCTATAGCAATGCCTTGCTTGGTTCGATATCACACAGTATGGCTGCTCCATGATGCTTACGTTCTGCATCAGACAGAATTGTAATCCTGTGAGGCGGAGGTGTCACAACAGACTATATGACTGCCTCTCAAAGCTAGTGCTCTGGAATAAATTGTACAGCTGTTTCAAGAGGCTGGGCTCTGCAACAAATAGCATATCAATTCTATGAGGCTTGAGCTCTTCACCCGGCCATAAGGACATTCGATAAGGCTTTGGCTCTGCACCAGAGTGTATGGCCTTCATATGAGACTTGCCTTTGCTCTAGCCGGTACCGATGTTCCATGACTCTTGTTCTACACGCAACATTAGGCCATACAATGAGATGAATTCTGCACCGGATGGTAAGGGCATCCAGTGAGGCTTGCTTCAGCACCATGTATTATGTGGCTTGGCCTCTGCACTAGACCGTATGATCACTGAATGAGGCTGGCGCTTAGTAACACGCTTTTGCGGTCTTGTTAGATCTGGCGACAAAAAGGTGATAGCTTGAGTTGTACCCAACAAAATAAGGGTAACATTTGATGTCTGGCCTGTGCATAAGATAGCATGAATTCGAAACCCTGCTCTGGAGTTTATTTCAACTTATGGGGCATGGGTTCTACCTAAGACAGAATATCTGTGCCATACGACCTTCACTCTGCTTTAGGCTGTATAGCCTTTCCTAGAGGTCTTCATTCCGCGTCAGACGATATGGCTATCATGTGGCGCCTGGGCTTTGTAAGTAACAATGTCACCGCTCTATGAGCCCTTGACGCTGAATAGACACAGTGGACATCCAGTGTTGCCTGGACATTGTAACAAACAATCTGATAGGTCTGCTATAGTCAATATGCTCTTCCGATTCGAGGAACACAGGTGGGGTTAAGAGACATCCATCTTAGGGAAGGATCTCCCTTGCAGAGGGTCTTTGGGAGAGGGATACTTAGTTTTTTCACCATCTCAGCATCCAGCAGTTGACTCAAAAGAAATAAATTGGATCAGTGTTAAATATAAGGGGCCCCACATCTGGATTGTCCTCGATGATCATCAGTAGATAGGTGGCTAATACCGTCCTTAACCAGGCACACAAGAGGTAAATAAGCCGTGGACCCACTGGTCATACGATGCAAGGCAATCCATGAGCATCTCTGACTGCCCTCATCCAGACATGGAGGATGACAAGAAGCTGATGTCTAACTGGCCATACAAGTCTAGCCGGGAACCATGGGTGGCACCACAGGGCGGGTGTTTTTGTTTGTGTTGTACGGTCAACAACCGACTCTGAATCACCACTGGGCTTCTGTGGCGTAATGTTCAACTTTAGAACAGGGACTGTGCTAGTGTTGGAACACTGTGTGCTTGTTTTCCCTACCCATGTTGACGTTGCAATGGGAAAAGCCCCTGAAAGAGGAAAGCCATAGTAATTACGCGTTGTTTCTTCAACTATGCCGTAAGACCTTCTCCGCCCTTGAAGTGAAGAACATTGCGGCAAATCCACACAAAAAACATGCAAACACTCCCAGGATTCCTGGCTGAGGCTCAGATATTGAAAAAACAAATCAGACAACAAACTTAGTCAATGTGGAAAGCGCTTCCAGCACCCAGTCTAAAATTGACCTATGACAAAGTCAAAATATTTCTCAAAGGGCCCTGGGAAATCTGGTTCTTTTCAAAGAATAAATTCAATTTGATTTACAACAATCACAGTCCGATGTACTTTCTTAAATCAAGACCCATTGAGGTCGGCAACAGTCACATTTATTGCTCAAGTAACAAGCCTCATAAACGGCCAGTCTTCAGTGTCTCAATGTAATTAATTTGTCTCTCTCTGCTCCCCAAGGATAAAATCGTCTTCAAAGTCCCAACATTTTTATTCAACAAAATATAAGTGAGGTTACCCACATTTATGTGAGTGTAATAATACAGCAGAAACTGCTATGACTAAACCAAGGGGCATAGACGGAAAATACCCTCATGTGTAACTATGATTAAAAAAAATGCTAGATTATGTGCATATTAAGAAATAGTGCAGCTAGCTTCAAATCAACATGTAGCTGTGAAAAAGACTTTGCAACACCGCCGTTCCTAATGCACGTGGTGGAGCTCAAACGTCTACAGACCTTGCAACTTCCTGTCCTGGCTGAAAAGGGAAATTGGAAATGGGTGTACAAGTTGGGAACAGTAAAAATGTGGGCATACCTAAAATTTATGTCTGATAAGGCAAGATATGCATATTGTGATAGATATTTCTAACCTCAGATTCCTCGCCCTTTAAATTACCCAGGGTGCCAGACTCGGTCCGGAAAGCTTTCACAACCAGCGGCGGCTCCTCCGCTGTGGCGGTGGAGCGTCGCCCCCCCCTGCCAGCACCCTCCCAAAAACGTGAAAAATACAACGATAATAAAACAGGGTTTAAACCCGTTTTATTTTTCTTCAGTGTGCCGAGTCGGGGGCGGGGCCTGGGGGGGTGACAGGCACTGAGGGGGAGTAGTAGATGCACTGCCTTCACTGCGCATGACGGTTTGGCCGGCCGTCTCAGGCCGGCCAAACTGTCATGCGCAGTGAAGGTGTCTCCAACCCAAGCTCAGGCCAATCCTGACGCTGTTCTCATGCTGTGAGAGCAGCGTCAGGATTGGCCGCAGGAGATTCTGGAAGCCTGTTTGCAGAGGAGAGCACGATGCGGCTGGCTGAAGGTAAGGTAAGTTCTTATTTTTTCTTTCCTTTTTTTTGTGTAGTCTGTTGTCGTCATGCTCCCCCCCCCACCCTGCCGCCTCGCCACTCAGCCCTGACACCAGCTGCTGATGTTCACAACAGTGCTTCCATGCGCTGGCGGGTGACGTTGTGCGCCTCCACAATGACTCTATCACGCCTCGGAAGTGATGGAGTGGAGCCGCATTTAAGCGACACACCGTAGATGTCAGTTCCTTTCTTTTCTCAACTTTGAACGTGGATCTGGAGCTCTGCTCTCATTCGTTCTTGTCAGATTGCAAAAAGTTTAAAAAAAACTTGTATGCAAGGGAACAATGTAACCTCCCAAAACTTCAGGTTTTAAATCGTGTTGTGACTGTCGAAAAAAATGTTGTGACAGACACACCAAGTGTGTATTTGATGTTTGGGCACGGGATGCAACTCCAAGTCGTGTAAGGAGTGTGCCCTCATGAGCCCGAAGGCAATGCAGGACCATGAAGCTACAGAATGGCTGTGCTGTAAGGCGTTGATCTGCTTTAGGCTATGTGGTCCTTCCTTGAAGTCTTCACTCTGCGTCAGACAATACTGCGGTTGGGGACTGGACTTTGTAACAAACAATCACTGCCCCTTGAGGCCTTGACTCTGAATTAGACACAGTGGACTTCTTAACAAACAATATGATAGTCTCTGCTAAAGTCATAATGCTCTTCCAATTCTGGTACCAATGGTGACATAAAAAGACTCCAATTAGAAGGAAGGATCTCACTTGTAGGGGTCATTGGAAGAGGATCTTTAGTTTTTTCTCCATCTCCACATTCAACAATTGACTCAAAAGAAATAAATAGAAACAGTGATAAATAAAAAGGGCCTTCAGGTGGATTCACCTTAGTTCCCTCAGTAGAGGAGTGTCTTATACCGCCCTTAAAGTGGCACAGAAAAGTTCAATATTTTGCTGAACATCGAAAGAAACCAAGATGTGCCGCTTGAAATCAAGTGCTGGACTCATTCCCGCTCTCGAGGCCACTCACACAACAGATCCTATTTGCTGCCAAAGCAGGCTAAGCAGAACTCATCCCCATCCAGCCACTCTCTATCGTCAGAGAAGTCGGAAGGGTGTCAAGGTGCCCACTTGGTCTCGCTCATGATCTTCCATCGAGGAGCCTGTTCCGCAATTGGTCCAGATGCACCTGAGTTCCCCAGATCATTTGCAACATCAAAGCAGATTGAGGACTTTAGGGAGACCATGTTTTGAATCTTTGGCACTTTTCCGGTTCTCTCTGGTGCCACTTCATGCCCCAAGAATCCGCTGGGACGTCCATTCGAGTTACCACCTGAGATCCGTCCTCGCCTCCATCTGTGCCTCTGGAACCCACAAGTTCCGCACCAAAGTGCTACAATCTGTGTTGGTCCCTTCGACATCGGTACCAGCCCCGATTCCACCTGTGTTGTAGGAGGACACTTTACCGATACCAGTGTCCAACTCCGAGCTGAACTCATCTTGCCCTCGACAGATGACGAGTCTCAAATTCACCCATATGCACCTGGTCCCCATATAATCAAATCCAGAGAGAGCACTGCTTGTACCGCGAAGCTACCATCAGGTACACTATTAACTCTTTGGCTCTGACTCAGATTGAAGCAAAGCACACTTGGAGATGAGAATGGAAATGATGGGGATGATTTTCCACCACATGAAAATGACCACAACCTACGCAGGGACCTGCAGGAGGCCAGTGGCCTCGATACTTCCCCTACACTGGGTTGTTTTTTCCACCTGGGCCAAAAATTCGGAAAAAGCGCTTTCTTTGCAGTGGTGATTATGAGTGCAGCTGAGGTCTTGGACTTGGCTTCAGGCTTACTCTCTGGAAGTTAAAACTAAGTTACTTACAGATGTTTTGCAGCCTGGGCAGACAACAACAGAGCTCCTACTACCCTTATTGCCATTAATGGAAGCCATAATAGCCACACACATTAATGGGTAACTGTTCTAAGCTGATTCTTGCCCACGGGTGAATAGGTAGGTAGCCAGATGCCACAGACCGGCTCCAGGCGACCCTGATTTTTTGACTTAACATCCTAATCCAGCGAGTCTGATGGTAAAGGCTTCCACCAGCCTGGTGAACCTCAATTCATTCCCCACAATCCATGAGGACAGAGAATCATAGGATTGGGGCATTTGAGAAACAAATGTTCTCATCTACCAAGTGAGCCTTATGGTTGGTCAGTGCCAGCTGCCTACTAAACATTATACACACGCCCAGGGCTTTAAGTGGGGAAAAAAAACTGGGGGTGCTCTAAAAGGGGCGGGGCAAACCTCTTAAAGGGGTGTGGCCTATCCAAGTAGGGGAGTGGTCTAAATCAAGATAACTAGCATTGTGTGCTTAAGAAAATCCCCTCCTATTATCCTACCTTCGGAAAACACTCTCTTTAAAGGATTTCCCTTCCTCCTACAACGCGGCTCACCTAGCATGACGTCTCCAGTTCTCAGTAGTAAGCAAAATGAGCATGCGCATATCGATGTGCATGCTCTCACTGCAGTCCAATAAAAAAAAAAAAGAAAACGGACTACCTTTGCGAGGCCCGAAAATAGAGCCCGATAGAGACCCGTTTCGAGGCCCCCTGAAAATAACTGCCGGTGCTCAGACCCGGCCCACTTAAAGCCCTGCATCCATCCATCCTAAGCACTGCGCCATCCAACCATCTTTCAATCCATCCATACATTCCTACCTACATACATACATACATCTGTCCCTGCACCTATCCTAAGCATCTATGAGCCCACCCGCCTATCCTAAGTACTGGTCCATTCATCCATTCATCCTTCCATCCATCCATCCACTCATCCATTCATCCAGCCAGCAACCCATTCATTCATCCATCCAGCCATCCATCCATACATGTGTCCCTGGACCTATCCTAAGCATCTATCAGCCCACCCGCCTCTCCTAAGCACTGTGCTATCCATCCATCCATCCATACGCCCATACATCCATACATACATCTGTCCCAGAACCTATCCTAAGCATCTATCAGCCCACCCGCCTATCCTAAGTACTGGTCCATGCATCCATTCATCCTTCCATCCATCCATACATTCATCCATCCATCCATCTAGCTATCCATTCATCCATCTGGCCATCCATCCACTCGCCCTTTATTCACCTATCCATCCTTCTTTCCGTGCACCCTCCGCCCCCGATCCTAAACACCCCGTATTATACTCATCTACCCAGCCTCTTAATGGGCCGAAAAGGCTGGTGATAACCATTGACAGGCAGATGTTTCTGATAAAGAACAAGAAACAGTTGCTCTTTGTGGACCATAGTTCACCACCCTTCTCTGGTGGTGTTTTAAACAAAGGTTGATCCAGCGAAAGAAATGTAAACCAGCTTTTCAGTGTAAGACGCTAATTCAGAAACATAACCTTTTGTCCATTTCTATATAGGAACACTGCTTTAAATTGGCCGTGACTGACAGACACTGAATACCTGTAGTTCTTACAATTGAGAGAGTATACCAAACAGCTAATTTGGGGTGGTGAGAACCTGCCCTTCTATATTTCCATGTGAAGCACAGTATAGGAATATAAAGGTAATTCCAACGCTACTATCTTCATATTAAAGAGGGGGTGTGAGAACTAAGTGAGCCAGGCAAAGCGTGTGTTTTCGTAGCACTAAAACAAGACACTGTGAAAGGTCAGAGCAGGCTCGTGCTGGAGTTGGCTGCCTGTGGTCGTCTCCAGAGGCGCAACTAGAGCCAAATTTGGGGGGAGGCTAATTCTTCCAGCAATAGGCAGAGTGGGGATGCAGGGGCTCTAAAAGGGGTGAAAAACAACAGAGCCTCATTTACAAGCAAATGGTCTTTTAAAGATCTGTGAAGTACTCGTGTGTGCGCCCGGGAAGCTGTTTCAGCCCGGGGCAATGGGCGTTGCGCGCCTGGTCGTCTCTCTCCTAATCATCCCACGATGATGTTGCTCCTGCGTTTTAAAAAGAGAAGGGAAATCCTGAGAGAAAATGGCTCTCTTTAAAGGATTTCCCTTCCCTTACAATGCGGCTCACCTGGCATGACGTCTCCACTTCTCAGTAGTGAGCGATGTGCATGCTCTCACTGCAGTCCAATTAAAAAAAAGAAAACGGACTACCTGTGCGAGGCCCGAAAATAGAGCCCGATAGAGACCCGTTTCGAGGCCCCCTAAAAATAACTGCCGGTGCTCAGACCCGGACAGACCCGGCCCACTTAAAGCCCTGCACACGCCCCCAAAGAAGGTCTGCTGATGGTCCCTGAGGAGTTCAAGCCTTCCTGGCTTAAACCATTTGGGATGGTCAGGGTGCGGCCAAATATTTAATTTGTGCTGGCCTTGACACCACTGACTACTTAGCATGAGCAGTCAACACTAGTGTTGTTCCATGTTGCCATGCATGGATGAGGTCTACGGGCTTCTCTGGAAAAGTCCAGGCAGCTCTTATGGACATGCCTTTTGAAGGATTTCAACTGTTTGCTGAGGAGCCTGATTCTGCTTTAAGGGGAGCTGGGCCACGACGCGTTGTTTAAGCCTTTCAACCCCTGCCAGACAGTTTTGTCAAGGAGTTCGACCCTTTGGGGCTACTCATGAGGTTTAGAGTCGAGGCAGCACCAGGGTCCTCTGCCCTGCAACATTCAACCCTGTCCTTTCAGAGATTGGGATCAGGCTGGCATCATGCAGGTCCCCAGGAGCACAGATCTTTGCAGTCACCATCCCCCTACGGTATCAGTATCCAAACCGCTTTACTTTGGTCTTGGTCTCCCTACCCCACCCAGAGCTGATGGTGGAATGGGGAGGTTATCTGGGAGAGGTGGGCATCAGAGGACTCTGGTCTCCGGTGGAATCCAAATCCACATCGATCTGATTGAGTTGTGGATCATTCGCCTAGCATTGAAGGCCTTCCTGACATTGACAAGAGGAGGTTGGTACAGATTCTTATGCACAACAACATGTAGTACTGCAGCGAGCAGGGCAGAGTTGGGTTCTGGGTCCTATGCCAGGAGTCTCTATGTCTCTGGAGTTTACTGGAGCATCAGGGCATCTTCCACGATCTTCAAACTCCAAGGTGGACGAGCTCCAGTGGTGTTGCGTGGTGGATCACAAATAGCTGTTACGCCCTGTGGTGGCACTGGGCATTTTTCAACAGAGGGGAGAACCCTGACTAGATCTATTTGCCAACATCGAGAATGTACATTGTCTTTCTAGGAGACACATTCCGGCTAGAGTGGAGAACCAAGACTCATGTATCCCTTTTCGCCTCTGCCTCTCCTGCCCCATGTTCTGAAAAATATCAGGAACAACCAGATCCCAGTCATCTTAGTATCTCCAGGTTGGGCCAGACGATTATGCTACTCGGAACTTCAGGGCATGAACATCTGTCTTCCGATCAGGCTTCCGATTAGGGAGGATCTTCTGTCTCAGCAGCAGGACAGGGTTCTGTACCCGGGCCTGCACAATCTGCACCTTCATGCATTGAAATTGAGCTGTGGTAATTGAGGGCGTTTGACCTATCTCTTGAGGTTGTGGATGTTATCCTTGCCGCACAGTGTCCTTCTACAAAGTCCATTTATGCTAGGTGCTGGGACAAACGTATGTGGAGCTCGCCATAGCAGACATGTTGCAGGCCAAACTGTCTAACAGTTTATTGTTTGTTTTATCTTTGGCCATGGAGGGTCTTGCTGTGGGCACCATTAAAGGTTATTTGTCTGCCCTTTCAGCTTTTTCGCATTTGCTGGACCAGTTGTCTTTGTTTAAATCACCTGTCGTGATGAGGTTACTAAAAGGTTTAACCTGCATGTTTCCTCCAAACCATTTGTGATGCTACAGTGGGATCTCAACTTGGTCCTAATTTTCTTCCTGTGTACTCACTGCAAGCCATGCACAGCTCCTTGCTATGTCTTCTGACTGTAAAGATGGGCTCCTTGTCGCAATTACTTCAGCTCGTTGTGTGAGTGAGCTTCAAGCTCCGTTGGTGCAGATGCCTTACACCACCTTGTCCTAAATAAACTGGTGCTGAGGACTAGGGTGGCATTTTTGCAAAACGTTATGATTCCTTTTCGCTTTGGGCAATCCGTCATCCTCACAACGTTCTTTGCTCCACCTCACCCCTCAAAAGAGGAAGAGAGACTCCATCAGTGGGACCCCAAGAGAGCCTTGAGCTTTTAGATCAGTCACCCAAAGACCACTGGGTGACGCTCAGTTTTTTGTGGGTTTCTCTGGGGCAAAGAAAGGAAAGGTGGAGCAGAAAAGGACTTTGTCAAGGTGGACAGTCCTCTGAATTAAGGACTGGCAATAAAGCAGCTTCCAAAAGGACTGATGGCTCTTACCACCTGGGCCAAACTGCTAATAATATGTAAGTATGCGAAGTGCCTGTTCTTGATATCTGTCAGGCAGCGACGTAGGCATCCGTACACATCTTCATGAAGCACTCCTGTCTTAACAGCCAGATCCGATGAAAGGACATTTCATTTGTTCGGTCTGGCAGGACTTTTTTTGTCTGAGTCCATTCCACAGACCCTCCACCTTGGGAGGTACTGCTTTGGTATCTATTCTAAAGGTCTAAAATCTGCGGTTAGAAGTATCCATCAGAAGAACAAGTTACTTACATTTGGTAATGCTCTTTCTGGTAAATACTCTATTTAACCACATATTCCTCACTGCCCTCCCCTCCCCGTTGTATGGAATGGTCTCTTTTTTCCATCTAAAAAAGTGCCAAATAAAAGATCTGCTCAAGCACCTCTGATTGGTTTTGTGCTCCGTGTCCGAAGGTGTGGACGGAGTCAATGAAGAAACTGACATCAGTGGCAGGGCTGGTGCTTATATGTGGCTCGACATTGTCACTTCTGCGGTGGAACTGAGTCACCATAGAGCTGTCCTGCGCCACTTGCCGGTGTGCTGCAGCACTGCTCACCATGAGTAAGCTTTCCGGATCCAGTCTAGCAATTGGGAATATTTTAAGGGGGAGAAATCTGTGCTTAGATAGAGTATCCTCCAGAAAAAGTGTTGCCAAAGGTAGATAACTTGTTGGTTCCACTGAAGAGTGTACACTCAGCCTGGCATCTAGATGCACTTTGAACCCATTGCCGCATTGAAGGCCGGTGCAAAGTTCATTTTTTATTCATCCATTAAACCCTTTCATGATTTATATGGTGATAAAGCCTGCCAGGAGTATGCTTCAAGGTACAACAAATAGGTTATAGTCTAATCAGTTTCAGTGCAGATAAATGCAGACCACACATGGGTGTAAAAGGATCTAGATTCTAGAATGACGGCAGATGAAGATGCGTCTGGTGTTTCAGGTACACTCAAGTGTATGGTTAGGAATGAAGATTCAGAGGTAAAAGAGAAGGTTCTTCAGCTTCTTTACAGACTTTAGATAGCATCTTTGAGTTCCTACCTATGTTTGGAGGAAAGAGTGTTCCTGGTGCTCATTGTTGCGTTAAGGGTGTGCCAGACTGTCATGCTTGAGTAACGGTATTTAAGATATGTAAGCAGCTGAAGTCTGGAGTTAGGGCATTCCAGATGCTCACATTTGGCTAGAGTCGCAAGCTCTTCTATGTAAAGTGAGGATATTTCCGGCTTTTAAATTTCGATGGACCCACAATTCAAACTTGAGAGACACAAAGCTTCCTGGAGAATTAGGTCTCTCAACAAGCAGAGTGTCCTGTGTATTGGTCAACTCCTGCTTTTGATGTTGGTTTAGTGGTGACATTCTTTGCTGAGATTGTCTGCACAAGATGACCAGAACATTTGTGCACCAGGTGAAGGTTGTGCACTACTCAGAAAGAACATCATGATGTTCTAGTTTTATAGGTTCATATGGCAGACTTTCTTAATCTTAGAACTTGCTTTTCACTAATGCGGGACCAGGTTTTCATTTGCATTTTTTGTAGTCTTTTTGATCCACAAATGTCGCCCAAGGCTCTAGAGTGTTGCACAACAGAACCAGGCTATGTTACATATTCGGGTCTTTTTAGGCACAGGGAGATTATAGGCCTTATTTAGAGTCTAGAGGACGTCACAAACTTGTCAATGTTCCGTCCGCTGTATTACACATTCCTTATAGTCTATGGCACATGTAATACCACAGGAGGGATATCCTCAATGTTTGACTAGGCGTCCAATCCGTAAACACTAAATAAGGTCCTAAGTGATTTGTCTGAGTGACAGGATGTTGAGCGGAGGCCAGGATTAGAATCTCTTCCCCATGTTCCACAGCTAGCAGCTTTGGCCACTAGGCCACATCTTTTCCGTTGAAATATGTAAGTTGTTATTTTACGATAGTCTGCATAAATTCCATTTCTATAGTTGTGAGAAAGTGCTTCTTTTGACATGGTTAGCCACACACTTTTTGCCTGGAACATGATGTGGTTTCAATTGAAAGTGCACTTGGTCCCTGCCAATCAAGTCCCCTGTGCCAGAACTTCTTTCCTATAACTGTACCACGATTGGCACAACTTCAGACCCTCCCGTAAGTCCCTAGTAGAAGGTACCCCTCGTACCTAGAGCACTGGGACTGAAGAGGATCCCCTTGGGGCCCCTCACCAAGGCCATGCAAACTGCCCATGCAGCCTGCATGCCTTGGTGCAGACAAAAACGACCAAGTCGACAAGGCACACTGCCTGTGTGCCATGTCAAAGCAGCACTGCCTATGGTATGGGTAAGTCACCCCTCTAGGAGGCCTTAAAAGCCCTAAGGCAGGGTGCACTATATCTCAGGTGTGGGCATATCTGCATGAGCAGATATGCCCCTACAATATTTAAGTCTATTCTCGATATTGTAAGTGCCAGGGAAGCCATAGAGAGTACATGGGCTGAAAACATGACAACCCGAGTTCCCCAGCACCATGATGGCTTCACTGAACCCAGGGGTGTTTGGTACCAAATAACTCCTCTTAATAAACCCACACAGTGTTGGATTTATTAAAACATGTACCAAGAGGACACACCTCATAGGTGCCCCCTGAAAACCTACCAACCCTGGTGTGGTCTCTAACTGCCTTTAGGAAGCCTGCCACCACTAGACATGTTTTTGGACCCCTGGGTCGAGAGTCCTTGCTCTCTGAGGCCAGAAACAAAGCCCATCCTGGGTGGAGGTGTCACACCTCCTCCCCCAGGAAACCACAATGCGCATCAGGGAAGCTTCAAAGGCCTCGCCACCTTTGTAATGCCACCCCAGCCTCTGCTGCTAGCAACAGGTAGCAACCCCCGGTTCAAACCCCCAACTGTGGTGGGAGAACCTGGGGGAAAACTAAGTGAAAATAGGAGGCGTGTCCCCCTTCGCCAACTCCCCCCCCTCAGGTGCTGGAGCCAAAGTGAAGCACATTTTTCAGTGCCCATCATCTTGAAGATGATGGGACTTATCCAATCAGGGCTAGGACTATGCCCCCCTCCCACAGTAGCGTGACATAATAGAGGATGTGGACACCCCAGGTAAGGAACCCATTGGTCCCTACCCTGTAACGCCCCTAATTCTAGTATGTAGGTTGCACCCCCAGGCCCTGAAATCAGATTCCTGATGACCTACAAAGCCTGGATACTGAAGAGCCGCAACAGCAAGAAAGAAGAAGGACCAGGGACTGACTTGGCGCCAGCTCTACCGGCCTGTCTGCTGCCTTTCACCCTTGCTACAAAAGTCAATTTGTCCTGCAGGCGCAGCGACCTCCAGAACCCTGGGAGGCCTGCCTGCCTTGAATAAAGATCACGATCTCCCGTGGACATTGGACCTGTACAGAAGAAACCCACTTTAAAGAACAAGAACTCTGCCCTGAGGAACCAAGAAACTGCCATCTGATCCACCTCTGCACCCAACGCCCATGGCTTGAGTCCAAGTGGCCCACCGGTCCTGCAAAGGTTCCCCAGAGATTCTGAGCAAGAGTCCATCATGGGTTGACCCCAGCTGGACTCCATGTTGATGCCTGCAGCCTCTGTGTGACGAACCCCCACAACCGCGACCTGCCCGGTAAACCATTCCCAACGCAAAAGGACACCCCTGCACCCGAAACCCCTGGGCCTTGGGGACATTGACCAACAGTGTCCCTACGTCCCCTAGCATCAGAACTTACATGGGCAGCTGTGGGTTTTCTTTGTCCAGCCTCCTGGCCAGAGACTGCAGCCTTTCTCCAAAACCGATCTCCCCCATTGATCTGCTTTGGGTGTCCGATTCTGTGTTGGCACTCTGCACCTGGCCGCCCCTGTGCCGCTGAGGTTTGGTATTGCCTTGTGCCCCCTTGCTTACCTTAAACCCCGGAAGATTGACCCCTGACACCGCTTTACTTACCCATGAGCAGCGCGTCTTTGATCACCTCCAGTCTCCATTGGTTAACATTGGGCTTCTGACTCCGAATTTGACCTCTGCACCCGGCCACTCCTGTTCCACCGGTGGTGCAGTCTTGGCGCTAACTTGAACTTTGCCTAGTGTTGACCACAGACCACGAAGACTGGATTTGAAAGTCACATACTTACCTTCAAAACTGTCTCCCATAGGTTAACATTGCTGAGCTGAAAAATTGCACTGTCTACTTTTTAAAGTGAAAAGTATTTTTATTGAAAAAACATACTTATCATTGAACCTACATCTTGGTCTTAAAATAAATCTAGAAAGAAGCTTATTTTTATAAAATTGTCATGGATCTCCTTTTTGAGTCGTGTGTCATTTATTGGTCACTGTGTGTATAACAAATGTCTTACACTCCTCTGTGTTAGGCCTAAGGCTGCTCGACCACACTACCACAAATAGAGCCCTTTGGGCTTACATTGAGCCCTGTACCCTTCTAGGGGAATCTCTGGGCTCTTTACACGATATAACCACTTATTGGTATATCACATAAAGAGCCAGCTTCCTACAATAGGGAAGTGTATTCATAATAGTAAGTAGATGCATTTTGAGAATTAAACAGTAGGAGAATAGTGCAGACTCCTGGCGTACGCCGAGTGAGATACTAACATAGTACAATGAGGCGTTCGAGTAATACTATCATGAGGAGGTTCAACGATACATTTGAACAAGGAAGTAAAATACCTGTACTATTTACAGAGTGCACGAAAGGACAAACACAACTGAATCGAGGATAACGAGATATCGGGAATCCAAGATAATGATGAATGAGACACCGGAGTCTGGGAACAGCCCTGGATGTCGCGAGACCTGCTGAACAAGACTGACCTGCAGTCAAGTCCCAGGCATTGTCATCGTTTTTCTGGCAGTTTTCCCATTCGCTGATATTAGTAGAAAGGATGTGACAATAACTCTGCCTAGGTATATACTTGCCTTTAAGTTACTTGGTGCTATTCTTCAAATGTGCACCCCAGAAGGGCTGCAAAGTTTTGGTTTAATTAGCCATCGAATACACTTATACATTCAAAGTACATTCTCGGTTACACAGCATTTATTTATTTTTTACATGTTTGTCTTTATTTATCCATATGTATTTGTTTCCTATCTTATTGAATTGAGGGGCATATTACTAAGGTCCGACGATAATTATCGCTCAGCGCAATTAGCGCGAGGATAATTATCGCCTGACTAACGCTGAATTTTATCACTGAGATAGCGTGCTATCAGCAACGCTCATCTCAACAGTGATAAAATTGCAAGCGCTAACTGCCAAATGTGCGATTATCGCTGGAAATCCAGCGATAATCACACAACTTTTGGCGATAGCTTGCTGAAAGGGCAGGACAGACTCAGCCATGATATCCACCTTCCATTGGATATCATGGCTAAGTCATACTGAGAGCAGGCGTTAGAAAAGTAGCGCTAACCGCGGTTAGCGCTACTTTTCTAATTGCTCTGCATGTTCGCCTGCAGCTTGATAATAGGAGAAATGTCGGTTAGCGACATTTCTCCTGTTATCCTGGGAAGGAACGCCCACTTTGCATCTCATTAGAGATGCAGAGCGAGGCGTGGGGAAAACGGGTGCTAACATGCGTTAATGCATGTTAGCACCCGCCTTGGTAATAGGGCGGTAATATTATCTCCGCTTTTTTGGCTCTTAAAGCCAAAAAAGCGGAGATAATGGCCCTTGCTAATATGCCCCTTAGTCCTTATTTATTTTTGTTTCCGTGTTAAAAAAAGGTGTGACTAGTGGATATCCTTCTTATATAACCAATCAAGAGACACTCACACTTGGATAGCTGCAGACAGTTTAGGATTCAATAATGTTTATAATTTTTCTTTGATCCCTACAGAAGAGCGCAACCTTGCTACAAGCCACCATTAGGAAAACTATCATCTGAGATTTTGAGCGCACAATGTTGGCAAAGGGTCCTTCCCTTTCTAGAAAGAGACAAGAAGAGTGGCCAAGAGAGGAAGATAACCACACGGTAAAGGGAAACCAGAACAATATATTCTAAAGAACAAAAACGAAAAAACTCCCAGAATCACAAACAGAGTCTCCGTCCTCTTGGGACATATTTGGAGTAGTGTCTCGTGTCCACTGTAGGAAAGTAGTATCTGCTTCTTATGGTTACCCCCACTTTTTGATGATGTCACACTGTTTTTGGACTAGTCTGACTGGGATCCTGCTATCCAGGACCCCAGTCTATCTGCTTTCTCCCTTAAATTGCAATGTATGTACTTTAGGTACACTCCAGATTGGATACTGGGGTACCCTTATCAGTCCCTATTATATGGTACACCATGTACCCAGGGCATAGGTACCCCAGAGGCCTCCCATGGGCTGAAGCATGTATTATGCCACCCATGAGAGGCCATTCAAAATGGCACAACAGGTCTGCTACAGCAGCGTGTGTAAGCTGGTGCTTGCACCACTTACTTAGATATAGGTTCACTATATCTATCTAACTCACTACACTTAAAAACCTATCAGTCAACCCTATGGCAGGCCTTATCAATCCTGAAGGCAGGGTGCTGGGTTTTACGTGAGAGGGTGCCCCTGCATGAGCAGAGCCCCTCTGCAGCCTTCGGAGACCATTCTCCGGGGTTGTCTGTGATGCAGCCAGACATATAGGTTAAGTTGCATTATAACCTCATGGTAAATGCTAACTTTAAAACGGCTGCTTAGAAACATGTCGTGTTTGGTGTCAAACACCTTGGAATCATACCTCCACACCAGTAACTGGTGTGGGAGGTATGATTCCACCCTTCTGAAACCACTACTGTGGGTCACCGGTCTACCCGGTACCAGCTTTCTCGACCCGGGCAGCACAAAATGGACGCTGCCAGCCACAGACACGATTCTGCTCTCCTGCTGCTGAGCCAAGCTCGAGCAGAGGAAGGCATGACAATAGGCATCCTGTCACAGGGAGGTGTGACAACCTCCCAGACAGGGTTTAGTGTATTGGGGCTGGGTGGGTGCACTTTGAGAGTGCCAGAAAGTCTGCACTGGGGGCACATTTGGTGTCCCTGTGCATAGTCCAACTGAAACCAGTTCTGGGAGCCATTGGCTCCTGCTCTGGCGCGAAACTGGACAAAGGACATGGGTGTAGCCACCCCTGTGTCCTGCCCCTCCCCTAGGAGGGTCCCCAGAATCTTTCCAACCCTTTCCCGTGGGTATAAAGTGGGAAACCTGGCTACAGGACTTTAGATTTTACCTGGACAAGATTCTGCTAAGAAAAAACCAAGTACTTCGACTGCCTGCACAACGATTGCACGACTGAAGAATCTCCCTTGGAGTAAAATAATTACTCCCCTGCAGTAGCAGGCACCTAAGCGCATCTGACCGGCTTGCTTCTCCAGAGCTCCTGCGGACTCCGAAGATTTCAGCAACACAGGAGGTGGGTTCCCGAAGGTCCCTGAGGTTGATCTGACCGCTCAGCGATTCTGAGACCAGTATCCCTCTTGGGGACCGTGCAACCCGAACCCCTGTGCACCGCGTACATTTGCAAGAGCATATGCTTGTTGGCGATCCCTGAGCTTGTGCTTTGGACTCCGTGTAGTCCTGACCCCGAGCAACATTTGCACCGAAGATATCCGGCCTCCACTCACCGAGTGCTCTGTGGGCTGGTGCTTTGTAAATTCGCTTGAGGCCTCCTCGCGATCCCTGGTCCGTTGGCCTGTGGGTCCTGGCGAGGGTCACCTTGTTTGTTCTTGGGCTTCCCTGGTTGCTCCAGACGTGCCCTGACTCCCCATTGCTTGGAGAGTCCCCTGGACCTGGCTGGTCTACACCGTAACCTGTTTGTTCTTCCTGCGTGGAAGTATCACTCTCTCACAACATACCCATTTGCTGTTTGGTGTATCTTTCCGCCTTCTGTGGAGTGCCTGCGTTGACATCCGTGAGGGACTATACGACATCTAAACATAACTCTAAATCATCACACGCTAAAGTCTTCACCTCTAGGTGCATTGTATACAGAAGCAACAGTTTTTTGTATATTTTTTCACTGCTGAAAGCTTTTTTTAAATGTTTTAGTTAATACATAGAATGAAAGTCAGACCTATTGATTTTGCCAGTGTTTGTTTGCTTTCGAGATTCATTCCCACCCACCCCAAGGATTTTGGATTTGTTCCAGGTCCTTGTGTTACATCACAAAAAAATGTAAGAATAATCTGTGCTTTTACCGTATCATACTTTAATTTCTACACATGTAACTCTGCATGCAAAATAAAAAGTGCCATTTGCTTTCTTGACACCCAAGACAGGTGGAGCTGAGCCCACATCCACCGGACTGAAACCTGCTACCAAGACATTCTTGTGCTCTGACTGCTGGGCATGTAACTGTATGTGCTGCCTCTTACCTGAGATTTAGGAGTCTAGCTATATTGGGCTGCGCGCCCAGCCACAATAGCACTTTCACATTTAATAACAAATATATACCACAATTACAAGTGCTTTATAGGATTTGGTGCAATTTATCGCACCCTGTGAAATCCTACACCATTTCAATATCACAAAGCCCATTTCAAAGACCAATAAATATATGTCTGTTGCAACAAGCCTTTCGTCCACTAACCATTTCTCCTTCCACTTGCTTGATAAACTCTTTAATAAAGACAGATATATCATTCCCATTCTTAGCATGGAATGTTATGATCTACTTTCATGACTGCTCTATGGTAGGCGCAGCGTAGGTGGTACCCGCAAGAAAGATATCCTTCTTCATTCATAAGCATTTCTGTAACTTCTAGTCGCGTGAAGGCATCTGTTTCTGGTACGTCAACACCTGCCCTTGGTTTAGTGTTCACTTTTTCATGCTGCTGCTAGGAGTCTGCAAAAAACATGTGTTACTTGGTTTATTAGCACTAAGAAGTAGTAAATAAAATGTTGACTCTTTTAAAACAGCATTTCTCTTCTTTCAAAATCACTCATCCCAAACAATTAGGATCACCTTATATTCACGCAAGACATCATCCTCTTGTTCTCTTTAAATTTATATGGTGGGCAATTCCATATTTGTAAGTTTGCTGCCAGTACACTGTGTCTTGGCGACACCAGCTCACTGTCTTCTCCAAAGTCACCCACATTTCGGAATTGTGCTCAGTCGTCAAATTTTCCTCACCTTAGTTGGTACATGACTGTGACTTGTCAGGTGTAGAAAGAACATTTGTCAAAGGTGGTATTCTATTCATGTTTCCCCATGTGAAATGGTACAGTCTGTACCCTCTGTGAATAAATCATAGAATGAACTTACCAACCTCTCTAGATCAACAGCATCTCAATAGAGGAGCACTCTATAATCAGTGATCTGCCAAAACCTCGAGTTAAATATCGACCTGTTCATACATTGATTCCACAATATCGACTTGCACGATATATGGCTTGGCAAGTAAATGTGGATTTGGAATAGTAAATTTGCCTTATGTGTGCCATATATTGACGACATTGGGATACTCAATATTTTGGAGTCAATATATGTGTGTGGGTCGATAGTTCTCTGGTTAGTATTTTGGCATGCACATCTTGTGAAGTACCAAAGAGTGATCAGTTGTACAAAATTCTGCCGCAATTATTATGGCACAAGTTTACCTATAGATTCTACTGTGTTCCACTTTTTGAGAATACTTCCATGAACAAATTGCTTCAGTGCTTGTAACTCACAAAGTAGCTGAGATGTTTCATTGTTTCCTCCTTTTTGTGAGGTACCAAAAAGTACTTCCTTGTACAAATTTCAACACTATGTGTTATATCACAAAGCTGCTTAAATACTTCATTGTATTCCACTGCTTGTAATGTATCAAAAGGTACTTCCTTGTGCAAACTTCCACATTATTTGTTAAGTCACAAAGTTGCATACGTGTTTTGTTGTTCCCGAACTTGTCAGGGATCAATCATACTTCCTTGTCCAAAATTGCTCAGTAGTTATTATGTAACAAAGTTGCAATATATTCCCCTTATTGTGAAGTAACCGAGAGTCAAAGTATATTGCAGTGTTACTCTTCCCTTAGTCATGATACACCGGATATGAAATTTTACAAATAGATCCCTCCCAAAGATGGGAATTTTGTTTGAAAATTGTGTGTATTCCCGTAACTTTATTAATCATTTTGGGCGTCAGTTTCCATGCTTCCATTTTGCGTGAAAGTTCATGAAATGATTAGGAATGTTGAACCGGTAACTGTGTCAGCACCTAACTTAAAAAGGTAGAAGAAGGCTTCCTTTTACATAAAGCTCATTAATATATTCAGCTATCCCACTTGTCCCTCAGTTACTATAACACTTATTTGTGAATTGTATATATATATATGTTCATTACTTAGAATTCTCCAAAGAATCGGAGGAGATTCTGTTTCCAAATTAAAGCAATGTCCTAATTCACCATTCAGTACTGCAGATTAATATACCTGCAAGCACTCGCATGGCAGAACAATACTAAGGTTGTGCGAAGATTAAGATTCCTCACAGCAGATGAAGGTACACTACTATATTGATCATTCGTACAACAAAATTCCTTCTTATAACAGAATACCTTCTTTAACCACCGTAGCAAGAGAGCATCTTCACAAGCATTCATCTACTTGTAACAGCTCAATCATTATACCCATGTGATCATCCTTGCAGTCAAGCAGCTACTAGTACCAAAAGCTGCCAGATCACTTTAATGAGATCAAGGTCATATAATTTTCCATGAAATTGCATTGGGGGCCTTGTAGCAGAAATATATCAGTAATGAATCCTCATCTTCTGCTTTGAGATGGGCCTTTTTCTGGATCCTTCATCAATCCTCGCCTTCACAGTGTGGAGAACATACAAGTCAAAGAGTTGAAGTGGGGAGGATCAGGGGAGATTTTCGTGAAAGACCCCTCTTGGCCCACCTTCACACTCCCACGGCTGACAAGTCCTTGCCTGAAACTTGGCTTCAGTTGTACAATCTGCCAAGGTCTGTCCCATTGCTGCTCCCCCATTTGGTAGCTGGCCCGCCCCCATAAATGCCAACTATTCTGTCAGTCCTAAAGGAAACCACTCACTTTTTAGATGTAGGTTGACAGTGCAGATGTCACCAGACATGATGTGATAAAAAACATGTGCAAAAGAAACAATTGATGGACGGAATGCTGAACAATGCAAACATTCAGCCCCAGTAACAAAGATCTGGGTTTAATCCATCGTTCTTTTGCTCACCACGCCACCCCAGTTTGGAGCCAGCTATATGCAAATCAGTCTTGACCCTGCTCCAATGGGAACAGTCCAGCCCGAACTGCCAAGCCAGGTCCTCCCTGGACCGGAAACAAGCATCCTGGGACCGGTTTCAGGGCATCACCCTTCATCAGCCAGGCTAGCTTGAATCCAGTGGCGCAGTGAGCACGGGACCCACGTCTGGACATACCCTTCCCGCTTAGGGCGACAAATGCATTCTGTCCATCAACTGTTGTTTTTGCATTTGTCACCCCGAGTGGGACGGGTATGCCCAGACGTGGGTCCCGTGCTCTCCATGCCACTGGAATCAAGCTATCCTGGCTGAAGAGGGTGAAACCCCGAAACCGGTCCTAGGATGCTTGTTTCCAGTCCAGGGAGGACCTGGCTTGGCAGATCGGGATGGACTGTTCCCATGAGGCACAGGGTCAAGACTGATTTGCATATGGCTGGGTTCAAACTAGAATGGCATGGTGAGCAAAAAAACGATGGATTTAGGCCCAGATCTCTGTACTGGGGTGAATGTATGACATTGTTCTGCATTCTGTCCATCAACTGTTGTTTTTGCATTTGTCACCCCGAGTGGGACGGGTATGCCCAGACGTGGGTCCCGTGCTCTCCATGCCACTGGAATCAAGCTATCCTGGCTGAAGAGGGGTGAAACCCCGAAACCGGTCCTAGGATGCTTGTTTCCAGTCCAGGGAGGACCTGGCTTGGCAGATCGGGATGGACTGTTCCCATGAGGCACAGGGTCAAGACTGATTTGCATATGGCTGGGTTCAAACTAGAATGGCATGGTGAGCAAAAAAACGATGGATTTAGGCCCAGATCTCTGTACTGGGGTGAATGTATGACATTGTTCTGCATTCTGTCCATCAACTGTTGTTTTTGCATTTGTGATACAAAACATGGCTTCAGGAGTAATACAGAAAGGGACTGCGGCTCTGCCCAGATGTTGGATCACTGGATTACAGCTCATGATTTAGCCACAGCAGTGTGCTTTCACAGAAGGATTTCTTAGTCTTTAAACAACTGTGATCATTACTTTATCAAGCTGCTTGAGCAGTGCTCTAAGCTTTTGTGTGAGGATAGAGATGGACCTTTAGGGGACTCACGTGCCACTTCAACGCTTTATGTCTCCTGGATAATTGTATATCTACAGTCTTTGTTCTTCTCTGGCAGCTGAGTAGAGGGCAGTCAGAAGGAATGTGCTGCTGTATGTACCAGCCCCATTCCACCTTCTCTTTCCATCATCAAAGTTAGAGGTACCTCCTTGAGAGAAAGGTGTCTATTCTTCAAATTTCTAGTTTAACATTTTATGGGCTTAAGATATGTGGATCTAAAGGCTTTTTTTAAACTCCTCGGCACCCGTTTGCTTATACTCTTCCTATATTCCTGCTTAGAGTCTTGTCAGTCGTTACTTGATCAACTGTTGCATAGGGAGTCATTAAATCAAAATAAATACTTTGGAAGTACCTTAACATTGGGGTTTTTAACATCTGAGGTGCATTTACTTCGCAGGTAAGTTTGTAAGTATTACTTCTAGCTTTCTATATTTCAATTCCAAAAAAGTTAATTTAAATGTTAGTTTTTTTCAAAACACATTTTTATTAGATCAGCAGGCAAGACTTTATTTAATTTTTATAAATGCCAATACAAACATAGTTAATTTACTTCGAATATAATATATTTAATCGACTGTAATTTAAAATTACCCTTCCCATAACCCTAAAACCCCTTTACTATGTTTTAAGCTACCCTTCCATGGACCCTACAAACTTCTTAGTACTACTTAACACAACCCTTTCGTGAAACCTAAAAAAACTTTAGTACCACTTAACACTACCCTTCCATGAACACTAAAACCCTTTAACGCTGCCCGACCCTGAACCGTAAAATCCCCTTACTACCCCTTAGTCTTAGCCCTTCTTTGAACCTTAAACACTCCTTTCTGCCCCAT
Organism: Calotriton arnoldi; assembly: GCA_963921515.1. Classification (NCBI taxonomy): domain Eukaryota; kingdom Metazoa; phylum Chordata; class Amphibia; order Caudata; family Salamandridae; genus Calotriton; species Calotriton arnoldi. The sequence goes on along the minus strand of CAWUFW010001766.1, from coordinate 1,490,812 downwards.
AATGCTGCCCTTTCTTGAACCATAAAAACCCCTTACTACCACTGAATACTAGAGTTCTCTGAACCTAAAAATCTCCTTACTACCCCACCCCACAAACCTTAAAAACGACTTACAGCTACCCATCCCTGAACCTCACAAACAACATACTACCCCTTAACAAAATCCTTCCCTGAACATGAAAACATTGCAACCACTTTTTGTTACTAATCTTTGATCCCTAAAAACCCTTACTGCTCATTAACACTACCCTTCCTGCTCATTAACACTATCCTTCCTAAAACCCTAAAAGGACAGTACTAACATTTTATGCTACCTTTCCTTGAACGGTAAAACCCCTTACTACTCCTTACCACTACTATTCCCTGAATCCTAAAACGCTTATTATCCCTTAACGCTACACATCCCCAAACTCTCAAAACTTTCACCAACCCTTTAACGCTACCCTTGCCGGAACATTAAAAACTCTGTACTATCCTCAAACACTACCCTTCCCTAAACCCTAAAAACCACTTACTCCCGTTAATGATACCCTTTCCTGAACCCACCTATCTCCTTACTACCCATTAATGTTCACTCAGGGACTCTGCCTGCTGAAAGCAATGGAGCCTAAAGGTGAAATAGGGTCAAAAATTGGGAACTGAGCTTTTGACTATTCTAGTAAATCCTCAATTCTTAGGGGTCTCTTAGGGTTGCACTTATGATTCCTATTGTTTCTATCGCCACCTCCTTCCCCGCAATTACTAATGCTCTGTTGAGAAGTTACGCGGTGATTTCAAGGACGTAGTTATAAGGCCATTAGTGGTGTGAGGAACACGAATAAGCTTACATCTCTAAAGAGAGTTGGGTGAACGTTTTTAGGGCTTCAGTGGAAGCACTTTCAGGACTCTGAGGGAATATATTCTACTCTGTATGTACAGTATGTTCTGCTGCATTATTATTTGGGAAAGAATGAGAACCACACCACTAAGGGAGTCATTTACATAATGTTGGGTTACTTGCTGTTTTAAAAAATGTTTTTATTTTTTTGATAGCATATCACAACAAAGTAATACTTAAGAAAACATAAACAGTGCCGGCAGGTGTAGCGCAGAGGCAGGACATCTACGAACGGTTAACACGATAAATGTACAGTTAGAGGCAAGAACATAATCAGCAAGTTCCTGCAAGGCAGCACAGCCCCCTACGAAAGGGCCCAGAAGACAAGGGCAGGATGAGCACCAGACCAAGATAGACAGGTAGAGCCGTCTCCTCCCAGCAATTCTACCCCAGGCAGATCCCCAGAGCCCCCACTGAAGACAAGGGGAATAGGCAGGGCAATGGAAAAAAAGAGAGCTGGGGTCTATCAGGGGGTGCCACCTCAGGCTGGACTCAGCGCTCCAGTGTCCGAAGCCGGAACAGCCGTCGAATGGAGAATCATCCACAAGCACTCGACCCGCCAACAAGACGGTGTCCCATGCAGGCAGTATTGGAATCCTTGGGACTCTCCGAGCCTCCTCCAGGCGGATTGCCTCCCTTTTCACAATCCACCCACCTCCTCAGTTCCGACCACCAACGGTATATATCAGGTCCCCTGGCAGATTTCCAACTCATAGTCTGTTGTCTGCGGGCGAGGATCAAGGCCAGATCTAGATATCTATTGGTAACCTACCTAGCCACCGATCGATCATGCAGGCCTAGCAGGTACAACGAAGGGCTCAAAGGAAATTCCCTATCCGTGGCCTCCCGACCCACCTGGAGGACAGTCGAGAGATCTGGCCACACCCGTCCAACAGGGCACTATACAGTAGTGTAATCGCGTTTGTTCGACCTGTGATGAGGAAGAGGAGGTGTAGGCAGTGGGTTTATTGCTGTTATACCACGATTCAATAATAGTGTCACCACAACCCGTAATCAAAAAGTTCTGCAAATTTAGAGAAAAATGTGAAAGCATTATTTTTGTCGCAACTATTAGTGTAAAATTGGCACCGGCTTTTTGCTTGTGCCCTGGTACTAATAAGCAAGGAATGCAGTATTCGTCTCGAAATGCAAAAACGGTCTTAAATGCACTGAAAACTACTTTCCACACATTTCACTGATTTTTTTATAGCTTGTCACATACTCTAAATAGTATACGTAGTAGTATGTCAGTGAATAAAAAAAAATACACCAAATATTAGTCCTTAACTATTCTACATTATTCATAATAATGGACTATCTCTAAAGGTAATCATTCCTTTTTGTGACTGGCTTGCCAGTGCAGATGTATGTGTGGCATATTTTTACCAATTCTTTGCAATATGCATAGAGGGGCCTTTGTTTTGTTTCCACCCAAAGGTCTATTACTCTGCCACCTCGTGCTATCAGCTGACGATGTATCATTATGCCTTGAAGGAAGTACTTCCACTGGAAGACATGACAGACTGTTCTAAATCTGAGAAGGAAGCTCAACCATGCTGTTTGTCACAGCCAGGTTTTTTTCTCCTATACAGGAAACAATACTTCTATACCGGAAGCAATATTTTCGCTACTTTTTCCTAGCTCTGGCAAAGTCAGTAGGACAGGCTTTAAAAGGGGCAAACAACATTTTTGCATGCAATGCATGCAAACAGCATTTTTGAATGCAATTGTTTGTACATTATAGCCAGGCCTGTTGGCTTTGCCAATGCATGTTTTCAATATGTAGCCCTACTCTCACCATCTCGAAATGTTGGAAGTTTGGTCTCTGTCCTACTTCAGATGTGGCATGGCATCACCTTGGCTACAGGAATGAGTATTCTCCCCTCGTGTGGAAGTACCCTTTACTCTTCCAACTGAATCATATTCCCACATTGCCACCAGTGGCATGAATGCACCCTCTTACCAGGCGCTCTGGTACCTACAGTCTTCTTGGAACATACTGTGGCCTAAAGACCTGTAGGGAAACCTTATCAGCATGGTTAGCATTTGCAGTCACAGAACCGGCTTTAATGTGGCCCTTAATGACAATCCCAAGACACCTTGTAGTTTCAGAAGCTTCAGCTTAATCATGCTTCAGGCTCAGAGGACCCATATCTATGAACATCAGTTTACTGCTACTGTCACCAGTGCTTAATTTGTAAAAAATATAAGTGCCAGGGCTCTCGTCAGGAGGCCACTGCAGCTTGTACCACACATTTCCCCTGCCATGCTGCCAATGATAGTAACAACCCATCCACAAACCATCACATGCCTACAAGTGTGACAATTTGGACTGTTTCAGGCCCCCAAAGCTATGAGAATGGCTTGGGCGGCAGGTAATAGCCATTTTAATGTATATTGAATTAATAATTAACTGTTGTTGTGGTCCTCTCTAAATTAGCCATACAGCGCCACCTTGTGGCAGACTGTCACAAGCACCGGGGTTGACAATTAAGTGCCGGTGCCGAGCACCTGAAACCACCGGCTCAAATTAAGCACTGACTGTCACAAACACTGAGGCACTTGGCCATCATTTCTCCAGCCGACAGAGATCCATACACGTCCACTGGTAATAGCATGACGTAGGCATAAGCATCCAAGTTGGTGCAGTAACCTTTCAGAACTTTAGCCTAGAGGTTTCTGCGGCTCAGCTACATTGAGACAACAAATAAACTGGTTAGAATTAAGGAGTAACTTCCAGTAAGTAGCCCAAACATAGTTAAAAGTAGATCATCTTGGAAGAGGATCCTTGCAGACAGACACACAGGTCTTCTCCATGCCCTACTGCTCAAGCCTTGGCTGTACGACCCTCGATGCCCACCAAAGCAATGTTGTGGATAGGTACAGTTTCAATGATGAAATACTCCATCACAGTAACTGTGCCTGAAGTTCTTTCTGTGATGAACCATACCTGGTTGAGGACTTTTGGCCTCCAAACAACAACAGAGAGGCTATGTTGTTCTTCTTACGGATACATCCTTTGTACTCTTCACCATCTTGTTTTCATTTTCCCTGCTCCATCCATTTCTTGGGTCAATAGGTACTTACAATTTAAGCTGCAACTCCAGAGTCATCTTTCTCACAACAGCCACATTCACGTGGCTCCTTCCATGGTTAGCAAATCCCTTTACGCGTACGATGCCTTGAGTTCTCGGTATGTGCCCTCACCAAGATTCTAGGGACAAAAGACCCTTCTTACAAACAATCCCTAAAACAAGAAACTTACTAAGCTGACGTTGGGTTGGTTCCACATCCGACCTCCACTGACATCTTTTGGTCTCGGAAGCCTTTGGGTACTTGTGAGCGAACTAAAACAATCCTCAGTGTATCAAATACCAGAACCTAGAGATCTTTCTTTCATCTGGGACCAAGCCACAAAACCAACAATCAAGTTGTATTGCTTGTATTTATGTAACTGTATACTTTTAAGAGAAAAAAAATCCGATCTACGTAACACGTTTATTTTCAGGGCACACATTTACCCTATGTGGCTTCAAGGCACCATATAGCATCCTAGCTAATTAAATGAATGGCACTCCTTTTGTCAAACATTGTAGTGAGAAAGGCTGAGTGCATCATATTAGGGTATATATGAAAGAGTGATCTACTAGGATTTGAACCTGTGGCTATTGTGTCAAACATAGACCCCCAGAGTGGATGTATTTCTTCACTGAGCCATCAAACCCAGCTACATGTAAGAATTGTTTTACAAAAGTTTATAATGCAAAAAACAATATTTAAATGCATCCCTTGAGGTAGATTTCTGATTCCTTATGTAGCAGTAGATGACTTGGTATCTTGGCAAAGGGGAACTTAGCCCCGAGAATGCATGCTTAGCAACCTTGCGTCTGTGTCATAGCCCCATTTACTATAGTGACGTCAAAGTTCAAGAAACCCCATTGAAAGAATCGGAAAGTAGCTAACTCCCTGTTAAGTGTCTCTCTGTGGGCAGTCACCCATGGAAAGAGACCCACTTTGGCCACTCTGGGTCCCATGGGGAACATAGAGTGGGGCTGTGGAGGGATTTTTTTCCATAAGATCCCTCGGCCTTCCCTGTCACAAACTTAGATGACCTGTGACCCAACGGATGACCGCTGTGTCCCCTAAGCTCTTAAATTGGATTTTGTCTGCCCTTTCAAGAAGTCGGCATTCTTTTTGTGAGCCCCTGAGAGGGAACCGGGAGCCAAGATAGATGTGTCCCCATTGCACTGAGCCCAATGCCATGGACCATATAGGGATAGCCCTTTATATCTAAGCAGGTTCGAATTCAAGACTTTATGCCTTATGCCAGAGGCAGATTCAGTCAAGCACAACCTGGCAACCTTACTAACCCGCAGCTACGACCAACGAACAGATGCCCATGACCAGCTAGCCCAATCGTCTTGGTCTTCACCTAGCAAGACACCAGCAAAATCTGGTGGCAGACCATTCTATTCTGAAGGCTCTTCCCATTCAAATTTGCTTCCTTTATCTCTCCATGGAAGACAATTTTCTCAAATGCAGGAATTTACGGAAGCCTCACCTCTTCCGACAGGGCCTGCGTCCATGACAGGAGCAGCTTCGGGGGATAAAACCTTAAAGGAAAGAGGACCTTGTTGTTTCTCAAGACTCACCTGAAGACCCAATGTACTCAAACCTTTGGACATTTCTGGGTGTTTTCTGTCTGCAACGGCTACACCCCGGGCAGGATAGACGCCATTGGGAATGGAGGCCTTAGTCCCTACAACGCAATTCCGCTCCATGTTAGATCTGCTGCAATGGCCCCTCTGATGGCTAAGCCAGTGGCGCCTCCACCATTTTGAAAACACTTTCCCATACATTTTGTTCAAAGTGGGCGGCCGAGAGGGACTGGTGGATGTCCCCTTACCGCCCTCTTCTTAGCGAAGGCGTATGTAGCACCCTAGTAAACTTGCTATTTTTCTCGTTTTCAAAGAAACAACCTGTAATTATTTTCCCCTATTGTCTTGTTTTTAGGTCTGGCAACTGAAGATGTTGACATTTTTCAAACTTTTTGAAAGTTGAGAAACCCATTGGTAAAGGGAGAGAGCGATGCTTCAAATAGCAAACTTGCTGAGAGGTCGAAAGGGTATGCCTGCACGGCAGCCAGAAAACAGGAAGTGTGCAGCTACTAAAACTTGCATAATTCGAGTTTTGCTTCCTCCGAGCCCACACATGCCTCAGGTGCAGTCTCTTGTTGATCAGCGCCTTCAGTGTTGCTGACCCAGCTGTAAAGACAGCAACAAGAAGTTTATAATTTGAGACATTACACACAGAGATTAAATGTCTGAGTACAGAGTTTTCGTAGGCCGGAAGTTCATAACTGGTCTGGACTTGTGGCGCAACTCGAGTCCCGTCTAGCCAGACTGAACTCTTAAACCAGCCACACAGTGTCATTTTAAGGATTTTGGGGGCTTTGAGGACGATATATGGTGTGGCCCCCTGTTAGGAACAATATGGAAATGTATTACGCATTTTCAGCTAATTTAACCCTGCGTAATCCCAAACTATCCTGAATTGTTTGCTAAATTTACAGAAACTGGGTCACACAAATAATTGAAATATATGTTGCTTGGGATCAAAAAAATCTTTAAAATGACACTGGGTGGAGAGAGCCAGAGGTGTACGCAAGCAAAGAGAGGGAGGGTGCTTTACAAAGTGAAATAGACATAGTAGACAGAATTCAAATGGACCGAATGTTCACTTGCCCAGTGGGTCCTTTGGACGGGGCGAACAGCCATCACAACGCATGCGTTACATCGCAAGCGTTTACGTCGCAAGCGTTACAACTCAAGCGACGTTACGACGCGGACCATTACTACGCGTCGCATTACATAGCATGCGCTTCTACAACAAATGCTTTTAAAGCGCATGTGATGTAATGGGCGGGCTCCGGGACGGACGTGCGGAACAGACACGAGGAAGAGACAACGCTGGGACTGGAACCGGGAGAGAGGAAACACGACGAGAGAGAGGTAAGGGGGATTGTGCTTAGAGTAGTAGTGTTAGGCTTTAGGGCTTAGGGTTTAGGGTTTAGTGTTGTGTAGGGTACTGTTTTAGGCTTTAGGGCTTAGGGTTTAGTGTTGTGTAGGGTACTGTTTAGGCTTTAGGGCTTAGGGTTTAGTGTTGTGTAAGGTACTGTTTTAGGGTTTAGGGTCGTGTGAGGGGGTCGTAGTGCAGGGTAGTGATTAAAGGTTTAGGTTTTAGGCTTTAGGGTACTGTATTGTTTTGTCCTGTAGGGTAGTGTTGTGGAGTGTGTGTTATGTTGGGTAGTGTATTAGTGTTGGGGAGTTAGCTCGGGAAAAGAAATGCGATGTAAGAGCATGCGGGGGATTGGTGTGCGTTGTAAAGGGGTTTTGTATGCATTTCAAAGGAAATGCAAAGTAATGGTTTGCGATGTTATGACTTGCGTTGTGACGGTACATGCGAACTAACAACTGCGATGTAAAGGCATGCGTTGTTTTAGTTCGCGATGTATCGTCATACATCCTTGGACGGTGGGGACATTGGGTATTTACCTACTTTGCAAGTGTCTTAAAACATCTTTGAAATGACATTCTATTGTATTGTATGGATATTTGAATAGAAGTTTCATACCCCTTGCTAAGTGAACTGAGGACGTACCCTGCTGCAGGCAGTGTTAACTGGAGTATTACATACCTGCCAACTCACACGGTGCCACCGTGTGACACACGATATCAGCTTCCATCACACAGTCTCTCGGTGAGGAGCTGATATCACACTGTGGCAGGGAAAACAAGCTGAAAACCACTGTAAATAGTGGTTTTCCAGCTCGTTCTCCAAGGTTTTGAACTGCCGAAGTCCATTAAAGGGGGTGAAAACACCCCAGGACATTGGCACCAGCCTCAGCAAGCTTTTTTTGGGGGGGAGGGGGCTTGGGGGCGGTGTTCAAAAGTGCCTTGTAGGTACTTCTCGGCATGAGACCCCGCCCCTCCTCACACAGTGAGATTGTTCTTCAAGTTGGCAGGTATGGCATTAAATGGAGTCCATCCAGGAAAAGCAATCGTCCCAACCCTTTAGAGGTGCTGTTTAGCCACCATGGAGTACCGTATGGAGTCCACCCAGGAGCGATAGAGGACCAAACCTACTGCAGACACTGTTACTCTGACAAACACAATTATTACCTGAACAGAGGACCAAATACATAGCAGGCATTGTTTAACCACAAGGGAGTATCATACGGAGTTCACACAGGATCGACAGAGGTGCAAACCCATAGTGGGCATTGTTTAACCACAATGGAGTGTCATACCGAGCCAACCAGGGAGCGTTAGAGGACCACCCTTCTGCAGGCAGTGTTAACCACACAGGAGTATAATACGGAGTCCACACAGGATCGACAGAAGTGCAAACCCATAGCAGGCATTGTTTAACCACACAGGAGTATCATACCGAGCCAACCCAGGAGTGTTAGAGGACCACCCTTCTACAGGCAGTGTTAACCACACAGGAGTATAATACGGAGTCCACACAGGATCGACAGAGGTGCAAACCCATAGCAGGCATTGTTTAACCACACAGGAGTATCATACTGAGTCCACACAGGATCGACAGAGGTGCAAACCTATAGCAGGCATTGTTTAACCACACAGGAGTATCATACCGAGCCAACCAGGGAGCGTTAGAGGGCCTACCCTTCTTCAGGCACTGTTAACCACACAGGAGTATCATACGAAGTACACACAGGATTAACAGGGGTGCAAACCGATAGCAGGGATTGTTTAACCACACAGGAGTATCATACCGAGTCCACACAGGATCGACAGAGGTGTAAACCCATAGCAGGCAATGTTTAACCATACAGGAGTATCATACCGAGCCAACCAGGGAGCGTTAGAGGACCACCCTTCTGCAGGCAGTGTTAACCACACAGGAGTATAATAAGGAGTCCACACAGGATCGACAGAGGTGCAAACCCATAGCAGGCATTGTTTAAACACAAGGGAGTATCATACAGAGTCCACACAGGATCGACAGAGGTGCAAACCCATAGCAGGCATTGTTTAACCACAAGGGAGTATCACACTGAGTCCACATAGGATCGACAGAGGTGCAAACTCATAGCAGGCATTGTTCAACCACAAGGGAGTATCATACAGAGTCCACACAGGATCGACAGAGGTGCAAACCCATAGCAGGCATTGTTTAACCACAAGGGAGTATCATACTGAGTCCACATAGTATCGACAGAGGTGCAAACCCATAGCAGGCACTGTTTAACCACAAAGGAGTATCATACCGAGTCCACACATGATCGACAGTGGTGCAAACCCATAGCAGGCATTGTTTAACCACAATGAGTATCATACCGAGCCAACCAGGGAGCGTTAGAGGACCTACCCTTCTGGAGGCAGTGTTAACCACACAAGAGTATCATACGGAGACCACACAGGATCGACAGAGGTGCAAACCCATAGCAGGCATTGTTTAACCACACAGGAGTATCATACGGAGTCCACACAGGATCGACAGAGGTGCAAACCCATAGCAGGCATTGTTTAACCACACAGGAGTATCATACTGAGTCCACCTAGGAGCAATAGAGGGCCTCCCCTAGTGCAGGAACTGTTTAACCACCACAAGGATGATATGGAGTCCACCCAGAAGCGACAGAGCACCTAGCATACTTTCGACACTGTTTAACACCAGGGAATACGATATTAAGTCCACTCATGAGAGATGGAGTATCTAGCCTACTGAAGGCACTGTTGAACCATCAAGGAGCATTATACGGAGTCCACCCAGGAGCTATAGTGTACTCACCCTTTTGCTGGCACTCACAACAGAGTATCATACGAAGTACACACTCCAGCGACAGAAGTACCACCCTACTATTTAACTGCAAGGGAGCATCACCTGGACTACACATAGGAGATGTAGAGGCATGAATGATATGAAGTCTAAGCAGGAAGGACGGAGAATGGAGCATACTGGAGTCACAGTGACCCAGGAGTATTATGCGGAGTTCACTCAGGAGCAAGTGGTGGTGGGGGTTTAGGGAAGGAAGGCAGGAGTTTTCTCTGAAGTTCCTTCCAGGTCCTAACAGGCCCACATAGGAAGACACTCTTTATCTGCACACCCAGGGAGGAGAGGCTAAGCAGGTTCAGGTGCAAGAAGGGCTAAAAATAAACCAGAATGATCTGTTGAACATTATTTCAGACCTCCTCTGCTTTTCAGGGACCTCTGCCTGCTCAATAGCGCAGTAATGTAGGTTTGTCTGTGTTTTAACAGCAGGTGCTGTCCTTGATGTCAGGATGGTTTACCCTATCTCTCCAAAAGTCGGTGTTTATGCTTCTAAGAACTTGATTAACTGGTCTCTACCATAAACAGTGCCAGAACTCAGAGCTGCCGGATCCTCGCTGATCAAAGGCCTGGAACCAAAATGTGTTTTCTTCTGCAGAGATGATAGTTTTGTTCATGGCCCAGTTGAATACGTGAGGTTTTTCTTCTGCCAGTTCACTACAAAGAGCCAGAATGAAGATGAAAGGAAGCAATAAATTAATGCATACACTACTCGCCAGAAAAACGTCCTAATCTCTGAACAATTGCCTTCTCATACGCTCTTGACTCTTCATTTCCCTTTATGAGAAGCAGGGGTCCGAATAAATCTAAAGAAGCAATTAATACATGTCATCTGGCCAGATGTCTTTTAGTTTTTCTTCTAGGTGCTTTGCTGTCTGATGTTGTCTGTTTTCCACACAGGATACTGGAGACTTTGAGAGCCGAGGGTGTGGATGGGAGAGGGAGGACCAAACGAGAATGAGAGAGAGAGAGAGAAAGAAAGAGAAAGAGAAAGAGAGTGTTGGAGCAGAGAGAGAAAGAAAATGAAAATTCGAGTTTATGAGACACTGGTATTTTTTGGGGATATATATTGCCTTCAAGTCTTGCCTATATATGTTATATTACACTTTTCCCCAAAGAATCTACTACTTGTTACTTTGGAATGTGCATACGTATTTAGAAGAACAACAAGAATTTGGAAAGCGCGGTGTTGACCCAGTGGGCATCTTGGCACTCACAGATAAACCGAGCTCAGATCACAAACAGCCGCAAGCAGCTACAAAACGAGCAGGACTTCAGGGTCCTCCAAACGCCCATAGACGATTCCATAGCTTTAATGTGTAGTGGAAGGTTGTACCATAAACAAGGCCTCAGATAAGATAAGGCTCCGCCTCCCAGCAGCGCGTTCTTGGCTCGCGGTACACATATGTGGACTTAAATATCATTAACCTTGACTAGATTCATCTCCTCGAGCCATTCTTGTGGCTGGTGTTGCTCACTGGCATTACAACTGTTGCCTTTGGAGTCCTGATTTCGAAAGTAACACTCATTCTGTTGCTTTTTAGTCTCCAATGTGCCTATTTATAAAGTTATTTGATTACTGCATTTTCAGTTCTCAGCTGGAGGGCAATTAATATTCACGTGTGGAGGCTCTTTCCCAGACCTCCGCAGACAGCCTTCCATGGATGGCCGTCAAGGCCCACCCTCTATTGGCCATTGAAAGACCATGTCCTCGACATCCGTGCAGAATGGCCATCAAATGCTTGTGGTTCTATGGAGATTTGGTAGACTTCAACTTGGTCATATAGGAGCCTAGAAGCCCAAATATTTCCTCCATTTGATATTCCAATCCAAGGACAGCATCCAAAGAAGGGTGACCTGGCTTACGTTTATGATCTGTCTGATGCCATAACATTAGACAGCCTTCACGGCAGGGCTTGAAAGAGAAAAGAGTTCTGACTACTTGATAGTCTAGGTCCTCAGACACCCTTCCAGGAAGGGTCATCAATTTCCATGTTTTAAGGGCTTTAACAAACCTGGTCCTCTGACACCCTGGCAGCCTTTGTAAGAGGGTCTTTAGTGCCTAAGTACTTTGGGCCCTTGATGCACAAGATTCAAGGACAGACTTTGTAGGAGATTTTTATTTAATGGATCTTTTGACTGATGTAGTTTTTAAGGGTCTCTTTAGGTGGCATGTAACAGCCCATATAATTTTGTCTTTGATAGACCATAACTTCCGACGGGTTAAACTAAGATTCACACTTCTATGACTTTTTATAGAACATATACTCAGGCTGCATGTTTATTCGGGGCCAAGATTTTAGAGCTTCTTAGACAGCTTCTGTGGAAGAACAACAGTGGCCTGTGTTATTTGACCCTTTGATAACAAGGTTCCTTGTTAGCCTTTGCTGGATGTCCATCAAATGTGTACTGTTATGAGTTTATAAGAAACCAGGTTCTTGTGCTGTCTTTTAAAGGGGCAACCAAAAGTCTATGTTTTATGCGCCTCTCTACTCCACCAATTACAAACATCTTGCCAATGTTAGTAACTAGCTGCACAGTTAAGAATACTAAATCTATCCAAATGGTTAACTTAACAATATGTTGGTCTGATACTGTGAAGTCAATGTAGGCGCAGGTTGAGATGATTGATCAATATCATGACATACCGCCATGTGCCTCTGCTGGGCCACTACTCCACCTGTCGTCTCAGAAGAGCCACAGAGGTTGCTATGTTTATGGACTTTTAATAATTGTTTCGCAGACAACCATTCTCTTAATCAATCATTTTGTTGAAGATCACTCTAATTGGGAAATGAGAAACATATTAAATAGAAACTGAAACCCAACATATCCTGATAAAGTATATGCTCTTCCTATTCCATTTCAAAGATACCCCCACATTGAATTTAGTTCCATATGTTCCGATTTTCCCATGCAGAGGACGATTGCGAAAGAACCACAGGCATATTTTCAGACACCTAATTAGAAAAGTATCTAATTCACATTTGGACCTCCCACCCCATAGATTGACCATGAAGTGTATATCAGAACACTATGCTAAATCTGGTATTACTCCTAGGAAAGCCCGGTTGTTACTGGACAACAAGTGGGTTATATATATTTCATCTGATGCGATTCTAACACAAGTTTGGTCTTTGCAAAGATTGCAAAATTTGTGAACTTCACAAAACTTTGCCTACAGGCGGACATTTTCATGAAAAATAAAGATTTTACATCAAATGTCTCTGCAAAACTTTTCAGTGAGAGATTTATCTGCCAAAAGATTTTTTTTGCTATACATTTTACGCGCAAAATCGACTGTTGCAGGATTTTTCCGCTCATCATTTAAAAACGTTTTTTAACCTCTGCCGATGTTGAAAACTTTTGCTAATAATTTCACTTAGTTTGCAAAAACAAATATTTACAAATTCACACTGCCTGGTCTTACACCACGAATTTGGAATATACAGTAGTTGTTTAATCCAGAAACTGATCTCTTTTTCTCTTGGAGATCTCTTCAAAATATTTACTGCCTCTCTCAAATCGTATGTAATCACTATTATTGTGTTCCATCCTTGATACTCTACAACCACTAATGTGGATCCTGACACCACTAAAGGATTCAGCGAATACGGAAACCTACAATATCTTTATCAATTGATGTTAATTTGGTCCTCTAGCGAGTGCATCTTCATGACTCGTGTTTAAACCATTCAGTATATTTCTTCTATATTTCTGGGTCTCCACCTCAACTCCTTCCCTGAAATAGATCTCTTGGTACAAATAGTTGTGACCATATCTCCGATTTGCATTAATCAATCCACTGTTTGTCTGTTCCGTTGCCACAACTGCTTGGGATTTTGCAACTTCTGAAAGCAAGTAGACTGGCTTATCTACTGCCAGAGAGAAGTAGTCTGGTTCACCTTTCGCAGTAGCTCAGTCACCATCATGGTGAATATGGGCCCACCAAGCGCCAAGCCAGCTGGCTTTTAGTACGCTTCTAAGGCTGTCGTCCAACACTCAATTGTTTCATCTTGCCACTGCTTCGCAGCATCAGTCTCCGCCTCTTTCATATCCTCTTATCTCCACCATGTTCCCAAAATATTCAAGGTCCATGTTTTATCGGCCTATGGTGGCATTGGTTCTGGGATAGCAACAGGGGGAGTGACATCCACTCCATGGTGGGTGAACTGTTGGTCCATGGACAGCCTTCATAGCATGACCACTGATTCCTTTATTTTACCGGCCTATAATTAGTACTCTCGGTTTTATTGTATTTTTTTTAACATCTATTATACTTGGCTATTTAGTGCCAATATTATTAGTATTTATCCATATTTATTTTGTATTTGATAAATGAAGTTCCACAAGATATATTTCCACATTTTTTTTAACTTCTTTTTTATTAAACATTAGTCAGTTGCAGTACAGTATATCACATGACCATGAGCATTATTGAGTCACAAAGTAATTTACCTATCAATTGTACATTCCTCCATTATATCCTAGTATGTAAGTGATATCTTACATATTTGCCACCATATTTTCATCTGATATCGTACTCTACGTGCCCCTTATCCCAGACCCACCTCTCACCCATTAAATTCCCCTATGTTCAACCCCTCGGCTCCATATTTTCTCCCATTTACGAGGGCAGCCTCTACTCTCATACACCACCTTTTCGGCTGCACTACACCAGTCCAGATCAGACTTCCATTGCCCTATCCTTGGTGGGAGGTTTTACTCCCCAGGCCCTGGCAATGTTCCTTTTGGCCACCATTGACGCCACCATTAGCCATATCTTTTGATACTTTTGCCATGTTTGCTCACCCGTTACACATAAAATATGTCATCTGGGCTCTAACGGTGTATCTTAGCTTATTACTTCCAACATGGTTTGTGTCACCCCTGCCTAGTATTTCTGTATGACCGGGCATCCCCAAATGATATGGAAGAAGGTGCCCCTGTCGATGCACCCTCTAGGGCGCTGATCGGAGGGGCAACGTCCTATCTTGTGCAACAGTGTTCTGGAGTAATAGGATCTATGCAAGATTCTAAGCTGGATCTGCCGAAATCTCGCTCTAATCGCTACCTCTCTTGGGCTTTGTATTGCTTCTGTCCAGTCATCGTCCTCTAGCAACCCTACATCCCCTTCCCAAGCTTCCCTTAGGGCTCTCAACGGATCAGGCGAGTTATTAATTATTTTCCTGTATATTATGGATGTGGCCTTGTCATAGATCGGGTCCAATAGAAGCCGATCCTCCAAGGGGGAGTACTCTGGTAGTTGGTCCCCTTCTTGAATGTATCTACGAAGTGCATGCCCTAGTTGCATATATCTGAGTCAGCTAATTGGTATTCTCTCTGCAGGTCTTCAAATGGGATTATTGCCAGACCGCTCCATACATCCCCTAGGTGAGCGATGTCCAACAGTCTCCACTTACCAAACCCCTGTAGCTCGCCTACCTTTTGTAGCATATCACTGTCCCATATGGGGGTACATTCTGTTAACTTATTTTCCCATCCTAAGATTTTAGTGGACTTTCGCCATGCGTGTATCACTACTTGTGTATGTGTGGGCATTCATGGTTGGATGTCCTTCCGGTATAGTGCTCTCGGAAACCCCTCTGTCCCATCACTAGGTGGTCTACTCTGTACGCCGGTTCATTCTTATCAGCATATAACCAGTCGTTGATGGTTACCATCTGCGAGGCCCAATAATATTTTTTAATATCTGGGATTGCCAGACCTCCTTCATACTCACTTCTTTGGAGTTTTACTAGCACTATCCTGGACCCACCCCCCATCCCATAGGAGCTTCCATAGTTCGCTATCCACTTCTTTAAAAAACCTGGCTGGTATCTTATATGTGGTATTTTGTAGGACATACACCATTCGTGATAGTGTCATCATTTTGAAGAGCGCCGCTCTTCCCATCAGGGATATTGGTAAGCTCCTCCAGTGCGTCACATCTCTTCTCAGACGTTGTAGTTGTGTTGCCAAGTTGTCCTCAAGGAATTCTTTCTCTGTCCATGTGATGGTTATGCCTAAGTATTTGAATTTATCCTTGGTTTGGAGATTTATCTCCCTGAGCGGCGGAGGTTGAACCCCTTCCATCAGTCCAAAGAGAAGGGATTTGTCCGAATTAATTTGGTATCCGGAATAGCTGCAGAAGAGCTGGAAAATCTGCAGCAACCTGCTTATTGTGGAATGGGGACTCATGGCATATAGTAGGACGTCATCTGCATATAATGATATGCGTTCTTCCCAATTCCCGTCGCCCTCTATCCCTGCCACCACTGGATCCCCTCGTAATCAGGCCGCAAGGGGCTCCAGCGCCAGAGCGAACAGCAGAGGGGACAGTGGACATCCCTGTCTAGTTGCTTTATGCAGGGCAAAGGGGCGAGAGGTTGAGCAATTCAATCACACTCTAGCCAGTGGATTTGTATAGAGTAACTTGACCCATGCTTGATACTGGGGACCGAATCCAAACCTCTCTAGTAGCGCAAATAAGTATTGCCATTCAATACTGTCGATTGCCATTCGTGCATCCAATGATAGCAGCATTGCCTCCTCTCCTGCACGTGAGCCAGTCATGTGCATGAATCCCGTCTGGTCTGGATGAACTAGGGATGCAACCACTCCCCCGAGACGGTTTGCCAGAACCTTAGCCAGGATTTTAGCCTCTAAGTTCAATAGAGAGATAGGCCTGTAGGAGCTACACTCCTCCTGGGGTTTACCCGCTTTGGAGATTACTACCATAGTGGCTATTCTTTGGTCCTCTGGCAGATATCCCCTTTCACTTGCTGCGATATACATGTTCAGCAGATGTGGCGCCACCATGCCGGCTGTACCCTTGTAGAGCTCCGCCGGAAGACCATTCGGTCCCGGGGCCTTCTCCGCTTGTAGATCGCTTATGGCCCCCATAATTTCTTCAACTGTAATGTTCTTCTCTAATTCGTCCCTACTCTTGTTTGTCAGTGCTGGGAGATGGATATCCGATAGCAATTCTTGGCAATCGCCCTCCGTCCTAGTGGGGTTGGAGGTATATATTCCTTCATAATAGTCTGCAAAGGCCTTTGCTATCTCTTCCCCGTTGCCTGCAATATCCCCTTGGAATCTCGTATTTGTGCTACCCAATTTCTCTATCTCTTTTTTCCAGCCATGCTATCACTTTATTGGCCTTGTCACCCACATCGTACAAGCGCCTCTGTGATGGACAAGGACCTGGTGGTGTTTTCTGCCAGGTCCTTCATTTTCTGTTGCTTAAGGGCGATGCGGTGCACAATTGGAGGGTCTGTCTCCTCTCCTGCCAATGCCTGTGTTTCCAGCTGTATTATTTCTCTCTCTAAGGTGTCCCACTGGTTTTTCTGTCCTCTCCCTAATCTAATCTAATCTAATCTAATCTAATCTAATCTAATAGAATCTTGTTTTTAAAAACCCATGGGACTATTCTAGGAGGTAGCACTGCCGTTTTCGGTGGGCCCTGCAGTATCACCTCCACTGGTGAGTGGTCTGATATGCCCTTTGCTTTTAAAGCTGTGCATCGGAAGAACCCAGCACTCTCCATATGTGTCAGAATATGGTCCAAGCGGGAGTAGCTGCCATGCACCGCTGAGTAGTAAGTGTATTGTCTTACCCTAGGGTTATGCAAACGCCAAAGGTCGATCAGTCCCATGGCCTCCACAAATACCTACAGTGGCTCAGTTCCACTGCCCCTACTGGCTTTCGTTATTCTGCCCATCTCTGGTTCCATAGTTGCGTTCATGTCCCCCCCCCCAAAGCACCAGGAACCTCATTGGAAGGTCAACCAGTAGTGCCCCCAATACTGCATGAAGGGTTGGTGGTATGTAAGCCGAACCTATGTTCAGGACTCTTCCTTCCCACTGTCCAGAAATTGCAACATATCTCCCTAATGAGTCCTGCCAAATTTTCTTCACTACCAGGGGGAGGGCGTTCCTAGCTAGTACCCCTACCCCTCTTGAGCCCGCTGTATAACCTACATGCACTATAAGTTTGTAGCCATATCTATTGAGCGCATTATATCTATTGCCTTCCAGGTGTGTTTCTTGGAGTAGCACAATGTCGGGTGTGTCTCTGTAGGTATTGTAGCACCACTGTTCACTTGATATGGTTGCCCAATACATTCACATTCCAGGATAGGACTTTCAGACCACTACTTCCTTTCTGACCCCCATGGCTCTGTGTATTTAGATTGGTAACTTCCGGTTGAGGGACAGCCATACTCTATTTAACCTTTTGACCGCCTTCAATTCATGCTGTTTCGTGAGAGTTTGTACGTGCGCTTTTAGTCGTTTCGTAGTTGCCTGCAATTGTGCCACCTCGTTCTCCGTCGCAGCTACCTTGTCCGATATTTACTGGAAGTCTCTTCGTAACAGATTCACGTCAAGAGTCACTGCATCTATTTTAGGTTCAAGTGTTGCTTTTAGATCAGTAATTGCTGCCATTATGGCGCTTAGAGATGATTCCGTGGGTTCCTCCATCTGTTGTCCCGGGGTCCCCATTGCCTGTCTGGGGACCGCATATTTATCCATTTTGTTAGTTTGTGCCCCAGATTGCCCTTTAGGCCTCATCCGTGAGCCTTTTGCCTCTTTGTATTAATCTCCGACTATCTTGGGGACTAGCTTGCAGTGCAGTATTCGTGGGGCCCCACCTGCCTCTCCAGCTTTGACTTGGACGGCCCCTTAGATCTTCCACCAATGCCCCCATTGGGCCTCCAGGACCACGGTGTGTTGAGTGGTCTATGTCCCCCATTGCGTTGATGTCTGTACTTAGTAGGTCTCGACTCTTGGGATATGCCCTGTGTGCAATTTAAGTCCGGGTCTTTCCACTTATCACTCCTCCTTTTCAGGGCTTTAATATTTTCTGAGTAGGCCAAGGGGTTCCTACCAGGCAGCCGGCTTGTGCCTCTCTACCACCGGTCCACCCCCATCTACAGACCGTATGTAGGTTGCAGCCCGGTTCCCTGTCCATGGCCGTTCTTCCCTCTTCGCCACCCCCAGGGCACTTAATTGCTTGCTGTGTTCCCTACAATGTCCAGGGCGTCATGTCTCTTTGTACAATCCAAGTGTCCTGCGCGCCACCCCTCTCCACGCGTTGGGCCGTTCATCTGGTTTAGACCAGTGTCCGACCGCTCCCAGCGAGTGCCCCGAGTCTCTGCTGTGCTCCCGTTTCAGCCACCACGCGCCGGCCTCATACCGGAGCTTCTCCTTCCAGCCTGTGTCCCGCAGTGAGTACAGATGAGGGTATGTGGTGAGGGGAGGAGCTCACTCTGTCTGTCCTGCACCTCAGCGTATTTCTTGCTACCTGAGTGTGTGAATCCTCTGCCCCAGCCTCAAATTGCTGGCTTTCCCCTCCTTGCGTGAATGCTGCTAGTATGTCTTTAATGGCGGCTCGAGTGTTTCTGCATGCCACACCTCTCCTCGTGCTGGGAGTTTCACCTACTTCAGAACGGCGTTCGGCCGCATCCGGTGGCTGCCTCAATCCTCAACTGCGCTGCCATCCCGGTCAGCGCACACCAGCCTCTTCCCAGAGCTTCTACTTTCAGGTGATGTCTTGCATACGGATGGGTGTGGGGGGGGGTAGTCTAGTCTGTTCTTGGCCCACAGCAAACTGCTTGGTACCGGGGGGATATATTCCTGCAGTCCCGGTCTTTAATCGCTGGCTTCACCCACCACCGCAGTTGCTGCTCCTCTAGTTGTGTAGGGGGCCAGAGCGCTCCCTTACGCCATGCCTCTCCTCTCGCTGGGCCCTTCACCTGCTGCAAGCCGGTGCTCGGTCACGTCCGGCAGCCTCCTCGATCTCCAGCTGCACAGTCCAGGTCTCCCCCTCCGGCCGACGCTCTTCGGTACAAGCGGATGTGGGAGGGAAAGTCAACGCCGCCCTTTCGGTGTTCTCGGTGTATTTCTTACCAATGGGGGGTCCCGGTTCTGCCATTCCGTTCTCCGTTCGCTGTCTTTCCCCTTTGGCGTGGAGGCCGCTGTTCTGGCTGGTACGTCACTTCCTCTTCCCTGGGATTCCGGACGTTTGCGTTTTCCCCCTGGCCGGTTTGGCTCAATTTCTTGTCTTGCCTTACTTCCTGTGCTACTCCGATTGGTTCATGTCAGCAAGGACGGAGTTCTGTACGGATGTTGGTGAATTTTAGGAGAACAGAGCGCGGAGCTCGGCTAGTGAGCTACCATCTTGGTCGGCTCTCAAGCCACGCCCCCCCCACATTTATTTAACTGATGAATGTGTATCCATACTTTGTTGCATGTCGAAATTTAGAAATATATGCAGCCAAATACAATATAACAATTAGCATTACAATACAAACAAGTACACATATAAAGTTATTTAAGAACAGTTCAGCATCTATGTTTTAAACCCTCCATGCTCTCAATCTGCACAGGTTTTGGCCTGGAAGTCTTGAATGGCAGCATGCTTAGGCTTTGAAAAGACCAATGTTAAGTATTTTTTCACTTTTTGAAAAAAGATAAACACAGGAATCAAACATTGTTTTCTGTCTGTAGTTATCTGTAAAAATCAGTGCAAATGGACACTGGGAGTCCCAACTATTATACATAAGGTCCTATGAAGCATTGGCAGAAGATTCAGGATTTCCACCTGCTTTGGGCCTTTGATGGACCAGCTCATTGGACATCAGTCATATGTGGTCTAGCAACGTTTATATTATTGGCCTCTGACATGGTATGTTCCTGGATAGACCTAGTAGGAAGGCAGAGTAGAGTAGGTCCATGCAAAGCGAGCCACCGATAGCCAAGCCCTTGGAATACCTTGGCTCGTGATACACCAAAACCTTGAGCAGTACATGTAGGAAGGCCATCATTCCATGTATTTGTGAGTCTTTGACGGACTACGTCCTTATGTAGCATTCCTACGGGTGCTATTGTGAGAGCCATGTCTTATTGTCTGATACCAACATAGGACCTCAGACAGCTGCTCAATGGAAGCCTCTGAGGTCCACGTTTGGTGCTCTTTGATGAACAGGTTCTTGGACATCTCTTGTAAGATGACCATTTATTTAAGTCCGGGTTCTATTGGGCTATAATAGACCAACACTTTGTGCAGTATTAGTAGGAGGGCAATCGAGGTTGACGTGTTTCGGTCCTTGGATAGAGTAGGTCTATGGATGGATTTATTTATTTTATTTATTTAGTCATTTGATTTCCGAAGGGCACCAGAGGGTTGCTCAAGGATCTGGAGTAAAGAACCTTTCAATGTGCTCAGTTACAATTTTAGCCTGTAGGACTTGGCCTTTTTGGCTAAAGTTCCCTAAAACTTTTTGCTTTCCCCCTAGACCGTTTTCCTGACATAGAGTGCCAATTTAGATGCTTTGGGTACTTTGCCACTGCTGATCAGTGTCAAAGTACAGTAGTTCCCTGTGTAAAGTGTAATGGTAATTGGTTGGCCATGATTGGTATGTTTGCCTTACTAGTAAAGTCCCTAGTGGTGTGCACTGTGTGTGCCAGGACTAGTAATGCAAAGGGTGCGCGGAGAAGGGAACTCAGGCCTGCAGTGTAAGGCCTGCGCGCAGTTTGCTAAGTTAGCATGTTGTCCTGACAAGTGCAACCACTTGTCAGGCCTTACTTTCCCTTTTGCGTACACAGTGGGCACCCCTGTGGTAGGTCCCAGGTAACCCCTGGGCAGGGTGCTGTGTAAGTAAAAGGCAGGACATATATTGAGGTGTGTGTTATGTCCTGACAGTGAAAAACACTCCATTTCGTTTTTCACTGGTGAAAGGCCATTCTGCCCATAGGACAGAATGGGGGAGGCTGGGTATTGTGTTTGTTAGCCTAGTTTCCCATAAGTTTAAAATGGAGAGGTGAAGTTTGGTATGTATGAACTCACAGCGTCATAACCCATCTTTCTATGCAAGTGGTTTTGTCACTGTGTGTTCAGAAGCCGCTCTTTTAGAAAGTGGCTGAGTTTTGTGCTTTAGGCATTTCTGTGTGTCTCTGTTGAATGTGGATTGACTGTCTGGATCTGAGAGGGGAGCGGGTGAGATGGCACCAGGCTGACCTGCAGCTGGAGAGTATGTGAGGAGAAGCCCCGGGAGGTGAAGAGGCCTGGGTTGCGGCTATAAAACAATTGACCCATCTCCTGCTGAGTGATTAAGGATCCAGACCCCCAGTATCAAAGGGAGAAAGGTGACACTGGGAGGGAGACACCCAGAACTGATTTAGGCAGGCGTCAGGGACCCCTGAGCACAACGAACTTCAAAGACATTTTGGGGTATATCTATGAGAGCTGAAACCCCTGAACGTTGGAATGAAACAGAAATGGATTGAGACTGAAAAGGCTTGGACCCATTCTGTGGTCAAGAGGAACCTCTGCTAAAGAAGGAGCAACTGAAGAGACTGCTGTGGAAAGACCAATCCTTGCTTCGTGATCTGGGGCTGGTCTGCAGTTTGCTGTTCTAACTAAGGGAGAGGCTGTTGGGACTGTGCTTGGAGGCGCTGGGTCCCCCTGCTTGAAGAAGACTGTGCTTTGTGCTGTGTCTTGCAACCCCAAGGGCCCGAGGTGAGCTGGCTCCCTGTTTGGAAACACAGGAACATAAAAGTTTCCGGAGAAGTTTCAAGCAACGCGGTGGGCGCGTGTTGTGGCAGCTTGAAACCCTCAGAAGGTGTGCCCTATGATCTTGGACACACGGAGGAGAAGCGAGACTCGGACGCGCTGGGTGCGTGTCGTGGTGCACAGGAGGCGTTGGTGAAGAGCACCTGGTGAACGTGTGCATCGGAGGTGAAGAGAGTCTCGGACGTGCTGGGTGCGTGTCGTGGTGCACAGGAGGCGTTGGTGAAGAGCACCTGGTGAACTTGTGCATCGGAGGTGAAGTGAGACTCGGACGCGCAGGGTGCGTGTCGTGGTGCACCGCAGGCGCTGGTGAAGAGTGCCTGGTCAGCGGGTGCATCGGAGGTGAAGAGAGTCTTGGACGCGCAGGGTGCGTGTCGTGGTGCACTGGAGGCGTTGGCGAGGAGCGCCTGGTCAACGCGTGCATCGGAAGTGGAGTGAGTCTCGGATGCGCAGGGTGCGTGTCGGGGTGCACCGAGGCGTTGGTGAAGAGCGCCTGGTGATCGAGTGCACCGGAGGAGAAGCGAGGCTCGGACACGGTGAGCGTGTCGAGGTGCGGCCGAAGGCGTTGGTGAAGAGCGCCTGGATATCGGGGCACCGGAATTGGAGTAGTGAAGCAGTGTGCGTGCTTTGGTGCAACCTGGGACTGTGGAGGTGATCGGCTGATCATCGTGTGCACCGGAAGAAAGTGAGTCTCTGCAGCGTGGTGTGTGTGTCTTGGTGCCAACTGAGACCGCAGGAAGGAGTGCCGGTTGAACGTGCACTCGGAGTCGACGTGAAGTCCCATCAGCGTTGTGTGTGTGGCTTCGTGCCAGAAGAGACCTGGAGGGTGCGGTGGTGAACGTGCACCCGGAGTAACGTAATCTCAGGGGCGTGGGGTACGTGTGCCCTGCGGCCACCTGAGACCTTCCTAACAGTCGCGGCCCGGACCGGCAGCCCCGGAGGAGCTGAGCTGCCAGGCCGAGCCGCTGAGGCCCATTGAGAAAGTTCTGCACGGAAGGCCTAGTTCATTGAAGGAGGAGAGGAGAGTTGGGTCGCGCCCCCCAGGTAACGTGGATCACTGCCTGGGCGGGGTGCGGGCTCGGAGGGACACTCTCTCGGCCTCTCAGTCCTTCTGACGATGTGAGCCTTTGCTTCGGCTCAGATTGGGGCCCGTACTGACCAAGGAGTGGTGGTACTGGGGCCCGAGTGGGAAGCTGTACTTTATGTCATCGTGGATACGTGTGGGGGGCAACTGTTATCGAAGAGGCTGACTGTCGTAATACTCATTGCCAATATTGCTGCTAACGAACTTCCGGACTGTCTTATGACGCCTGACAACGAAGTACACGATTGTAGCGCTACGCATTGCATTATTTCTCCCTTGCAAAGTACAGGATTGTAGCGGCCCGCCTTGCATTATTTCGTCATTGCAAAGTACATGATTGTAGCTACGCATTGCATTATTCCTTAATTGCAAAGTACATGATTGTGGCGGCGCGCAGTGTATTATTTCTTCATTGCAAAGTACATGATTGGGGTGTGACGCATTGCATTATTCCTTCATTGCGCAGTACATGATTGTAGCGGTACGCATTGCATTATTTCTCCCATTGCAGGTACCGGGGTGTATCGTTACGCATTGTATTATTTCTCCTGTGCCCAGCACAGGATTGTATCGTTACGCAGCGCACTATTGTTTGTCCATTGCAACGTGTGTGATTCTAGCATTACGACCAGCATAACGTTTTGAAAGCGGTGGTTGGGATTTGAACCTACCAGCCAGCCGGAACAATTATTACCCTTTATTATATGTTGGCTTTTGTATCGTGTGGTCTGATCGTATATCTTTCTATATAAAGTTTATACTCGTTTTTATCAAACTTGTGTGGAGTCCATTTGTGGTGTCACCAGGGGGTTGCTGTGGGCGTGGTTGCACATACTGTACACTCGTGCCTTGGAGATAGGCCTGGCTGCTCGTGCCAAGCTACTAAGGGGGTGAGCAGGGCTATCTCAAACGGTGTCCTTACTTGGCCTAACGTTGAGGGAGGAGTCCCGGGTCGCGCATTTGTGACAGTGACGTGTGACTGGGACTCCGGCTTCCAACATAGCCCAATAGCGAGAACTAGTTCACGTTTAAAGGCCAATATTAGCTTTCTAAAACCGTGCTGTGACATTAAAGCCTTGGCTAATGCGAAAACATGTATCGTCCGGCTACACATGGATGCCCAGAAATAAGTCCTCGTCCACTATCCTGTGACACTGTGGGACCCGTCTCATCACCTAGCCACTACAGCAGCGCCAAGAAGCCCTCCTTCCCTCCGCCTGCAACCCTACAACGAAGCAGAGGAGGCCAAGCCAGACTGTTACCAAATAAGGACCTTTTCGTGGAAAAGCTGGTTTTTAGTTCGCTCCCACGAGCTCGCCTCAGAGGCCTTGGATGTGAATTCCATCCTCTGTGGTGACATCATTGTTTTCAGACTCCTGCAGTCGGAAATATTGAAACCAGTCGCTGTTGGCCATGGGGAGGGAGGGCGGTCGCCGTCTGAGGCCTGCCAGGCAGCCTCGGTTACTCAGACACCGTCTGCTCCCCGCCTCGTGGAAGTCAAGTTTCAACAGGAGTTCGTGATGTCTGTGAGCTATAGGCTGTGACGGGGGCGGTGTCTTTTAAATAGATTTATATATGTTTGGCAGATTGGCAAACAGCGCTGACAGACAAGTGCTCATCCCAATAGCCACCAGGGCTGGGGCTGGACCAGTCACAAGTGACGTAGAGCTGCCATGCGACTGACTTTAACTCCACTCCACTAACTTGTCGTAGGGAGCGACCAGATAGTAAAATTGTCCATACTGCCTTATAGGCAGGGCCTCTGGAATTATGCAGCAGGGTAGAATCAAATTTTGCTGCAGAGTTGACTAAATTATGTGGCAAGAAAAGGCAAATTATGCGGCATAATGCAGCACGTTTTGCTATTGTATTACTACCTTATGTTATGATTTTTAACCTTCTGTCCGGGCATAGGTTTGACTTCTTTCGTCCCAGTTTAACACCAACATATAGCAATCAGCAACAGAAAGGTGATCAGTGAATCTTTTAGGAGGGTCTTCAACAGTGTGGCAACAACTCTTGGTTCGTGTTTAGTAACTTTTCATCCGTGTGAGCTAGAATTACATTTTTGTTAAAACCTGCAGATTTAAAAACCCAAATCATGCGGAAAAGGTGGTTGAAGCATAATCGCATAATTCCGGTGCCTCTTGTTATAGGCCATTCATCCTTTCTATAAAGAACCGCCAAGAACAGTAAGTATCCCGGCCACTTACCATATTCGCTCTCATTCTACAGAATTGGTTTAGCGCAGAAACTACCAATAGTAAGGCCTCGCAGCGCTGTCCAGTGACCGCTTTACCTTCTATACATTGCTGGCGTTCGATTCGCCTTGCGATGACATGTTTGGCTGCTGTGTTCTAGTCTGTCTGTATCTAAATTCTGTGGCAACAGCTAATTCAATGAACTGGGAGTGTACCATTGTGGCGTTGTAAAGGGTTTTAACCACTGCTTACGTAGCTCTTAGGTTGTTCACCCGCCCACACAATCTTGCCACTGCCTATTCACGTAAATACTTCTTTTGATTGCCTCACTGGACTCGGTGACCCAGTTCTGCCGACCAGGTCACTGACTGCAGGAAATGAGTAACTCTGGCGTCACAGGTTCGAATCCCAGGGGCGCCCGCTCCACCCTTTCAACCGCACAGCAGCAGAAATTAACGACAAAGAATGTGTAAGACTTTAAACATCACCACAATGACTTTATCTATCATGGTACAGAAAAGTAAGATTTGTGTCATCAGTACCCAGTTTTATCCTGCGTGTTCACTATGCTCAATCCTTAGGTTTTCTTTTGGAGTTCTTTTTAAAGATTCTCTCGGCCGTGAGAGCTGTAATGTTTGCAGTGCGTCCGGGCTAGGTACGGTTGCTGCTGGTTGCAGGACTGCACTGATAGTCCACCAAAGATGTACTGGTGACTAGCGCTGCACTACTAGGTGGTGGGGGTGCCCTGGTGCCTGTGGTGAGGCACTGACATACTCACACTGCGGAAGCTGTGCCGCTGTCTGCGCAGGTGCACGACTAGGCCGCCGGAGCTGCCCTGGTGCCTGTGGCGGTGAGGCACTGATGTACTCACACTGCGGAAGCTATGCTGCTGTCTGTGCAGGTGCACGACTAGGCTGCCGGAGCTGCCTGGTGCCTCTGGTGAGGCACTGATATACTCACACTCCGGAAGCTATGCTGCTGTCTGTGCAGGTGCACGACTAGGCCGTCGGAGCTGCCCTGGTGCTTGTGGCGGTGAGGCACTGATGTACTCACACTGCGGAAGCTATGCTGCTGTCTGTGCAGGTGCACGACTAGGCCGCCGGAGCTGCCCTGTTTCCTGCGGTGAGGCACTGATATACTCAAACTATGGAAGCTATGCTGCAGTCTGTGCAGGTGCACGACTAGGCCGCCGGAGCTGCCTGGGGTCTGTGGTGAGGCACTGATATACTCACACTACGGAAGCTATGCTGCTGTCTGTGCAGGTGCACGACTAGGCCGCCGGAGCTGCCCTGTTTCCTGCGGCGGTGAGGCACTGATGTACTCACACTGCGGAAGCTGTGCTGCTGTCTGTGCAGGTACACGACTAGGCCGCCGGAGCTGCCCTGGTGCCTGTGGCGGTGAGGCACTGATGTACTCACACTGCGGAAGCTGTGCTGCTGTCTGTGCAGGTGCACGACTAGGCCGCCGGAGCTGCCCTGGTGCCTGTGGTGGTGAGGCACTGATGTACTCACACTGCGGAAGCTGTGCTGCTGTCTGTGCAGGTACACGACTAGGCCGACGGAGCTGCCCTGGTGCCTGTGGCGGTGAGGCACTGATGTACTCACACTGCAGAAGCTATTCTGCTGTCTGTGCAGGTGCACAACTAGGCCGCCAGAGCTGCCCAGGAGCCTGAGGTGAGGCACTGATATGCTCACACTGCGGAAGCTGTGCCGCTGTCTGTGCAGGAGCACGACTAGGCCGTCGGAGCTGCCCTGGTGCCTGTGGTGAGGCACTGATATACTCACACTGCGAAAGCTGTGCCGCTGTCTGTGCAGGTGCACGACTAGGCCGCCGGAGCAGCCCTGGTGCCTGTGGTGAGGCACTGATATACTCACACTGCGGAAGCTGTGCCGCTGTCTGTGCAGGTGCACGACTAGGCCGCCGGAGCTGCCCTGGTGCCTGTAGTGAGGCACTGATATACTCACACTGCAGAAGCTATGCTGCTGTCTGTGCAGGAGCACGACTAGGCCGCCGGAGCAGCCCTGGTGCCTGTGGTGAGGCACTGATATACTCACACTGCGGAAGCTGTGCCGCTGTCTGTGCAGGTGCACGACTAGGCCGCCGGAGCTGCCCTGGTGCCTGTAGTGAGGCACTGATATACTCACACTGCAGAAGCTATGCTGCTGTCTGTGCAGGTGCACGACTAGGCCACCGGAGGTGCATGACTAGGCTGCTGGAGCTGAACTGGTGCCAGTGGTGAGGCACAGATGTACTCAGACTGCAGAAGCTGTGCCGCTGTCTGTGCAGGTGCACAACTAGGCCGCCGGAGGTGTCCTGGTGCCTGTGGTGAGGCACATATGTACTCACACTGCAGAAGCTGTTTCGCTGTCTGTGCATGTGCACGGCTAGGCCGCCGGAGCTGCCCTGGTGCCTGTGGTGAGGCACAGATGTACTCACACTGCGGAAGCTGTGCTGCTATCTGTGCAGGTGCATGACTAGGTCGCCGGAGGTGTCCTGGTGGCTGTGGTGAGGCACAGATGTACTCACACTGCGGAAGCTGTGCCGCTGTCTGTGCAGGTACACGACTAGGCCACCGGAGGTGCATGACTAGACTGCAGGAACTGCCCTGGTTCCTGCGGTGAGGCACTGATATACTCACACTGCGGAAGCTATGCTGCTGTCTGTGCAGGTGCACGACTAGGCTTCCTGAACTGCCCTGGTGCCTGTGGTGAGGCACTGATATACTCACACTCCGGAAGCTATGCTGCTGACTGTGCAGGTGCACGACTAGGCCGTCGGAGCTGCCCTGGTGCCTGTGGTGGTGAGGCACTGATGTACTCACACTGCGGAAGCTATGCTGCTGTCTGTGCAGGTGCACGACTAGCCGCCGGAGCTGCCCTGTTTCCTGCGGTGAGGCACTGATATACTCACACTACGGAAGCTATAATGCTGTCTGTGCAGGTACACGACTAGGCTTTCTGAGCTGCCCTGGTGCCTGTGCCGCTGTCTGTGCAGGTGCACGACTAGGCCGCCGGAGCTGCCCTGTTTCCTGCGGCGGTGAGGCACTGATGTACTCACACTGCGGAAGCTGTGCTGCTGTCTGTGCAGGTACACGACTAGGCCGCCGGAGCTGCCCTGGTGCCTGTGGCGGTGAGGCACTGATGTACTCACACTGCGGAAGCTGTGCTGCTGTCTGTGCAGGTGCACGACTAGGCCGCCGGAGCTGCCCTGGTGCCTGTGGTGGTGAGGCACTGATGTACTCACACTGCGGAAGCTGTGCTGCTGTCTGTGCAGGTACATGACTAGGCCGCCGGAGCTGCCCTGGTGCCTGTGGCGGTGAGGCACTGATGTACTCACACTGCGAAGCTATGCTGCTGTCTGTTCAGGAGCACGACTAGGCCGTCGGAGCTGCCCTGGTGCCTGTGGTGAGGCACTGATATACTCACACTGCGAAAGCTGTGCCGCTGTCTGTGCAGGTGCACGACTAGGCCGCCGGAGCTGCCCTGGTGCCTGTAGTGAGGCACTGATATACTCACACTGCAGAAGCTATGCTGCTGTCTGTGCAGGTAAACAATGGTCCTAGACTTATATTAAAGCTTAGTTGCCTGGAACATTCAAAAACAGCATGCAGTACATGTCTAGTTTAAATATATATATCCTCAAAATCCAAAAAAGGCACACATTATTGCTTTATAGGTGACTCTTATTTTATTCGGTCACTTTTCATAACATATTATCATGTTCAATGTTCAAGATAAAGAGGGGGTTGCTCCAACTCGAGCAGACCAGCTGGATTCCCCCGGGCTGTGCGAAGATGATTCATTGAGACGATGTGGGCGATTTTTTTCACCCATTGACTGAAGATAAACTGCTGATAGCCTCTATCAAGCCGCAATTCTATTGCGGACCTTTATATCCATGCCTAGGGGCGGCACCTTAACTGTGCATCACCCATGATCAGTTGCTCCCCCCATCCCTCCTTTCTGTCCTGAGGAAGACCCGCTTGCAGAGGATACAAACTGCCCTCATTGCACTAGGGTCGAAACGTCGACACTCTCCCCCGCTCGGGGCCTGTACTTGACATTTTCCCAGTCCCACCCGCTTACAGACGAACGTTGTTTGTCAACATTTGAAAAAGAACAAAAAGAATGACCATGAATTAGCTAATGGACAGGCCCCAATGTAGAACTGGTGCCATCATGAATTACGACCAGTTTTGCTAATGTGAATGTATATGAAATGATGAACTATTGTTTTGCTTGATTGGATTCCCCTCCTGTATACTCTGTCTTACTTCACGAGCACCTCCTTTCTTCACTTTCTCCCTTGGAGCAACCCCTCTTTATCTTGAACATTGAACATGATAATATGTTATGAAAAGTGACCGAATAAAATAAGAGTCACCTATAAAGCAATAATGTATGCCTTTTTTGGATTTTGAGGATATATATATTTAAACTAGACATGTACTGCATGCTGTTTTTGAATGTTCCAGGCAACTAAGCTATAATATAAGTCTAGGACCATTGTTTTCAAATACCAATTATTACCCAGGTCCATTGACTTCTATGGGTTACCCCATTATATCTTAATGGCTGTCTGTGCAGGTGCACGACTAGGCCACCAGAGGTGCATGACTAGGCTGCTGGAGCTGCCCTGGTGCCAGTGGTGAGGCACAGATGTACTCACACTGCAGAAGCTGTGCCGCTGTCTGTGCAGGTGCACGACTAGGCCGCCGGAGGTGTCCTGGTGCCTGTGGTGAGGCACAGATGTACTCACACTGCAGAAGCTGTGTCGCTGTCTGTGCATGTGCACGGCTAGGCCGCCGGAGCTGCCCTGGTGCCTGTGGTGAGGCACAGATGTACTCACACTGCGGAAGCTGTGCCGCTATCTGTGCAGGTGCACGACTAGGTCGCCGGAGGTGTCCTGGTGGCTGTGGTGAGGCACAGATGTACTCACACTGCGGAAGCTATGCTGCTGTCTGTGCAGGTGCACGACTAGGCCGCCGGAGGTGTCCTGGTGCCTGTGGTGAGGCACAGATGTACTCACACTGCAGAAGCTGTGTCGCTGTCTGTGCATGTGCACGGCTAGGCCGCCGGAGCTGCCCTTGTGCCTCTGGTGAGGCACAGATGTACTCACACTGCGGAAGCTGTGCCGCTGTCTGTGCAGGTGCAGGACTAGGCCGCCGGAGGTATCCTGGTGCCTGTGGTGAGGCACAGATGTACTCACACTGCGGAAGCTGTGCCGCTGTCTGTGCATGTGCACGGCTAGGCCGCCGGAGCTGCCCTGGTGCCTGTGGTGAGGCACAGATGTACTCACACTGCGGAAGCTGTGCCGCTATCTGTGCAGGTGCACGACTAGGTCGCCGGAGGTGTCCTGGTGGCTGTGGTGAGGCACAGATGTACTCACACTGCGGAAGCTATGCTGCTGTCTGTGCAGGTGCACGACTAGGCCGCCGGAGCGGCCCTGGTGCCTGTGGTGAGGCACAGATGTGCTCACACTGCGGAAGCTGTGTCACTGTCTGTGCAGGTGCACGACTAGGCCACCGGAGGTGAATGACTAGACTGCAGGAACTGCCCTGGTTCCTGCGGTGAGGCACTGATATACTCACACTGCGGAAGCTATGCTGCTGTCTGAGCAGATGCACGACTAGGCTTCCTGAGCTGCCCTGGTGCCTGTGCCGCTGTCTGTGCAGGTGCACGACTAGGCCGCCGGAGCTGCCCTGGTGCCTGTGGTGAGGCACTGATATACTCACACTGCAGAAGCTATGCTGCTGTCTGTGCAGGTGCACGACTAGGCTTCCTGAACTGCCCTGATGCCTGTGGTGAGGCACTGATATACTCACACTCCGGAAGCTATGCTGCTGTCTGTGCAGGTGCACGACTAGGCCGTCGGAGCTGCCCTGGTGCCTGTGGCGGTGAGGCACTGATGTACTCACACTGCGGAAGCTATGCTGCTGTCTGTGCAGGTGCACGACTAGCCGCCGGAGCTGCCCTGTTTCCTGCGGTGAGGCACTGATATACTCACACTACGGAAGCTATAATGCTGTCTGTGCAGGTACACGACTAGGCTTCCTGAGCTGCCCTGGTGCCTGTGCCGCTGTCTGTGCAGGTGCACGACTAGGCCGCCGGAGCTGCCCT
The DNA here is from genome assembly GCA_963921515.1 of Calotriton arnoldi. Lineage (NCBI taxonomy): Eukaryota > Metazoa > Chordata > Amphibia > Caudata > Salamandridae > Calotriton > Calotriton arnoldi. Next base: position 1,459,100 of record CAWUFW010001766.1, on the reverse strand, counting down.
GTTTCCTGCGGCGGTGAGGCACTGATGTACTCACACTGCGGAAGCTGTGCTGCTGTCTGTGCAGGTGCACGACTAGGCCGCCGGAGCTGCCCTGGTGCCTGTGGTGGTGAGGCACTGATGTACTCACACTGCGGAAGCTGTGCTGCTGTCTGTGCAGGTACACGACTAGGCCGCCGGAGCTGCCCTGGTGCCTGTGGTGGTGAGGCACTGATGTACTCACACTGCGGAAGCTGTGCTGCTGTCTGTGCAGGTACACGACTAGGCCGCCGGAGCTGCCCTGGTGCCTGTGGCGGTGAGGCACTGATGTACTCACACTGCAGAAGCTATGCTGCTGTCTGTGCAGGAGCACGACTAGGCCGTCGGAGCTGCCCTGGTGCCTGTGGTGAGGCACTGATATACTCACACTGCGAAAGCTGTGCCGCTGTCTGTGCAGGTGCACGACTAGGCCGCCGGAGCTGCCGTGGTGCCTGTAGTGAGGCACTGATATACTCACACTGCAGAAGCTATGCTGCTGTCTGTGCAGGTAAACAATGGTCCTAGACTTATATTAAAGCTTAGTTGCCTGGAACATTCAAAAACAGCATGCAGTACATGTCTAGTTTAAATATATATATCCTCAAAATCCAAAAAAGGCACACATTATTGCTTTATAGGTGACTCTTATTTTATTCGGTCACTTTTCATAACATATTATCATGTTCAATGTTCAAGATAAAGAGGGGGTTGCTCCAACTCGAGCAGACCAGCTGGATTCCCCCGGGCTGTGCGAAGATGATTCATTGAGACGCTGTGGGCGATTTTTTTCACGCATTGACTGAAGATAAACTGCTGATAGCCTCTATCAAGCCGCAATTCTATTGCGGACCTTTATATCCATGCATAGGGGCGGCACCTTAACTGTGCATCACCCATGATCAGTTGCTCCCCCCATCCCTCCTTTCTGTCCTGAGGAAGACCCGCTTGCAGAGGATACAAACTGCCCTCATTGCACTAGGGTCGAAACGTCGACACTCTCCCCCGCTCGGGGCCTGTACTTGACATTTTCCCAGTCCCACCCGCTTACAGACGAACGTTGTTTGTCAACATTTGAAAAAGAACAAAAAGAATGACCATGAATTAGCTAATGGAAAGGCCCCAATGTAGAACTGGTGCCATCATGAATTACGACCAGTTTTGCTAATGTGAATGTATATGAAATGATGAACTATTGTTTTGCTTGATTGGATTCCCCTCCTGTATACTCTGTCTTACTTCACGAGCACCTCCTTTCTTCACTTTCTCCCTTGGAGCAACCCCCTCTTTATCTTGAACATTGAACATGATAATATGTTATGAAAAGTGACCGAATAAAATAAGAGTCACCTATAAAGCAATAATGTGTGCCTTTTTTGGATTTTGAGGATATATATATTTAAACTAGACATGTACTGCATGCTGTTTTTGAATGTTCCAGGCAACTAAGCTATAATATAAGTCTAGGACCATTGTTTTCCTATACCAATTATTACCCAGGTCCATTGACTTCTATGGGTTACCCCATTATATCTTAATGGCTGTCTGTGCAGGTGCACGACTAGGCCACCGGAGGTGCATGACTAGGCTGCTGGAGCTGCCCTGGTGCCAGTGGTGAGGCACAGATGTACTCACACTGCAGAAGCTGTGCCGCTGTCTGTGCAGGTGCACGACTAGGCCGCCGGAGGTGTCCTGGTGCCTGTGGTGAGGCACAGATGTACTCACACTGCAGAAGCTGTGTCGCTGTCTGTGCATGTGCACGGCTAGGCCGCCGGAGCTGCCCTGGTGCCTGTGGTGAGGCACAGATGTACTCACACTGCGGAAGCTGTGCCGCTATCTGTGCAGGTGCACGACTAGGTCGCCGGAGGTGTCCTGGTGGCTGTGGTGAGACACAGATGTACTCACACTGCGGAAGCTATGCTGCTGTCTGTGCAGGTGCACGACTAGGCCGCCGGAGGTGTCCTGGTGCCTGTGGTGAGGCACAGATGTACTCACACTGCAGAAGCTGTGTCGCTGTCTGTGCATGTGCACGGCTAGGCCGCCGGAGCTGCCCTTGTGCCTGTGGTGAGGCACAGATGTACTCACACTGCGGAAGCTGTGCCGCTATCTGTGCAGGTGCAGGACTAGGCCGCCGGAGGTGTCCTGGTGCCTGTGGTGAGGCACAGATGTACTCACACTGCGGAAGCTGTGCCGCTGTCTGTGCATGTGCACGGCTAGGCCGCCGGAGCTGCCCTGGTGCCTGTGGTGAGGCACAGATGTACTCACACTGCGGAAGCTGTGCCGCTATCTGTGCAGGTGCACGACTAGGTCGCCGGAGGTGTCCTGGTGGCTGTGGTGAGGCACAGATGTACTCACACTGCGGAAGCTATGCTGCTGTCTGTGCAGGTGCACGACTAGGCCGCCGGAGCGGCCCTGGTGCCTGTGGTGAGGCACAGATGTGCTCACACTGCGGAAGCTGTGTCACTGTCTGTGCAGGTGCACGACTAGGCCACCGGAGGTGCATGACTAGACTGCAGGAACTGCCCTGGTTCCTGCGGTGAGGCACTGATATACTCACACTGCGGAAGCTATGCTGCTGTCTGAGCAGATGCACGACTAGGCTTCCTGAGCTGCCCTGGTGCCTGTGCCGCTGTCTGTGCAGGTGCACGACTAGGCCGCCGGAGCTGCCCTGGTGCCTGTGGTAAGGCACTGATATACTCACACTGCAGAAGCTATGCTGCTGTCTGTGCAGGTGCACGACTAGGCCACCGGAGGTGCATGACTAGGCTGCTGGAGATGCTCCGGTGCCTGTGGTGAGGCACAGATGTACTCACACTGCAGAAGCTGTGCCGCTGTCTGTGCAGGTGCACGGCTAGGCTGTCGGAGCTGCCCTGGTGGCAGTGGTGAGGCACAGGTGTACTCACACTGCAGAAGCTGTGCCGCTGTCTGTGCAGGTGCACGACTAGGCCGCCGGAGGTGTCCTGGTGCCTGTGGTGAGGCACTGATGTACTCACACTGTGGAAGCTGTGCCGCTGTCTGTGCATGTGCACGGCTAGGCCACCGGAGCTGCCCTTGTGCCTGTGGTGAGGCACAGATGTACTCACACTGTGGAAGCTGTGCCGCTATCTGTGCAGGTGCATGACTAGGTCGCCGGAGGTGTCCTGGTGGCTGTGGTGAGGGACAGATGTACTCACACTGCGGAAGCTATGCTGCTGTCTGTGCAGGTGCACGACTAGGCCGCCGGAGCGGCCCTGGTGCCTGTGGTGAGGCACAGATGTACTCACACTGCGGAAGCTGTGCCGCTGTCTGTGCAGGTGCACGACTAGGCCACCGGAGGTGCATGACTAGACTGCAGGAACTGCCCTGGTTCCTGCGGTGAGGCACTGATATACTCACAATGCGGAAGCTATGCTGCTGTCTGTGCAGATGCACGACTAGGCTTCCTGAGCTGCCCTGGTGCCTGTGGTGAGGCACTGATATACTCACACTCCGGAAGCTATGCTGCTGTCTGTGCAGGTTCACGACTAGGCCACCGGAGCTGCTGTGGTGAGGCACAGATGTACTCACATTCCGGAAGCTATGCTGCTGTCTGTGCAGGTGCACGACTAGGCCGCCGGAGCTGCCCTGGTGCCTGTGGTGAGGCACATATGTACTGACACTGCGGAAGCCATGCTGCTGTCTGTGCAGGTGCAGGACTAGGCTGCCGGAGCATCCCTGGTGCCTGTGGTGGTGAGGCACTGATATACTCACACTGCGGAAGCTGTGCCGCTGTCTGTGCAGGTGCACGACAAGGCCACCGGAGGTGCATGACTAGGCTGCAGGAGCTTCCCTGGCGCCTGTGGTGAGGCACAGATGTACTCACACTGCGGAAGCTGTGCCGCTGTCTGTGCAGGTGCACAACTAGGCCACCGGAGGTGCATGACTAGGCCGCTGGAGCTGCCCTGGCGCCTGTGGTGAGGCACTGATATACTCACACTGCGGAAGCTGTGCCGCTGTCTGTGCAGGTGCACGACTAGGCCGCCGGAGCTGCCCTGGTGCCTGTGGTGAGGCACAGATGTACTCACACTGCGGAAGCTGTGCCGTTGTCTGTGCAGGTGCATGACTAGGCCGCCCGAGGTGCCCCGGTGCCTGTGGTGCACCAACAATAGACTTAGGCTACACGTGCTGCACTCTAGAACCTGGTGCACTGTGAGGCTGCAGGAGGTAGAGTGGTACATGTAGTGCTGCCTGCACTACTAGGCTGCAGTGGCTGCACAGGAAGTAGTGTATCATGCTAAGCCACAAGAGCTGGATTGGAGTGCCTTGCACCATCATGCAGCAAGAGCTGGACTCACGTCTGTGGTTCTGCACTGCTAGCATCAGGAGCTGCACTGGGGTATGTGGTGCAGCACTGCTAGAGTTAGGCTGCAAGAGCCCCAGCAGGGTCTGTGGCACCGCAGTGTTGCTGTGCTGCAGCAGCCGTACTGAAGTTAGTGGTGCCGCAGTGGTTTCCAGCACTGCACCTGTCCCATTCAGTACTGTGTTTAGTCCGAGCAATGCTTGTTTTTGTATTTTGCTAGTCTCTGTTCTTGGGGGAAGGCAGCTGCCGAGGACCTCAAAACCCTAATGTTTGTTTGAATGAATCTCGAAGGCCTATCCCCAGTCTGAAGCGAAGGGATTCCCGTCTGTTCCCCCTCAGGCTGTGGACACTGAAAACAAGAGCTGATGTGTCAACAAGAACAAAAGGTACATCAAACATCAGAGCTGGCATGAGGTGGTGGCAGGCCAGCCTTCGGGGAGGAGAGACAAAGGCAAAACGAAACCATAACCAAGAAAGCAGTGGGAAACGAGAGAGCAACCTCGCCAAGGCCAGAATGACGAGAAGAGCCTGGAAAGAGCCCAAAAAACAAACAAAAAACAGCCTCTCTCCGGGATATGACTGGAGCCCAACAACAACTAGAGCAACCTTAGAAGAGCCAACAAAGAAGGAAGACGCATCACTGGGGTAGAAGAACAAAAAGTACATCACAGACACTGAAGAAACATCAACAAATAGAACAACCTAAGCGAGGAGAAGAGCGAAAAAGCAACCACGAAGTGATGAGCTTGGCAGAGTCCAAAGGCAAAACCAACAGCATGTCTCAGAGATCTGAGAACAAACGAAGCACTGCAGTGGCGCCGCTGCTTTTCAGCAGTGTAAATAAAGGAAAAATAAAATGATAACTCGATGTTATTATAATTTTTATTCCCTGCTGCCGCAGCTTTGCAGGGCAGGGCTGGGCTGAGCTGATCTGCTGAAAGAGGAGCAGGGGGAGGAGCGGTGAGCACTATGTAAGTGCGCATGAATGTTTCGGCGGCCGTCTTGGGCCGGCCAAACAGTCATGCACACTTTGCATGTTCTTCACCCAGGCTGCATTACACCCTGGGTGGAGAACATGCCCAGGCTCCCAGTCCCTTCTGAGCACCGAACCAAGGCGCTCAGACCAATCACAACGCTGCATTGCAGCATTGCGGCATTGTGATTGGCTTTGGGGAGCCTGGATGCTTTCTGTTCCGGCCAAAGCAGAGGGACGACGAGGAGAAAGGCGGCAAGGAAGTAAGTGTAATTTTCTTTTTCTTTATCCCCGCCCCCTCACCCTGCCACCCCCGATCCGTGCCTGCTGCCACTGACTGCAACATGGCCAAGGAAAGCATAACAAAATAGCAACCTCACTAAGGCCTGAACAATGAAGAGGGCAGTGCGACGCGACTTAGCGTTGGTAACAAAAGAGCAACCTCACCAAGGCCACAATAACCACAAGAGAATCCTACAGCAAAAACAGGAGTCTGTCTCCGGGATCTGACTTCGAAGGGGGAGACTGCCCACTGAGTCCAGCCACAAAAAAAGCAACCCTAGAGGAACCAACAACGAAGAAAGAAGTCTGACCAAGGGTGGAAGAATAAAAAGAGCTACATCACTACAACCGAAGAAACGGCAACGAACAGAACAGGCCAAGCGAGGGAAGAACGAAAGAGCTACCTTTCCAAGGCCACAGGCATGTAGAGCTGAGCTTGGCGGAGCGTCCTGTGGTAAAAACAGGTTGTGTCTCAATGGACACATAACAAAAGGAGCATTGCGATGCAACCAGGGCTAACATAACAAAAGAGCAACCTCACAGAGGCCACAACAGCCAAGAGAAGAGCTTGTGTGCAGTTCATCTCAATGATATGAAAACAAAAAAAAAACATACTGCCCTAGAGTTCAGCATCAAAAAGTGCAACCTTAAAGGAACCACCTTCGAGGACAGAAGCTTTACAAAGAATAGAAGAATGAAAAGAGCAACATTACCAAAGAAACAACAATGATGAGAGCAACCAGACCGATGGTCGAAGAATGGGAAGAGCCACATTCCAGAACAACAAGGAAAAGAGCAGAGAGATGGCGACACATTAACAAAAGAGCAATCTCACCGAGGCCACAAAAACAAAGACAGCATACTGTTCCTGCAGTCCTGCAAAAAATGTGCAACCTTAGAGAAACCAACAGCGAAGAATGAAGCAGGTCCGAGGGCAAAAGAACAAAAAGAGCAACATCACTGATGCTAACAAAACAGCAATTAAGAGAGCAACCTGAGCAAGATTATAAGAACCAGCAGAGCCACATCACTGAAGAGAAAACAACTAAAAGAGCTGTGCACCGGTAACCGAGGATAGCATAACCAAAGAGCAACTTCAACAGGGTAGCAGCAATGTAGTGAAAAACCTGACACTGATGTCCAACAACAAAAAGAGCAATCTTAGAGGATCCAACAGTGAAGAAAGAAACATGTCCGAGGGTAGAAAAACGAAAACAGCAACATAAACGACAATGACGTAGGCTGCCTGAGCGGGTGTAGAAGAACGAGAAGATCAACATCATGGAAGAAACAATAACAAAAAGAACAGCCTGAGTAATGGCAGAAGAATGAAAAATCACCCTTTCAAAGTCCGCAACAATGAAGGACGCAGCCTGAACGACTGAGAATAATAAGACCAACCTCACCAGGATACATCAGGTTCCTCAAGGATGAGACGAAGATGAGTGGCACTCAAATCACAAGTAAAACGCTTCCCCTGTCTCAGTGGTCTGCCAACAAATAAATCAAGTTCACTAAGGATCCATCAAAGACGTTACGGAATGGACGGTAGCCGAAGAGGTGCGGCTGCGTCAATGTAGGAGGGACGAACAAGCAGGAGAGGACTTTCAAACATGGTTGGCGATCAGTATGAGATTTGGGGAAGTCAAGGAGGGTTCTATAGATGAAGGAAGCAGAGGGTTAGGCTATATGGGCAATCATGGGGAGTGAGGCACTTATCCCGGAGAGAAGGATTAACAGGCGATTCTTCCTACTGTAATGTTCGGTTCATGATGGTCCCTCTAAGTGGAATTACTGCTGTTTTACGACATGTATGGAATGATGGCTCAGCTGTTCGAATTTGGTATTGGTACAGTTTTTGTAATGTACTGAATGACCTAATAAAATAAATAAATAATTTAAGAAAAAGATCCATCAGAGTAGCAAATGCCGTGACTGACAATAGAATAATGAACATAACAGCCTCAGAGGAGCAAGCAGCGAAGAAAGCAACCCGGTGAGAATCCAAAAGGAAAGAGACCTGTAGGTCTGGGGGATCTAACAACAAAGACAGTAATCTCAGAGATACAAAGAGAGAAGATCGTCCAAGGGATTTAACAACAAAAATTGCAACTCAGCAAAGGAATGGGAAATTGACAAAAAGAGGAACCTAGCTGAGGGTGTGAAAATAATGAAAAGAACAGTCTGACTAAAATTAGAATAAAAAAGAGAGCAGCCTCGGTGAAGATAGGATAAAAGAGAGAACAAACTGACCAAGTATTCAACATGAAAAGTCTCATCCTCACAACGAAAAGAACAATCTGTCTGAGGATACAATAATGCAGAGACAAGCCTAATCAAGACTAGAATAACAAAGCGAGCAACTGCGAGGAGAATAATGAAGAAAGCAGCACCACCAAAAATATCTCTTCTGTGCTTTTACAGAAGGGCCTGTTCAGACACCCACCTCACATAGAGGGAGGTACAGATCTGAACTATCGTGAGGAAGAAAAATACATCTCGGACATTCTGAGCACCCAGTTCTGCTCTCTTGATTCCCTTCAGGCGAGCAGTAGGTTGGAGATCTTCCTATGTTCCTGGCAGCAACATTTATTTATTTAGAAGTTTTGTTAAGTGCTGTTTGTCACTTTACAGTATTAGGAGTCAAAACTCAATAAGTAGCATGGCCACCGTTATTCCACGTTCACGACAACAAAATATAGACTTTAGTCAAAGGCTAGTCTTAACAACTCCATTTTAGGCGAACTGAAGCCCAGATGGTTGGATTCTGCCCTCAAGGTCTGATTCAGTGTTGTTCCTTCAACTCCTAGAGGCCAGCTTCTGGGTTTTAGTTTCTCGAAAATTTGCTAAATAATGTACTGACCTGGCTGTATTGCCGAATACTCTCACTACAAAGGTGAAGGACGCAAACTGGATATGTCTCCTTCTTGTAAAAAGGAATACCAAGCACGAGATGCAGAAGCAGCCATGCCCACTAGCTTGCCAGACCTTGGCCTGGTACATACCTGGTGATAGGCCTGATGCTAAGCCAATCAAACTGCAAGATCTACCACGTGACCTGTTTAATTCCAAGGTGATGACTTAGAGATGTGCATGCCAAACCAAACAGAGGAATCTAGTCCTATACGGGAAACAGCGTTTACAACTCTGTCTCCGCAACGCGGTCCCATTACAACGCGGTCGTTACAACGACCGCGTTGTTACCACGCATACAATTACATCGCAAGTCATTACTCCGACTTGCTGTAGGGGGCGCACTGGTGTTGGATTTAGAATCCAACACCTTCCCTGCTGTTGCACTAACTGGAGTAGGAATAGTAAATAATACTATTCCTAAGTCCAGCGCCCCCCCTACAGCAAGTCATAGTAATGACTTGCGATGTAATTGTATGCGTGGTAACAACGCGGTCGTTGTAACGACCGCGTTGTAATGGCATCCGATGTATTCGCATGCGTAGTAAAGGTATATATTCGTCCTATATGGCTAAAGTACCATCGGTTTTCGCCCGAACCCTTGCACCTTATTGGAGAGTACAACCTCCCTCCTTCCCAGCTGAAAGGAAGTAAAGGGCAGCAGTTACAAACTGTTTGCCGAGAGCCTGGAAGTGTGCCTTCTAGCTGAGCTTGTCGTACTGCAGAGAGAACGTGGATGGCTGCACCTAGGCCCAGGAGTGCGCCACTGACCTCTCGCTTCTCAAGCGTTATACTGGATAAAGAGGAATAGGGAGTCGCTCGCCTCACGTAGTGCAGAGCCTGGCAGTTGGATGTTGTTACAACCTAGAGCAGCCAACATCTTCCATGTCATCACTGACACCATTCCCAGTCCTTGGCTTTTCCCAATCATTATTTATTTATTTGTCTTTCTTTCTTCCTTATTTACTTTATTCGGATAAAAACATGTCCATAAAAGAGCCGGCTCATACAATAGTTAAAAATATACAAAGTCATGATATTCTTAAAAAAGAAACCAAATAAGAAATTCAATACAGTGCAAAGCTATTAAAGTGCAGTTATACAGTGTTCATCGAGTTGCGCGCTCGAGCGGCAGTTTTCAAAAAGGCACCCACACAGATTATTAACTCGTCCTCTCCCAATTTTAGAAGGGTCCTATATGCGTCTCTGTGGTCAACGTACTGCTTCTTTAAACAAGCATTGGTAAAGCCAATAGGTCTCGCCTTTGGGATCTTATAATTTTTTAGCAATGTAACAGTTGTTGTTTTTGCACTAAGGATTTTGTTTTGAATAATTAAACATTTTTTTGCTTTTATTGTATATGGAAATAAGTTTTCTAGCAGTTTGGCTTATCCCTGAGTTAATGTGTAAAGCGTTTGCACAATACGTACATAGCAACAGCATACCAGGCACACCATAAAAGGAACTCGATACAAGGTTATATGAAGAATAGCCTTTGTATTTTAATAAAACATATTAGAATAGTAATTGTACACTATACACTGTGCCAACTGGCACTAGCTAATATTTTTAGGGTGCAGGACTTAGTTACTTATGTATATATAGAGTTAGTGCGAGTTATTGAGTTAGTAGGAGAGTGAGTGAGTGAGATAGAGATTGAGATAGTTAGTGAGAGACTTAGTTAGTGATAGAGTGTGAGATTTATGTAGTTAGTATGTGAGAGTGATTTCGAGAGAGTTATTTAGTTTGTGAGTTTGATAGATGAAGATAGAATTTGTGATGTATTTATTGAGTGAGCAAGTTAGTGAGAGAGTTAGTGAGCTAGTGAGAGTCAGAAAGAGTTATGGCAAAGCATTGCGTCGAAAACAAATCGGCAATTAAACATATATTTGTTTTGTAATGATTAACAGATGCAAGCTTTTATAAATGTTTTTGTTTTATTTGCAGTATTTTACAATTATTAACGTCCTGCCGGAGGGACAAATAATGTTTTGCACTTGAAGCTATGTGTGCAGTGTAGACTAACTTATGATACACGTGATAAACAGTCAAGATTTGAAGTAAGAGAGGTGTGTGTATCGTAAGGGACTGATTTAAAGCGCACCAAACACCAGTAGCAGACGACCAGTGTGGTCCGTGCTTCACCTTCTGCGTATGTAGTGACATTTGCCAAATGCCATAGCTAGGGCCCAATATAAAGTTGGTCCGTGTCGGAACTGTCCTGTTGTAATTGTTAGCTAACAAAGTCAGGATGCAAGAACAGTGTTACTAATGTATTTTTTTGCTAATACCCTTTTGTCACCAGCAGTGTGCATTTAGTGTACGGTTTTTTGTTTTCTGTGCAAAAAGGCTTATAAATGCACCTCAAATTGCAAAGAAAATAACCCATACGGAAAAAATAGACACACTGAAAGTAAGGGAGTGTCGGCAAATACACTAATTATAAAGTTTTTGGCCTTAAAACACTTTTTCAAAAGTACCCCAAAAAGTTGCCTGTAATTGTGTGTTTAACTTTGCTGCGTGGTAAAAGAGTCACCGTGTGCAAGTACACCTCTCCTGACAAAGTACATCATATACACTTCTATAATGCTCTCCTTTAACCACATACTATATCTCAAGCTGAACTAAAACTTAATGTAAAGAATGTTAAAAAAATGTCAAGCAGAGAAGTTAAGGAGAATGTAGCATTTTGTCAAGCTGTGAAGTGGAATCCTTTAGTAATGCATCAACACCTTGTTTGAAAAAGACTCCCAAGTGTAGCCGCCATCCAGTCTGGACTGGTGTGAAACGTCCGAACAGTTACTACCTGTGGTTAAATGGGAGTTTGCCGAAGCTGAATAAAGACAATGGTTTCCTCCTTGTAAAGATCAGTATCAGCGTTAGGAGAGGCAAATGTGGCGTCACTGCAGTTGAACATATGGGTGAAGTTTTAAAAGCAATATAGGATGTTTGTAGCAGTCAAAAGCAGAGACCGAAACAGAGATGTTCAATAATGAAGTCAAAACAAAAACAGTTATTTGTACAACAAAAAGAGAAGCAGGTTTGTCTGGCGTTTAGTAAATGCTTAATCTAATAATAACCGGGACAGAGGAAATGCAAAAATGAGCTTCAATTAGATAAAGTATATTACTTGTGGACGAGGCTGGCTTTGGGGAAATAGCACGTGAGTTCAAAATGCAAAAGGCCCGCGCTATTTTTATTTTTTAATAACAAGCTGGAAATGTTTGTTTAAGAACGAAAAAGTTTCTAAATCGTGTACGAGGCTGGCTTTAGTGAGAGAGCACGTAAGTTGAAAATGCAAAAGGGCCGCGCTCTTATTTATTTCACAATTATGACTAAAAGGTGTATCAATTAAGGACGACGCTGGCTTGAAAAAGTGTATAAATCGTGTACGAGGCTGTCTTTGGTGAGAGAGCACGTCAGTTGAAAATGCCAAAGGGCCGCGCTCACACGCCACACGCGTGCTTGTAAAAGTAAAACAAAATCACACTGCTGGCACTGCAATGATGTATTTGCTGGGGCCGCGCTCTATTTATTTAACAATTATTCGCCGTAGATGTTTGTTTAATGACTAAAAAGTGTATCAATTGTGGACGACGCTGGCTTGAAAAAGTGTATAAACCGTGTACGAGCCTGGCTTTGGTGAGAGAGCACGTAATTTGAAAATGCAAAAGGGCCACGCTCTATTTATTTCACAATTATGCACCGGAGATGTTTGTTTAATGCCTAAAAAGTGTATCAATTGTGGACAAGGCTGGCTTTGAGAGAGAGCACGTGAGTTCAAAATGCTAAAGGGCCGCGCTCTATTTATTTAATAATAATGCTCCCGAAATGTTTGTTTAATAACGCAAAAGTGTACAAATTGTGTACAAGACTGGCTTTGGTGAGAGAGCACGTCAGTTGAAAATGCCAAAGGGCCGCGCTCACACGCCACACGCGTGCTTGTAAAAGTAAAACAAAATCACACTGCTGGCACTGCAATGATGTGTTTGCTGGGGCCGCGCTCTATTTATTTAACAATTATGCGCAGTAGATGTTTGTTTAATGACTAAAAAGTGTATCAATTGTGGACGACGCTGGCTTTGAGAGAGAGCACGTGAGTTCAAAATGCTAAAGGGCCGCTAATAATAACGCGACGCAGGTGTGTGTTTAATAATGAAAAAGTGTATAAATCGCAAAACAAGGAGGCACGTCTGGCGAGTTGTGTGCGATGTGCGCGCGGAGGCACGTCTGGCGAGTGGTGTGCGATGTGCGCGCGCTGTAAGGGTGCCCGCGAGCGATACGCTTAATGAGCCATGACAAGAGAGGAAAGCCAGATGGCGCCTGTGCGCATAACTGAGCGTGTAACCGCAAGCTTTAGGCCACAAGCAAAAGCGTGTGGTCAGCTTTTTGAAGCCCCCTTACTAAAAGTCTCGCCAGGGCAGCGCATGCGCTGCCTGAGGCGAGACCTAAAAAGGGAGTAGGAACAATTTAGTATATTGTGTGTAATATTTGCAAAAAATAAAAAGTGTAATAAGGTTTGGCCTGAGCGCCCGTTGCATGGGCAGGGAACAAGATCAAGATTTACTTGAAAGCCTAGGGGAAAACATTTATTTATTTGAGAGTTTATTTAGCACCAGCTAGACCCGAATGTATCAGAGCCCTACTATCTTAGCCTAATCATTTATTAAAGGTAAACCAAGACTACAGCACCCAGAATGCACCACGTTGTTACAGGAAAGCTTAAGGTCACCCTAGTTCAGCTTAGTCACCATGTCAGAGAGTCCACCAAACTATGGGCCTGATATTCAAATCACAGTGGTAAATTTACTCCTGAGGTTTTATGCCTACGTTTGGGGAAGATCTTTGACTTTCAAAGGAATTTACAAGTGTTTCAGGGCTCTCCGAGAGTTCTAGATCCTCAGAGTACCTCTGATATTCCTTATGAATTCCCTTTTACTCTGGCTTGTAGTCATTCATACGTAATGTGCTGCGCAACAGCAGTCACACTTTCCACATTACTTATTTTTGTTTCTGGATGGGAAAATATATTTTCCTAAAACATACTAATGTGAAGAAGTATGGTGTAGCTACGTGTTCTCCCACTCACAGTCTAAAGAATTTGTAACTCGCTGTTACCTTCTTGTTAAGTTGTTATTGTTCTTGGGAGCTTTTGACACCAAAGCTGTCAAACAGACCTACTCCTAATAATATAGGTAGAGAGGGTTTTGGATCCACCCCTTCGAACCACTGGCTTTCTTTGACATTCCTCTTTCAGCATTGGCCGGAGTCTTTGTCAACCATGTTTTGGCTCAGCCCATTGGAGAAGTTATCTCTCACCTAATGCAGTTGGCTGTTTTGGTGTATCGTTCCATACTGAACAGCATGCAGGACTACTTTACAATTGGTGCAGCGTCGGTCTGCTTGTGCTGGCTCTTCCTCGAGTGTCTTGCTCTAATGCATGTGTCAGCACATTTAACCTTGACCTATTGGCTATGCCAGTGCTTTCTTTTCAAGAAGCCCCTGCATGGGAGGGCCTTCACTTCCTGACTTAACCTTCTACTCTTGAATTGGGACCTATTCAACCACCAAAAGGCCAGCTGTTTTTCTGCCTGGCAGTCTGCAATAAAATCCTTTATCTCACATCCCCAGACAAAGGTCAGTTGGTACATATTTTTAAAACAACTAAAAAAGCTGTTTCATATCCTGTAAACGAAAATACTGGACCACAGCCTGCACATTCATTCCACAAAAAATTCCATACAACTTTCTAGTTCATATTTTCCAGGTATGTGCTCTCTTACTGTCTGTAGTGCCGCCTGGCATGTAGAAGCTTCTAGTTGCATGTGCCGAAAACTCAGGTCGTGGGAGCCTGTTATTCAGAGCTGGCCGGCAAGGATCGAGGGTGGCGGGGGGGGGGGAGGGGGGATGGGAGGTGGAGGAGGAAGGGGAATGTAAAACAAATGTTTAAAAAACCCACTTAACTTAGCGCCACGTCCCGCGTCTCTGCTCCGTCTCTCCTCCGTTGGACTCGGGCTAGGAACCAGGAAGCACACCCAGGCTCCCCTGACCAATCACAACACTGCAATGCAGCTTTGGGAATGGTCTGAGCGCTGTGGTTCAGAGCTCAAACGGGGACTGGGGGCCTGGCCATGTTCTGCATGCAGGCTGTAATGCAGCCTGCGTGGATAACATTCATGTGCACTTGGAGTGGGCAAACCACTCCTCCCCCTGCTCCTCTTGTCATCGGAGCAGCCCGCCCGCAAACCTGCTGCAGCAGGAAAACATAAAATGATAATAACCTTGAGTTATTATCATTTTATGTTTCCTTTCTTTCACTACTTCAAAGCAGTGGGGCGATGCTCCTGTGCCTTAGCGGAGGAGCCGCCACTGCTGTTATTGCATTTGAAGTTCACTTCTGGGTGCAGAGAAAGGGGAACCCGGATGCCAACAGCTGTGATCATGGTCCACACACCATCCACCTATCAGTTTAGGGAGAATTAAATATACCTCCATGTAACCCTCCTCCTTCCGACCGCCAGAGATCTGCAGGAAACATTGCCATTCATGTCAAGACGGAAGCACAGCCTGAAACCCTGGTCTGCATATTAAAATGAAGAAAATACTATGGCTAGCCGAGAAGGCTCATGAAAACAGAAAAGCCTGAGTTTGTAAATATTTATCATGGAACTTCATCTAGTACAATTTTATATCTCCTGATTATTTTCCATATGCATATCATGTTAAAATCTCTACGTATGTGTACCTCTTATGTGTGAATATATATCTACATACTTATATATTTTCCTCCCTCGGAAGAGAAGTTAACTAATCTCCCCAAACCTCATCAGACCACCACTCTATGACTCATCTGATTCCTCTTCCAAAATATCCCCTATCTCCCCTCTCTGGCTCATCCCAAACCACTTTTACTACCACAAACTCCCAAGCAACTGTTTCCAAACTCTTCCTTCCTCTATCGAATCTTTATCCTATTCATCCAACTAACCGGCTCTCTGACTCATTCTTAACTTCTTTTAACTACCATGAACTCCGAAATAACTCTTTCCAACCTCTTCCCCGTTCTATCCACCCTTTATCCTGTTCATCCAACTAACAGAGACCCACCACTCCCAATAACAATTTATATTTCCCTCTACTAATCTGACACTAAACCACCTATGGGTTCCAGAGTAGCGCGTTACTCTCCGAAAAACGCTCCAACTGCAGGGGTAGTAAGTGCGATATAAATGCAATTACAATTGGGGAAGACAGATTATGATCAGGCATGGAGGTAATAACACTAGCACATTGGATAACACATTGCCAAAATCAACAAATGAGCATTGTTGGTGGACATGTTATTTCTGCTGTGTGCTGTAATCAGGCTTTTGGCGGCTTATCATCATCCATGGTTTTTTGAAGCCCAGAATCATGCATTTTAGTTAAATATTTACAATATCTTCTAATGGTGTCAGGTATTGAGCGCAAGCCAACTGTTTGGAGGTGACAAACTGTCCATCCCATTGGCTGAATTCATACGTTGTAGTAACATATTGACGGCGCTAAGCTATTATCAGATGGGGATGAACGGGGTGTGGTGGCTAGCGAAGCCAAGATGGCGGGCGTGCTCTAAGGAGCTCCACTGAGAAAAAACCCAATTAATCACAGCAATCCTGCTCCCAGCCGTCTTATGGCCACTTGTTGCGACCTGACCACTTGCCTGCTGTTGGCCACTAGCCAATGATGCCAGCCGATTGCGAGGAGGCCACCTGTGGATAGCTGTTGCCGCTCTGCTGCTGGCCCAGTGCTGACAGAGCGGTCTCCCAGTGAATTGAGGCCGGCAGCTGTGGTGCTGGCTCCGCTCTAATGGCTGCGCATGAGAGTGACAGATGCCAAGGAGGCCACTCTACGGACCAAGCCATTGCTGGACTAAACAGTGAGTATCCTGTGCTGCGTGGAGGACCCGGTCTGGGACCCTGCCACTGCTGGTCGTGACGCTGGCTCTGCCGAGGCCGGAGGCTTCACCGCTGCCTTGTGGGCCGCCCTGGCATGGACTCCACCGGGGATCGCGGGGATGCCCTACATGACTGCTACTGCCGCCAGGATGCTGGCCTACCAGGACTTGGTGGTGACTCCGGGTGGTCTGTGGGCCCCGAAGCAGGGTACTGGGCCTTCTCTCAACCACGATACTGGTGGCGCCCCTACCCCACTTGGTCCATCTCATCAGCGGCCTTCATAGGCGTGGGGGGGCCCGTATTGCAGAGCGGTCGGTGGCCCTGAGTTGCAGTGCCTGCAGACGCTAACAGTACCTACCCCCTAGCGTGGCCTCCGGTCCCTGCTGTTCGGGGGGGACCGGCGGAGAAGCAAGAGGCCTGCTGCTGCTGCCTTACCCACGTGGCATGGGGAGCTGCAACTGCACCACCCAGCTGCAGTAAACACCAGGTGCCGCAGCGCACCATCCCTTAGACCCACGTATCTGCCTCCTGAAGTACGGGAGGCCTTGAATTCTGGGGATGCACTAGCAGGCCTCATCACTAGCACTCCTGATCTATTTGGGGGGCCCCACTTGCATGACTTGAGCTGAGAACCACCGCTAAATGTACAGTCTTTTCCACAGGAGGGGGAAACCTCATGGGGCCAGAGACACTGAGGCAGCGAGCCTGACCTGCCCATTGACCCACCGCTCTGCATATCATCGCACAGTAGCACTGTGACCTGATCTGCCCATAGTGGATGCTGCTTGCTCCTGGGGCTCTAGGTGAGGAGGGGGCCACCCATGTGCGGAGAACACGTCTGGGCTGCTCGCGCTGCAGCGCTTGGACTGACTCCTAGAGCTCTAGCATGCGGGTTCAATCTGTAGACTGTCTTCCGCTTGTGGGTGCGCTGGACCGAGCGGGACACCTCCTCAAGATGGGCCATCTCCGGTCAGGCGCCCAAGCCCCGCCTGCGAGGACACCCGGCAAGGGCATGGCGTTGGCCGGCCGCTTCGAGACTGTAAGCACTCATGATCGCCCCTAGTCACTGGAGAGCAAACAAAATGTGGTGCCGGACACCGATAAGAGGACATGCACATCCCTAAAGAACACCCGCGTCTCTTTAGAGAACAAGATTGACAACATAGCAACAGACCTTAATGTGCTACACGCTGACCATTGTAAATGGGCTGACAAAGTGAAGAGCAAACCATTGCCGAACTTCAGACGACATCCAAAGTACTGGTATCCTCCATCCAGTTGCTGATGGATCGCGTTCATACCCTTGAGACCAGGGCGGAAGATGCAAAGAGCCGCTCACGCAGAAACAACATGCATGTGGTGGGCCTTCCGGAAGGCATTGAGGGACGTAACCCTGTAGAATACTTGGACAACTTGCTACGGGACCTGCTCCGGCCTAAATCCCTCTTGCAGTTCTTTTCGATATAGCAGGCTACTACAGCACACCCATTACTATGTATAACAATCCAAAAAACAGTGTTGGACAAATACTGAACACAGTCTAAATTCCAATATATTCCTACGCAGATGAGGACAATCCAATGAGACAGATAATATACAGAGCATTTGAATAGTCCAAGGACGTCATCAAGTGATAATTCTTTGTCTTTTTATTAATTTCTTAAAGGTTCCCAGCACACGATTTTGCCGACACGTGTTTCGTCTGTACTCAGACTTTTTCAAGGCAATATGGGAATTATGAAATAGTTCAGTCCGGTGTAGATGAATCCAGGTTGCACGTCGATACACGCGTTTTTGGTGTATGGATACAGTCGTTTATAGGGTCGCAAACTTACCAGGGTTTTGCCCCGTGATTGTTACTCACCACAAGGATGTTGTGTATTTAACTGATGCTACGTATGGTCTACATTATTACATTTTACTACCGTGAGGAATACATGACAACACTCAAGGGTCGAGACCATAGCAGCCTAAGGTTTATAATTTGGAATTCGTGACTCTATTTTGTTTCGTGTGGCGTACCACAGTTGTTCAGTTTGGCTAGACCGCCTGGTATATGAGAAAAAAAAGTTTGGGCGTTTGTACACGCAATCGGACGTGCAACTTGGATTCATCTACACCGGACTGAACTATTTCATAATTCCCATATTGCCTTGAAAAAGTCTGAGTACGGACAAAACACGTGTCGGCAAAATCGTGTGCTGGGAACCTTTAAGAAATTAATAAAAAGACAAAGAATTATCACTTGATGACGTCCTTGGACTATTCAAATGCTCTGTATATTACCTGTCTCATTGGATTGTCCTCATCTGCGTAGGAATATATTGGAATTTAGACTGTGTTCAGTATTTGTCCAACACTGTTTTTTGGATTGTTATACATAGTAATAGGTGTGCTGTAACAGCTTTTTCCTGTGTACTGATATGCATGTTATTTTGTAATGTGCTGATAGCACCTCTAGGTAGTAGGTGTTCCAAGCTACTCTAGCACCCCGCTGTAACTATAGCAATTATATTATTCACGCTCACTATTGTCAGTCATAAACACGTTGCCCTTATTGATGTGCGGTTCTTTCCCTCATAGGGAACACTACTACCTATCAACCTTTTCTTACGATATAGCAGGCTCACCGTATCCCAACACAGAGGCCCTCACCCCCCCAGGCCAATGCTGATTTGCTTACTTCATTACCGTGACAGGGACACCATCCTACGCGAAACCAGGAAACTCCTGCATCATGTTCTACCCGAACTACACAGTGGCATAGGGCTTCCTTTCTGGCTGTCAAATGTCGTCTCCGCGACCTCGACTTGAAATACTCACTGCTTTTCCTGGTGAGATTACGTATCATGACAGATGGCAAAGCGTGCTTCTTTGACTCACCGGAGGATGCTTGAGAATGGCTGGAAACTTTGGGGCTTGCGTTGCCCCATTGGGCTGCAGGGACGGAGCCCACTACTGATGGAGCCAACAGCGAAGCCTTCGCGGGTCCGGCGTGTGATGCAACACCCTCCTCGACCTGCGGCTGTTCCAGACCTGGAACAGGTCATACAGGAAAGAATACAAGCCCTCCGGTCCATAGTAGCAATAAGCGATGCCCGACCTGACACCAGCCCTAAAGAACAATCTGCGCGGTCTTCGAGTGAAGACGGCTCTTCCAGTTTTTGGCCTATAGATGCAGATGCCTTGGCACTACCAGAAGTCACTCCGCAGACAGCTGATGACATTATCATATATGTCACTATCCATGTTTCCTTTTTGGCAGATCATATATTATTATGTACTGTTCTTTTCTCTTGCTGTCACTTAACTCCTTAATAATTGATCTCCTAATGCATTGCTAGTTCCTGCAATATGCACATGCGCTGCACATGGCCACCTTCTTATATATCTAACACCGGCTGGAATACACATGCTTACAATACATGGGGTACACCATCCTCAGCCGCTGCACCTCCCAACGGTAAAACCCTCTGTTACAGGCTATCCTGCTGTATCTCGCATAAGTATTTCAACAATCTTGCACAGAAAACCAGTTGTTCCTCTGCCCTATTAGCATTTAATAGTTGCATCTCTTCTTTTCCCCCCCTTTTGGCTATGCCTCTATGCCCTATGAAGCCTTAGTCCGGCGCTCAACCCTATGCTTCACTACTGCCATCACAAGTCTGGTCCCTAGCACCATTCACAATAGTTGCCCTCCCGCATATAAACTGACGCCATGACACATACTACTTTCATTACCTGGAACATGCGGGACATGCTTACTCCCTCCCGCCGATACGTTGTTTATGCCTATCTCAAGCGCCGCTCCACGCAGGTGGCCATGCTCCAGGAAACACACTTCACACTGGCTGAAGCAAGCAAACTCCAGTGTTGCTAGCATGGCCAGGTCTACGCTACAAATTTTTCTTCCTTTGCACGAGGGGTATTAATTTGGATCAGACCTGGGGTCCCTTTCTCCACTGAGGGGTTGGTGGCGGACACTGAGGGCCGCTACGTCCTTGTCATGGGTCGTTTAGATAGCCGGCACATCCTTATTGGCAGTACATATGCACCTAACACAGAGCAACCTCTGTTCCTCCAACGATTATCAGCAGCGCTGTTCCACTAGGGTGGAATTCCATGTCTACTGGGTGGGGACTTTAACTGTATCCTAAAGCACTGACCTTGACAAATCATTTCCTCCACTGCCTAGCAGGCGACTGGCTTCAGCACTGGCACATGGTAGACATTTGGTGATGGCGGAATGCTCATACGAAAGTGTACTCCTTTTCCTCACCACACCACCTACACATTAGGCTTGACCGATTCGTTGGCACAGCACTCCTACTTCCCTCTGTGACACACACTGACTACCTAGGCCGCAACTATTCAGATCATAACCTGCAGAGCCTCCAGCTCACATGGGACACAGGCCCACCTCTCATCCCGACATGGCGCTTGCAGTCAGCAGCACTTGAAGACCCCCCATTCCGCGCCTCATTACCGACTATTTCGACCACAACCACGGGTCAACAACATCTAGATTGATTAAGTGAGATGCATTCAAAGTGGTGGCCAGAGGCTACTGCCTGGGGGTGACTTGGAATATCCGCCAGCAGCTTGACAATGATATTTCCCGTATAGAGCGCACACTCCTGCAACATGAGACTTTCACACCACGGAATCCAGGGGACTCTCGACACCCACTGGCGGCGCAGCACGAACATGTTTCTCTCCTGGAACGTCTGCGTTGCCTGAACTATGCGGCCCACTCAGCACATACACATGCCACTGCCTACAAAATCCAGCACACTACTGGCATGGCTAATACGGTTGGAATAGCCCCGGCACCCTATTGTGGCACTAAGATCGGCTGCTGGTGACCTACTTTCCACACAGCAGGACATACATCTAGAACTAACCCACCACTACACCTCGCTATACCAATCTAGGCTCACTGCTCTCCCATCAGACACTGAAGCCTTCTTCTCCACGATTCCCCTGCCTTGCCTTGCACCCGACCAAAAAGTGGAGCTAGACGAACCAATCATGCTTTCTGAAATACAGGAAGCGATCAAGGCACTGGCCACACACAAGACCTCCGGCCCAGATGGCGTGCCTTTTGAATTTTACAAGGCATATGCAGAGCTCCTGGCTCCCTGGTTGCTCACCCTCTATGAAAAGGCACTGGCGGCCTCATGCCTTGCCACCTCCCTGAGCAAGGTGCTACTTATATCCTTCCCTAAACTGCACAAAGACCCCACTGATCTGGGCTTCTACCGAGCCCTGGCGCTGCTCAAAACGGATTATAAGGTACTCGAAAAGATTCTGGCTACTCGGCTTGCACCTATGGTACTAATGCTGGCACACCCTGACCAAATGGATTTGTGCCTTCTCGCAGTATGTCCTTAAACCTGAGACGCTTTTTCTGTGTCCTGAAGTATGCGCCGGAATCGTGGCCTCGAGCAGGATGTCTGGTACTGGATTTGGCCATGGCCTTTATTCGATGGAATGGGCCTTTGTTTTTGAAACCTTAGCACACTATGGCATTGGAGACTGTTATTTATGGCTGATCAAGCTACTTTACACTTGCCCAATGGTCAGGGTCAAAACTGGCCCCCTGGTATCGGACTCATTCCAGATTCACATGAGTACTCGCCAAGGCGGCCCACTCTCGCCCCAGCTTTTCTCACTAACCATAGAACCGCTGGTGCTTTCTCTTCTTGCTGGGGGCGCAGAATGGGTTATCCCACTGGTAGACGGTCTACACTCTGTTTCTCTATATGCGGACGATCTATTCATTTACCTTTGAAACCTTCACTCCATCCCAGATGTGGCTGCCCTTACGCTTGGTCGCTACGCTCATCTTTCCGGCCTTACGGTCAGCTGGACTAAATCCTGTTTGTTTCCTTTCTCCCGTTCGCTGGTGGAGCCCCACTTTGTCCTCAACCAGACCCAAGTGCTCTGGCAACCCTCTACGTTCCGCTGCCTGGGTATCAGAGTGTACCATGCACCTGAGGACTTTACGATGGCAATCTACAAAGGGCTGTTATCTCATTGAGAGCGTAGGTGACATTCTGGCATACGCTGCCACTTTCAGTGGCAGGACGTATAGCGCTCCTTAAGATGTTCGCCCTCCCCTGTCTCCTTTATTCTGTTGCCAACCTCCCCCTCTATACTACCGCCCCCTTCTTTTGCTCCCAGAAAAAAGCAATTCAGGAATTCATATGGAACAAATCTCGCTGAAGGGTTGCAATGTCGAAATGATGTGTGCCCACAGACCGGGGTGGCCTTGCAGTGCCTCATTCTGAGCACTACTATCTCGCATCTCAACTTCAATGGGTGGCCAAATGGATGTCAAGTCTACAGCTTGCGGACACAGCAACAGCTGCACCGGCCTGCAGTCTACTGGACGTGCTACGTTTTACCCCTGCACACGTATGCCCATACCTAACTCCGTGTTGTTGGGGGTAGCATACCGCTGTTATTGCCGAGCTCTTTACCTAACACGCGCAGTGACTCCTTATGCCCCGGCGATACCCCTGCTTGGCAGGCCCAGACGACACACCATTACATTGTCAGCTGAACTAACCGCATGGCATGCAGCAGACATCCACACAATAGGAAACCTTTACCGGATAATAGTCTCATTACCTACGAGTCGCTGATGGAGTGCGACGGCCTCCCATCAGGCCACTTTCTCCTATACTAGTGAACGCCAAGGAAAGTAGATGGGGTGACATGGCACTGAAACTCCCGACACACCTCACTATGCAATATCTGCATGTATCTGCAGAGATCATATCCACTGATTTGCAGATATGCTGCGCTCCCATGCCGGTCCACAGCTCATGCCCCTTCGACGCAGGTGGGAGGAAGAGCTGGCTCATCCCTGCACTGACAAGGAATGGGAAACACTGCTACAGGGTCCGGTCCATGTCCCCTGCAACGCCAGATTCCGCCTTATACAATACTACATTGTGCACAGGGCATATCTCACCTCAGCAAAAATAAACCGATATTTCCAGCGAATGGACACCGCCTGTCTCCGTTGTTGTGTTGTGGATGCCCACCTCCGACACATGCTTTGGGGGTGCCCGCGCCTGCAGCATTACTGTCAAGGGGTCACTATGCAGCTGTCCGCCTGCACGGACGCTTGGAGCTGCAGGTCAAACGCCTCATCACTCGTCGATGGAAGGTGCGGGAGTCCCCAGTGCTCATGGCTTGGACACAATCTCTTATGACTTGGGCTTATGCAGAAGGTGTCGCCTTGCACAGGAAAGACAATTTAGGGCTATGCAGACAACCCATAGCGACCAACTGGGATGCTATCCTGGTTGACCTGCGGGCCGCCGTTCATTCGGCTCCGAGCACTGGCATTATCTCGCTACCACAACAGACAACATAGTCCACTTATTGGTTCAACAGCTGCGTGGACTGTTTGGGGTATGCACCACTTGCCCTTCACAGGGTTCCGAGCCAATATCAGGTTACGGCGCCTTTATGTGTGCATCAATTAGTTGCTTAGTATGTATCGAACGGCTTTACTGAGGGGAAGGCCAAGACGGGCAGAGGGACTGTTGATGTTTTGTTGTAGTTTCTCTTTCTTTTTACTTAGTTCACCTTTGTATTGCTGGGTACACAACTGGTCTCATTGCCGTGAAACATTGGTTGCAGCACACAGATTGTCCGGAATAATAAGTTGTAACTTGACACCTTTGTAAGCGCTATTACCTGTACATCACCTTTGATACAACTAACAACTGATTAATGTAACACACTACACAACATGTGCTTACGTCTTGTAACACTACACTCATGTATACTGTGCAAATTGTTACACCAAATGTGCAAACCGCATATACTGATTGTAAAACAAATTTCAATAAACAGATTCAAACAAAAAAATCTGAATGGGATGTACTTTCACAGTGCCATTCCTGGGATCACACGCTGTATGACATAGTGCATGCTGAGCCATCTGATACCAGAAAGCTTTTGCTGGCAGTGCAGAGAGAATTGTTCGTTTGTTAACACTCCTATTGTGGAATCCACTGCTGCAGTCAGCGCTTGCAGTGTTTACAGTGTGCAGAAGGTGCTGTCTGTACAAGCAGACACAGTTCACCCACAGGTTATTGGAGAATACGAGATTGTACGAATGGATACATTATCATGGCCCTAAAAGGCCAGGCAGTAGCATGGGTGACCTCAGGGATTGCCTACTCTGGGTATGGAGATCAGGCTGGGTCCCACTCCAGGAGGCGCTTGAGGGTGTGCACCTTCCACACTCATTGGGCAGTGCGGTGCGCATCCCATACACTGAAGATGTGAGAGTATGAGAGGCCAAGGCCCCTCTGGCAGATGCATTTTTTCATTCCACACCTCTGTGTCACTTCAGGCCCACACTTGCAACAGTTGTGCATCTGATTCCATCAGCATCATCACCCCTCTTCCCAATGGTCAAGTGTTTTTCGATAAAAGGATAAGATGAACAGATTGCCGATCATTCTATGCTGTAAGTCCATAGGGACGATCTTCTTTTGGAGGCTTTTCTTCTAGATTACAAGATACAGACAAGACATAACTCCAAGCCTTATCGCCATTGTTGTGAAGCCCCAGGTCAAAGCAAGAGACCACATGGAGGATGTAGACTTCATGGGAATGCTTTGCTTCTAAGTTAGAAGATACAGACAAGTGATCCATCCATACCGGGTCGACATTGCTGTAGAATACGAAAGCAAATGTAGGCTATGTTCTTGTCTGAGAGGCTTCTTCTATTGGCTTTGCTTGCATGGTCAGATTGAAAAGAGAATGGGGTAAAAAATGATAAACATTCTTACGGCAGGTCAGACAACCTTAGGGTCCCTGTGAATGAACATTAGTTGACACACTGTCAAATCCTGAGGCACTTGAAGTGATGGAGCGCTGCCTGACCCCGAGAAGACCCTGCTGAATGTAGAATTTAAGAGCATTCATCGATGCAGCAATACACCTTCCAGGGCTTTTAGTAGTGGAGTAATCAATGATGCAGAATCTAGGAGCTACTATCAGTGGTGCAGCAAGTGCAGTAGGACCAGCTCCCAGGAGTTATGGCTCTCTTTTATTATCTATCCTGGGAATGGAACACATTCACCCTGCTTTCATTAGCGCCCATGATTCCATTGCCACGCTACTGGCAGCGGCATACCATTAACTCTATCAGTGAACGAAGATTCACTGATGCTGTCTCAGACATAGTGCTTCATAAGGAGGTGCTTTTATTGGTACACAAACAATAAGAGGAGTACAACCAGGAGACAACTCAATGTCTCCAAAGTATTTGGAGAAGCGCACAAGAAAGGAAATATCCTTTCTTAAGAAGACCCCTCACTCACCAACCTAGTTGGTGACATGCTTCATCATCGGGGTCCCACCCGAATGGCCGAATGCCATTCAGGTGTGCTTTGACACCTGATTACAGTGGAGCGGGTTATTTTTAGTGTAGGTGAGAGAAAAAGTGGTTTAAAAATTGGCCAGATATAACTCAATGAAATTCTTTTTTTTATTAAGGAGCAACTGGACAATATTAAAAATTGCTGGTAAGATACCTTATTTTGGTTAAATTGACCAAATGGTATCTTTGCGTGAAAAAGTGTGCAAAAAAGTGCAAAGGTCTACATGTTTCAACCTATAGTTGGTAGTACTAGGTTTTCGTCAGGACCAGAAGTGCGTGACCCGGGTGGTATACACACGCTAAGGTGTACCCTGCCCTTGATCACTTTTACCTAACCATGTACTCACAGTTAGGAGACCTTTCATCCAATTGTTTAAAAGGAAAAACCTGCAAAGACAAATATACAATCACAGACAAATATAATACGTAGCTGTAACAAAGTGTCTCGAGGGTTGAGTGCTTCTTAACTTCCCAATCGCCTGTATTTAAAAGGCGTGAAACATCCACCTTTCTTAACGTCTGTCTCATAATATAAGAGGCAGTGTTTAGTAATATTCATACTGTGCGCATTCACTCAAGTGACAGAATCAGTCACTCAGGAACAAAGTACCATCCACTAATGACATTCAGTCCAGTGGGTATTTGTGCAGTCAGGCTGGCAGAACTTGCCGTGAAATGCAAAAGCATTCATAAACACACGCGGATATCAATTGAAACCGTGAGTCTATGTTACAACGCCACTTTCGTTCGTCTTTAAAAGTGGGTGTCTACGCTCTCAATTCATAGGTGAGGGCGTACTGAGGGTAGCATGCATGCTGGTTAAAAAGAGCGTTAATTGAAAAATTGAGGAGAAAAAAGGGGGGTTGCTTACTAAGGGACGCAGCTTCGCGTGCCTCATGGGAGTCGGAGTCGTGGTGCTGGCTCAATTGTGCAATCTAGAAAAACGAGCGTAACAAATAGAGACGGTGGAATGTCTCATAAATTGGATAGTAACAAAAGGGATACAGCGGAGCCCACCCGCATCGGATAATTGGTACAACATAAGACCCTGCTGGATAAAACGTAGGAGGATGTGTTGATGCATCATCACTCTCTACAGTTATTCCAGTGGAGGGGCAGGCATTGATGCATCATCACTCTCTACAGTGGTCCAATGGAGGATCACGCAGTGATGCACCATCACAATCACATGCTTCTTACTATGCAATGCCTCTAATGTGGAAACACACTTTGATGAATCATCAGATGCTGCAGTGCTTCAAAAGGAGTAGCAAGCATTGATGCATCATTGGGCCTAGTTTCTGCATTATCTGGTGCTGCAGTGCTGCCATGGGAGAAGTGCATGTTCATGCATAATCAGACCCTGCAGTGCTGCCAAGGGAAAAGCATGAGTTGATGCATCATCAGGCATTGCAGTGCTTCTAAGGGAGAAGCGGGTGTTGATGCATCATCAGGCGCTGCAGTGCTGCCAAGGGAGAAGCGCGTGTTGATGCATCATGAGGTGTTGCAGTGCTTCTACAGGAGAAGCGCATGTTGATGCATCATCAGGCTTTGCAGTGCTGCCAAATGAGAAATGGATGTTGATGCATCAACAGGCGCTGCAGTGCTGCCACAGGAGAAGAAGGTGTTGATGCATCATCAGGCGTTGCAGTGCTGCCAGGGAGAAGCAGGTGTTGATGCATCATCAGGCGTTGCAGTGCTTCTAAGGGAGAAGCGGGAATTGATGCATCATCAGGTGCTGCAGTGCTGCCAAGGGATAAGCAGGTGTTGATGCATCATCAGGTGCTGCAATGCAGCCAAGGGAGAAGCCAGTGTTGATGCATCATCAGGCGCTGCAGTGCTTCCAATGGAGAAGCAGGCGTTGATTTATCATCAGGCACTGCAATGCTTCCAAGGGAGAAACAGGCATTGATGCATCATCAAGCGCAGCAGTGCTGCCAAGGGAAAAGTATGCGCTGATGCATCATCAGGCGCTGCAGTGGTGCCAAGGGAGAAGAGGGCATTGATGCATCATCAGGTGCTGCAGAGCTTCCAGGGAGAAGCGTGAGTTGATGCATCATCAGGCGCTTTAGTGCTGCAAAGGGAGAAGCGTTCCTTGATGCATCATCAGGCGCCTCAGTGTTGCAAAGGGAGAAGCGCTCCTTGATGCATCATCAGGTGCTGCAGTGCTGCCAAGGGAGAAGCGCATGTTGATGCGTCATCAGGGGCTGCAGAACCTCCATTGGGGGAGCACGCGTTGATGCATCATCAGGGGCTGCAGTACCTCCAAAGAATGAGCACACGTTGATGCATCATCAGGGGTTGCAGTGCTGCCAAGGGAGAAGCGCACATTGATGCATCATCAGGGGCTGCAGTGCTGCCAAGGGAGAAGCGCACATTGATGCATCATCAGGCGCTGCAGTGCTTCCAAGGGAGAAGCGCGTGTTGATGCATCATCAAGAGCTGAAGTGCATCCAATGGCAGAGCACGTGTTAATGCATCATCAGGGGCTGTAGTGCGTCCAAAGGAGAAGCGTGTGTTGATGCATCATCAGACGCTGCAGTGCTGCCAAGGGAGAAGCGCGTGTTGATGCATCATCAGGGGCTGTAGTGCGTCCAAGGGAGTAGTGCGCGTTGATGCATCATCAGGCGCTGCAGTGCTGCCAAGGGAGAAGCGCGTGTTGATGCATCAGCAGATGCTGCAGTGCTTCCAAGGGAGAAGCGTGTGTTGATGCATCATCAGACGGTGCAGTGCTGCCAAGGGAGAAGCACGTGTTGATGCATCATCAGACGCTGCAGTGCTGCCAAGGGAGAAGCGCGTGTTGGTGCATCATCAGGGGCTGTAGTGCCTTCGGTGGAGGAGAACGCATTGATGCATCATCAGATGCTGCAGTGCTGCCAAAGGAGAAGCATGCCTTGATGCATCATCAGGTGCTGCAGTGCTGCCAAGGGAGAAGCGTGTGTTGGTGCATCATCAGGGGCTGCAGTGCTTCCAAGGGAGAGGTGTGCGTTAATGCATCATCAGGAGCTGCAGTGCTTCCAAGGGAGAAGCGTGCGTTGATGAATCATCAGGGGCTGTAGTGCATCCAAGGAAGAAGCGCTTGTTGATGCATCATCAGACGCTGCAGTACATCCAATGGAGGAGCACGCATTGATGCATCATCAGGGGCTGCAGTGCTGCCAAGGGAGAAGCACGTGTTGATGCATCATCAGGGGCTGCAATGCTGCCAAGGGAGAAGCATGTGTTGATGCATCATCAGGTGCTGCAGTACCTCCAATGGAAGAGCACGCATTGATGCATCATCAGACGCTGCAGTGCTGCCAAGGGAGAAGCGCGTGTTGATGCATCATCAGGGGCTGCAGTGCCTCCAATGGAGGAGCACCTGTTGATGCATCATCAGACGCTGTAGTACCTCCAGTGAAGGCGCACGCATTGACGCATCATCAGGGGCTGCAGTGCCTCCAATGGAGGAGCATGTGTTGATGCATCATCAGGGGCTGCAGTGCTTCCAAGGGAGAAGCGTGCGTTGATGCATCATCAGGGGCTGTAGTGCATCCAAGGGAGATGCGCGTGTTGATGCATCATCAGACGCTGCAGTGCTGCCAAGGGAGAAGTGGGTGTTAATGCATCATCAGGGGCTGCAGTGCCTTCAATGGAGGATCACCTGCTGATGCATCATCAGACTCTGCAGTACCTCCAGTAGAGGAGCACACATTAATGCATCATCAGGGGCTTCAGTGCCTCCAATGGAGGAGCATCTGTTGATGCATCATCAGGGGCTGCAGTGCTTCCAAGGGAGAAGCACGTGTTGATGCATCATCAGACGCTGCAGTGCTTTCAAGGGAGAAGTGCATGTTGATGCATCATCAGGGGCTGCAGTGCCTCCAGTGGAGGAGAACGCATTGATGCATCATCAGATGCTGCAGTGCTGCCAAGGGAGAAGCGTCCATTGATGCATCATCAGGTGCTGCTAAGGGATACGCTTGTTTGATGCATCATCATGCGCTGCAGTGCTTCCAAGGGAGAAGCGGGCGTTGATGCATCATCAGGAGCTGCAGTGCTTCCAAGGGAGAAGCGCCCCTTGATGCATCATCAGGCACTGAAGTGCTGCCAAGGGAGAAGCGTGTGTTGGTGCATCATCAGGGGCTGCAGTGCTTCCAAGGGAGATGCGTGCGTTAATGCATCAGCAGGCACTGCAGTGCTTCCAAGGGAGAAGTGCACGTTGATGCATCATCAGGTGCTGCAGTGATGCCAAGGGAGAAGCGCGTGTTGATGCATCATCAGGAGCTGCAGTGCTTCCACGGGAGAAGTGTGCATTGATGCATCATCAGGCGCTACAGTGCTGCCAAGGGAGAAGCGCGTGTTGATGCATCATCAGGAGCTGCAGTGCTGCCAAGGGAGAAGCGTGCGTTGATGCATCATCAGGACCTGCTGTGCTGCTAAGTGAGAAGCGTGTGTTGATGCATCATCAGGAGCTGCAATGCTGCCAAGGGAGAAGCGAGTGTTGATGCATCATCAGGAGCTGCAGTGCTTCCAAGGGTGAAGCATGCATTGATGCATCATCAGGCGCTGTAGAGCTGCCAAGGGAGAAGTGCGTGTTGCTGGAGCATCAGGCGCTGCAGTTCTGCCAAGGGAGAAGCGTGCGTTGATGCATCATCAGGCGCTGCAGTGCTGCCAAGGGAGAAGCGCACAATGATGCATCATCAGGCGCTGCAGTGCTGCCAAGGGAGAGGCGCATGTTGATGCATCATCAGACGCTGTAGTGCTGCCAAGGGAGAAGCGCACATTGAAGCATCATCAGGAGCTGCAGTGCCTCCAGTGGAGAACGCATTGATGCATCATCAGATGCTGCAGTGCTGCCAAGGGATAAGTGCGTGTTGATGCATCATCAGGAGCTGCAGTGCTTCCGAGGGAGAAGCGTGCATTGAAGCATCATCAGGCGCTGCAGTACCTCCAATGGAAGAGCACGCTTTGATGCATCATCAGGAGCTGCAGTGCTTCCAAGGGAGAAGCGTGCGTTGATTAATCATCAGGGGCTGTAGTGCATCCAAGGAAGAAGCGCTTGTTGATGCATCATCAGACGCTGCAGTACATCCAATGGAGGAGCACGCATTGATGCATCATCAGGGGCTGCAGTACCTCCAGTGGAGGAGAACGCATTGATGCATCATCAGATGCTGCAGTGCTGCCAAGGGAGAAGCGTGCCTTGTTGCATCATCAGGCGCTGCAGTGCTGCCAAAGGAGAAGCGTGCTTTGATGCATCATCAGTTGCTGCTAAGGGATACGCTTGTTTGATGCATCATCATGCGCTGCAGTGCTTGCAAGGGAGAAGCGGGCATTGATGCATCATCAGGAGCTGCAGTGCTTCCAAGGGAGAAGCGCCCTTGATGCATCATCAGGCACTGCAGTGTTCCAAGGGAGAAGCGTGTGTTGGTGCATCATCAGGGGCTGCAGTGCTTCCAAGGAGAAGCGTGCGTTAATGCATCATCAGGCACTGCAGTGCTTCCAAAGGAGAAGTGCACGTTGATGCATCATCAGGTGCTGCAGTGATGCCAAGGGAGAAGCGCGTGTTGATGCATCATCAGGAGCTGCAGTGCTTCCAAGGGAGAAGTGTGCATTGATGCATCATCATGCCCTGCAGTGCTGCCAAGGGAGAAGCGCGTGTTGATGCATCATCAGGAGCTGCAGTGCTGCCAAGGGAGAAGCGTGCGTTGATGCATCATCAGGAGCTGCATTGCTGCTAAGGGAGAAGTGTATGTTGATGCATCATCAGGAACTGCAATGCTGCCAAGGGAGAAGCGAGTGTTGATGCATCATCAGGAGCTACAGTGCTTCCAAGGGTGAAGCATGCATTGATGCATCATCAGGCGCTGTAGAGCTGCCAAGGGAGAAGTGCGTGTTGCTGCAGCATCAGGCGCTGCAGTACTGCCAAGGGAGAAGCGTGCGTTGATGCATCATCAGTCGCTGCAGTGCTGCCAAGGGAGAAGCGCACAATGATGCATCATCAGGCGCTGCAGTGCTGCCAAGGGAGAAGCGCATGTTGATGCATCATCAGACGCTGCAGTGCTGCCAAGGGAGAAGCGCACATTGAAGCATCATCAGGAGCTGCAGTGCCTCCAGTGGAGAACGCATTGATGCATCATCAGATGCTGCAGTGCTGCCAAGGGACAAGTGCGTGTTGATGCATCATCAGGAGCTGCAGTGCTTCCGAGGGAGAAGCGGGCATTGAAGCATCATCAGGCGCTGCAGTGCTTCCAAGGGAGAAGCGTGCGTTGATGCATCATCAGGCGCTGCAGTGCTGCCAAGGGAGAAGCGCGTGTTGATGCATCATCAGACGCTGCAGTTCTTCCAAAGGAGGAGCACGCATTGATGCATCAGCAGATGCTGCAGTGCTGCCAAGGGAGACGCAAGTGTTGATGCATCATCAGACGCGGCAATGCTTCCAATGGAGGAGCATGCTTTGATGCATCATCAGGTGCTGCAGTGCTTCCAAGGGAGAAGCGCGCCTTGATGCATCATCAGGGGCTGCAGTACCTCCAAAGGAGGAGCACCTGTTGATGCATCATCAGGGGCTGCAGTGCTTCCAAGGGAGAAGCATGCGTTGATGCATCATCAGGCGCTGCAGTGCTGCCAAGGGAGAAGGGCGTGTTGATGCATCATCAGGCGCTGCAGTACTGCCAAGGGAGAAGCGTGCGTTGATGCATCATCAGGCGCTGCAGTGCTGCCAAGGGAGAAGCGCACAATGATGCATCATCAGGCACTGCAGTGCTGCCAAGGGAGAAGCGCGTGTTGATGCATCATCAGACGCTGCAGTGCTGCCAAGGAGAAGCGCACAATGATGCATCATCAGGCGCTGCAGTGCTGCCAAGGGAGAAGCGTGCGTTGATGCATCATCAGACGCTGCAGTGCTGCCAAGGAGAAGCGCACAATGATGCATCATCAGGCGCTGCAGTGCTGCCAAGGGAGAAGCGTGCGTTGATGCATCATCAGGCGCTGCAGTGCTGCCAAAGGAGGAGCACGCATTGATGCATCAGCAGATGCTGCAGTGCTGCCAAGTGAGATGCAAGTGTTGATGCATCATCAGACGCTGCAATGCTTCCAATGGAGGAGCATGCGTTGATGCATCATCAGGCGCTGCAGTGCTTCCAAGGGAGAACGCGCCTTGATGCATCATCAGGGGCTGCAGTACCTTCAAAGGAGGAGCACCTGTTGATGCATCATCATGCGCTGCAGTGCTTCCAAGGGAGAAGCGGGCGTTGATGCATCATCAGGAGCTGCAGTGCTTCCAAGGGAGAAGCGCCCCTTGATGCATCATCAGGCACTGCAGTGCTGCCAAGGGAGAAGCGTGTGTTGGTGCATCATCAGGGGCTGCAGTGCTTCCAAGGGAGATGCGTGCGTTAATGCATCATCAGGCACTGCAGTGCTTCCAAGGGAGAAGTGCACGTTGATGCATCATCGGGTGCTGCAGTGATGCCAAGGGAGAAGCGCGTGTTGATGCATCATCAGGAGCTGTAGTGCTTCCACGGGAGAAGTGTGCATTGATGCATCATCAGGCGCTACAGTGCTGCCAAGGGAGAAGCGCGTGTTGATGCATCATCAGGAGCTGCAGTGCTGCCAAGGGAGAAGCGTGCGTTGATGCATCATCAGGACCTGCTGTGCTGCTAAGGGAGAAGCGTGTGTTGATGCATCATCAGGAGCTGCAATGCTGCCAAGGGAGAAGCGAGTGTTGATGCATCATCAGGAGCTGCAGTGCTTCCAAGGGTGAAGCATGCATTGATGCATCATCAGGCGCTGTAGAGCTGCCAAGGGAGAAGTGCGTGTTGCTGCAGCATCAGGCGCTGCAGTACTGCCAAGGGAGAAGCGTGCGTTGATGCATCATCAGGCGCTGCAGTGCTGCCAGGGAGAAGCGCACAATGATGCATCATCAAGGCGCTGCAGTGCTGCCAAGGGAGAGGCGCATGTTGATGCATCATCAGGCGCTGTAGTGCTGCCAAGGGGGAAGCGCACATTGAAGCATCATCAGGAGCTGCAGTGCCTCCAGTGGAGAACGCATTGATGCATCATCAGATGCTGCAGTGCTGCCAAGGGATAAGTGCGTGTTGATGCATCATCAGGAGCTGCAGTGCTTCCGAGGGAGAAGCGTGCATTGAAGCATCATCAGGCGCTGCAGTACCTCCAATGGAAGAGCACGCATTGATGCATCATCAGGAGCTGCAGTGCTTCCAAGGGAGAAGCATGCGTTGATTAATCATCAGGGGCTGTAGTGCATCCAAGGAAGAAGCGCTTGTTGATGCATCATCAGACGCTGCAGTACATCCAATGGAGGAGCACGCATTGATGCATCATCAGGGGCTGCAGTGCTGCCAAGGGAGAAGCACGTGTTGATGCATCATCAGGTGCTGCAGTACCTCCAATGGAAGAGCACGCATTGATGCATCATCAGACGCTGCAGTGCTGCCAAGGGAGAAGCGCGTGTTGATGCATCATCAGGGGCTGCAGTGCCTCCAATGGAGGAGCACCTGATGATGCATCATCAGACGCTGTAGTACCTCCAGTGGAGGCACACGCATTGACGCATCATCAGGGGCTGCAGTGCCTCCAATGGAGGAGCATGTGTTGATGCATCATCAGGGGCTGCAGTGCTTCCAAGGGAGAAGCGTGCGTTGATGCATCATCAGGGGCTGTAGTGCATCCAAGGGAGATGCGCGTGTTGATGCATCATCAGACGCTGCAGTGCTGCCAAGGGAGAAGTGGGTGTTGATGCATCATCAGGGGCTGCAGTGCCTTCAATGGAGGATCACCTGCTGCTGCATCATCAGACTCTGCAGTACCTCCAGTGGAGGAGCACGCATTAATGCATCATCAGGGGCTTCAGTGCCTCCAATGGAGGAGCATCTGTTGATGCATCATCAGGGGCTGCAGTGCTTCCAAGGGAGAAGCGCGTGTTGATGCATCATCAGACGCTGCAGTGCTTTTAAGGGAGAAGTGCATGTTGATGCATCATCAGGGGCTGCAGTGCCTCCAGTGGAGGAGAACGCATTGATGCATCATGAGATGCTGCAGTGCTGCCAAGGGAGAAGCGTGCCTTGTTGCATCATCAGGCGCTGTAGTGCTGCCAAAGGAGAAGCGTGCTTTGATGCATCATCAGTTGCTGCTAAGGGATACGCTTGTTTGATGCATCATCATGCGCTGCAGTGCTTCCAAGGGAGAAGCGGGCATTGATGCATCATCAGGAGCTGCAGTGCTTCCAAGGGAGAAGCGCCCCTTGATGCATCATCAGGCACTGCAGTGTTCCAAGGGAGAAGCGTGTGTTGGTGCATCATCAGGGGCTGCAGTGCTTCCAAGGGAGAAGCGTGCGTTAATGCATCATCAGGCACTGCAGTGCTTCCAAAGGAGAAGTGCAGGTTGATGCATCATCAGGTGCTGCAGTGATGCCAAGGGAGATGCGCGTGTTGATGCATCATCAGGAGCTGCAGTGCTTCCAAGGAAGAAGTGTGCATTGATGCATCATCATGCCCTGCAGTGCTGCCAAGGGAGAAGCGCGTGTTGATGCATCATCAGGAGCTGCAGTGCTGCCAAGGGAGAAGCGTGCGTTGATGCATCATCAGGAGCTGCAGTGCTGCTAAGGGAGAAGTGTATGTTGATGCATCATCAGGAGCTGCAATGCTGCCAAGGGAGAAGCGAGTGTTGATGCATCATCAGGAGCTACAGTGCTTCCAAGGGTGAAGCATGCATTGATGCATCATCAGGCGCTGTAGAGCTGCCAAGGGAGAAGTGCGTGTTGCTGCAGCATCAGGCGCTGCAGTACTGCCAAGGGAGAAGCGTGCGTTGATGCATCATCAGTCGCTGCAGTGCTGCCAAGGGAGAAGCGCACAATGATGCATCATCAGGCGCTGCAGTGCTGCCAAGGGAGAAGCGCATGTTGATGCATCATCAGGCGCTGCAGTGCTGCCAAGGAGAAGCGCACATTGAAGCATCATCAGGAGCTGCAGTGCCTCCAGTGGAGAACGCATTGATGCATCATCAGATGCTGCAGTGCTGCCAAGGGACAAGTGCGTGTTGATGCATCATCAGGAGCTGCAGTGCTTCCGAGGGAGAAGCGTGCATTAAGCATCATCAGGCGCTGCAGTGCTGCCAAGGGAGAAGCGTGCGTTGATGCATCATCAGGCGCTGCAGTGCTGCCAAGGGAGAAGCGCGTGTTGATGCATCATCAGACGCTGCAGTTCTTGCAAAGGAGGAGCACGCATTGATGCATCAGCAGATGCTGCAGTGCTGCCAAGGGAGACACAAGTGTTGATGCATCATCAGACGCGGCAATGCTTCCAATGGAGGAGCATGCGTTGATGCATCATCAGGTGCTGCAGTGCTTCCAAGGGAGAAGCGCGCCTTGATGCATCATCAGGGGCTGCAGTACCTCCAAAGGAGGAGCACCTGTTGATGCATCATCAGGGGCTGCAGTGCTTCCAAGGGAGAAGCATGCGTTGATGCATCATCAGGCGCTGCAGTACTGCCAAGGGAGAAGCGTGCGTTGATGCATCATCAGGCGCTGCAGTGCTGCCAAGGGAGAAGCGCACAATGATGCATCATCAGGCACTGCAGTGCTGCCAAGGGAGAAGCGCGTGTTGATGCATCATCAGACGCTGCAGTGCTGCCAAGGGAGAAGCGCACAATGATGCATCATCAGGCGCTGCAGTGCTGCCAAGGGAGAAGCGTGCGTTGATGAATCATCAGACGCTGCAGTGCTGCCAAGGGAGAAGCGCACAATGATGCATCATCAGGCGCTGCAGTGCTGCCAAGGGAGAAGCGTGCGTTGATGCATCATCAGGCGCTGCAGTGCTGCCAAAGGAGGAGCACGCATTGATGCATCAGCAGATGCTGCAGTGCTGCCAAGTGAGATGCAAGTGTTGATGCATCATCAGACGCTGCAATGCTTCCAATGGAGGAGCATGCGTTGATGCATCATCAGGCGCTGCAGTGCTTCCAAGGGAGAAGCGTGCCTTGATGCATCATCAGGGGCTGCAGTACCTTCAAAGGAGGAGCACCTGTTGATGCATCATCAGGGGCTGCAGTGCTTCCAAGGGAGATGCGTGCGTTGATGCATCATCAGGCGCTGCAGTGCTGCCAAGGGAGAAGCGCGTGTTGATGCATCATCAGGAGCTGCAGTGCTGCCAAGGGAGAAGTCCGCGTTGATGCATCATCAGGCGCTGCAGTGCTGCCAAGGGAGAAGCGTTTGTTGATGCATCATCAGGAGCTGCAGTGCTGCCAAGGGAGAAGTCCGCGTTGATGCATCATCAGGCGCTGCAGTACTGCCAAGGGAGACGCGAGTGTTGATGCATCATCAGACACTGCAATGCTTCCAATGGAGGAGCACGCATTGATGCATCATCAGGCCCTGCAGTGCTTCCAAGGGAGAAGCACGCCTTGATGCATCATCAGGCGCTGCAGTGCTTCCAAGGGAGAAGCACGCTTTGATGCATCATCAGGCGCTGCAGTGCTTCCAAGGGAGAAGCTTGCGTTGATGCATCAGCAGATGCTGCAGTGCTGCCAAGGGAGACGCGAGTGTTGATGCATCATCAGACGCTGCAATGCTTCCAATGGAGGAGCATGCGTTGATGCAGCAATATATTTTCTAGTGCTTCTAATGGTCGAGCAGGCCTTGATTAGACCTCTGGGTAATTTTTTACTACATATGCATAATTTGACATAGTTCCTGATTACTTAGCTTCCTGCAGCCAGTCTAATGTCCGGTTTTCCTTATGCTTATGTAAACTACAGACCTTTCCATTACAATAAATTTGGTTTGAGCAGAAATACTTCTTGGAAACTGTGAAACCAAATGTGTGCCAACTATACTGTACTACCATCTTTCACTGTACAACTAACAGAACTGGATAGCGAGTTTTTGGGAGAAAGTTGCACAACATTATTTATTTGTGCAAACGAATGGGGAAAAGGATTGCAAAAGTCACAATTTCACGCGAATGGCCGCAACAGCAGGCAAAGCGTACAACTGATAGTTCCAGGAGAACTACAAATGTTACATGAGAAAAATGCTACACAACTTCCCTCGGTGTTCATGCAGCGTCAAGCTCTGTTCGTTGATGAAACTTCAGACTCTACAATGCTTCAGACAGAGGAGTGAGAATATTCTGCAGTACATACAATGGAGGAGCATGTGTAGAGTCAGCATCAGGCTCGGCAGGCTTTCCTGGGGTGGAACATACACTAATGCTGCATCTGTTCACTTATGGCTATCAATATAGAACCATCCATTGATGCACCATTGGACATGCGGAGCTTAGCTGGACAGCGTTGGGTTTTCAATGGAGACTCTGCAGAGTTTCCTAGGGAGGAACATATATTGATGCAGCCTCAGACCCTACATGTTGTCTAACAAAGGGAAATTTGCTGATCTAGAATTGGACCGCGTAGAGAACTCCAATACTGATACAGCAACACTGCATTTAGACCAAGGAATGAAGTGCCATTTATTGATTCAGCGCCAGATTCTACAGGAAGTTTAGTAGAAGAACCTTCTTTGATGCATGTTAGATCCTACAGAGTTTGCAGCAAAGGAGAAATATTGAAACTGAGCCCTGCAGAGACATTGATTATAACAGCTTTGGGTCCACCCCCATCAGCCATTGCCTTTCTTCAACCAGCCACTTCCAGTGATTGGCTTGACACTTTGTCAGTCAAATCTTTTGGCTCAGCCTAGGGCAGTATGTATCTCTCACTTAATGTGATTGGTTGTTTGGGTGTATCCTTCTGCCTACCACGAGTGCTTGCATTGAACTGCATGAGGGACTCCTTTATAACAATAGCCCCCTCCGTTTGCTCCTGTTATTTCCTTCCAATAAGTTTTGCTTTATTGTGCTAGCTCTTCGTGTGGTTGCACATTAAACCCAGAACTAGTCTCTTTGCAAATGTTTTTTTTTTACCGTTAACCTCTGGTGGCCCTGGTCAGCAAATTAAATCCAAATCTGCCAGCCCATCACAAGTCAGGGGCCCATGGAAAAAGCCCCCAATTACCCTTAGCTTGTGACGGCTCATGATTTATGACAAGTTAAGAGTACCACTATGGTAATGCGGACAAACCAAGTTACCACATATAGGCCAGGCTACTAACCTACTCTTCCAACCCAGAACCACAGCCTGCTACCTATCCGCCAAAGTACGGTGGCACTTTGTAAGAAGTTATGGAGCGCTGTATTAATGCAACTACAATGCAATACAAAGTAATGGTTTTCATCTTTCACTGGGATGGTGGTGCACTGATGTGCCCTTGCACTATGATAGAGTTCACTACTGTGCACAATACTGCATGGCGAACACACGCGGTGGCATAAGCTGGACTTTGTGGCTATGATATCTCATGTGGACGTGGAGCCGAGCAGATTTCGAGGTTACTGTGTGTCATGTCCTCAGGCAGCCAAGCGGCCTCGTCGAATCTGGACTTTCACCAAAACTCAAGCCCTGAATTGCGTTCCGGCTTGGAACCTGTTCAGCGCTGCATTCCCATGGAGTCCACGTCAATGCGGAACATTCGCTGGCCTTCCTTTCATTTCTACTTATATGGGAACAATGCTGCTGTGGTGTCCACTTTTCTTCTGTTAGAATTGGCGCGTTTATTTGCTCATATTTAGTGATGAAATGAAGTTCCCGTTAATATAATGTTGAGAGAACACCCACCTCCGGCGAACTCTCCTGTTAGTTGGGCGGTGTGCAAACTGCACGCTCAGCCAAACTCGCCTCAGCAGATAAACATGTTTTCCGCAGCTCGCGCCGGCGTGAGACGTCACCACGTGACATTAAACAATAACGTTTCCAACATTGTCTTCCCACGCTCTAGTGTACCTGCCTTTCCCACGCTCGCCTTATTTATGAGGGTTAACCCCTTGACGGACGGCTGCGCAGGCGAACGCAAGTTTCCACAAACACCTGTGTGATCTTCGGCAGATTACTTATTGCCCCGGCTCGTTTTCCAGCAGTGGGGAAATAAAAATTATGTTTTATTTTTGTAGTCATAGCGAGAGATTGGAATGTCCCTGAACGGCACACGCGCAGGTAGTAGGTGGCTAGTTTGCCCACCACCCTCCGACCATAACAGTTGTGACGTGAACACGGTAGTAGTGTTTTTTTTTCCTGTAGGCGTACTGTGCCCAGGTCACCTCTCACTGCGGCCTTTCTTAGTCATGTTTGTTTTGTCCTCCAGGGACAGCCCCTGTAATGGGCTAATGTCAGGCCTCCTACACGCCAGCTTTTCCCTTTCACTGACGTCACATCCGCGGCTCGGTGATGCGAGAGGGGCATTCCCTTCAATAAGGCGCAACTGAATTTTTCATGCGTCCCTCACCCACTCAGCTCAGTGCCAACTTCTGCATCTGGGCATTTCTGGCCTCAAGAGAACAGGCACAGGCGAGACGGGGTTTCAATTCTCTGCATTTGAAGAGAGAAGTGAAAATCTAATCTCTGGTGCGCAGAGAGGATGTGGGCCTACATCATTTTGTCGCATGAGCATTTTATAGCCCTGCTGAGAAACCTCAAATCGTTGCAGCTGCAGGAACGGTGAAAAGTGCTGACTTGAGGCCTCGCCTAAAGTTTGGGGGACAGGGCATTCCGCCTCAGACGGCAGTTCGCCCGGACAGGGTGCTCCATGACAACCTTGGGTTCCACTTGCCTCATTTAGAATGGTGACCGTTAAACTGACAGCAGAAAGGACTTTGGTTCATCGGTGTCAGTACATCGACCATTCACTCTATTTAGGGCGACAGTTCTGATGTTCAGTTTTCTCTGTTTGGACAGCCAGGAAAAGCCTGGCCGTCCCGAACATTAAAAAAAAGAGAAAGAAAGAAAATTGAACCCCCAGACTCTGGGAGACATCTCCCAGAATGTCAGACTTATTAATAGTAGAAGCTCGTGTCCCAACAGAGTTGGAACGACAAACAACTAAGGAGACACAAAAAAAAAAAAAAAAAACTTACCTGCCGCATCACTGCATCTCCGCTCTTCTGTTCCGGCCTCACCATCACATGCTCCCAGAATCCCCTGCGGCCAATCCTGACGCTGCTCTCATCCTGCTGGCATGCTGCTAGCAGCATGAAAGCAGCATCAGGATTGGCCTGAGCGCCGATGATTTGCACTCCCAGTGAGACTGGGAGCCTGTGCTAGCTGTCTCCGACCGGCAACGCAGCTCGGGTTGGACACAGCTTCAGTGCGCATGCAAGTTAGGCCGTCCTGAGACAGCCAGCCAAACCCACATGCGTACTGACAACAGTGCCCTGCTCACCACTCCCCCTTCATGACAGGCACCAATTAGACTTGGCTAACAAAATAAAAATAAAACGATGATACACCCTTTTATTATGGTTTAATTTTTAAAGTTTGGAGGCTGGTGGTGGGGCCGCCGCTCCTCCGCCATAGTGGAGGATCAGCCGCTGCTTATTAGTTTTTTGTTTTATTAAATACTCCTGTTTTGTGAAACAAAAAAGTTCACCAAGCCGCTAAATGAAACATGCCGACCTCTCAGCAAACTTTGACTTCCTTCGGGGAAGCCATCATGGCCACGGTTTCTCCGAAGGTGGAGCGATCTCTGCCAGGCAGGTGGAGATATCTAAACATGGCGGGCTGTATTTTTGCCAAGCAATTTAGTAAATCCCCCCACTGGCCTAATGGAATAGAGTACAGTCCACCAGGGTCGAAATGACATCCCAAGCAATTCACTGTTCAGCTCCAAAAAGAAAGCTTTTCTCAGGGGCGGCTTCTCCATGTGGGCGGAGGAGCATCGCCCCACTGCTTTCTCGCAGTGCGAGAAGCAGAAACATAAAATGGTATTTTAAATACCATTTTATGTTTCTGCTTCTCACACTGCGAGAAAGCAGAAGGCAGGGTTTGGTTGGAGCGGGTGGGCGGTCCTGCTCGAGTGCAGGGGAGGAGTGGCTTGCCCACTGTTGTGGGCGCTGACTGTTTGTTGGTCCCAGGACCGACCAAACCAGTCATACGCACTCTGCATTTTCTCTATGTAGGCTGCATGCAGCCTTCATAGAGAAAATGGCCTCCCCAT
The DNA here is from genome assembly GCA_963921515.1 of Calotriton arnoldi. Classification (NCBI taxonomy): domain Eukaryota; kingdom Metazoa; phylum Chordata; class Amphibia; order Caudata; family Salamandridae; genus Calotriton; species Calotriton arnoldi. Next base: position 1,417,208 of record CAWUFW010001766.1, on the reverse strand, counting down.
AGACGCCTGGGGGTCGGCGTCCCAGCCAATCACAACGCTGCCATTGCAGCGTTGTGATTGGCTTAGGGGAGGGGAGAGAGGCTGCCTGCGGCTGCTTCCTGTTGAAGGACGACGCAGACCAACGACGCGGGACGGGCCAGCAAAGGTAAGTTAACTGAACTTTTATTTTTTTTTAAAATTAAAACTCCCCCTTCCCGCCCGACCCACTCCCCACGCGACCCTCTGCCCCCCCACCCGCGAGTCATACCGGCCATGACTGGCTTTTCGATACCCGTTAGCTTAGCCTCATTTGGAGGGTGTTATCCTCCTTGGAGCCCTCATTACACTTCAAGGAGGCAAAATGCCTCTCATAAACGTCATTGGATACCCCTGACTTACAACTTTCCCCTCCCTCCAAAAAACATTGATTTCAATGGGTTCACCCTCCAAAACTTCTGACTCTCCCCCGCCTGGGAGATTCAGAAGGTTGAGAATCATGGAACAATACAGAGAAATTTCTTCTTGTCCTTCCCTGCAGTGGAGATTTTTAAGGGGTAATTCATTGAATACTTGCAATAGTGGTCTGAGCTCTCCGTGTCTGTATTCAGCTTTCGATGGAAGCCACTCATTTGCTGAGACCCCATTTGTTTCCAGGTGTCTCAGAAGGATGGTAGCCTCGTGTTGCACCTGTCGCGGCTAGTACCATTCCACCTCGGGGGAGCCATAGTGTTTGTGATTGTGTACAATTTTCCAGCATTGAATCTTTCATAGAGTTACATGCATAATTTATTCCACTACACTGGGCTGAAAATTCTCACAATATTGCACCATGTACAACCTAGCCACCTCATTGTATGAACCAGAAGGAAGCCAATAAAGCAAGAGGCTCTCACCACCATTCCCAACACAGAGGCCTCTGTAGCTCAGATTTTCTACTACTCTTCAAACGAAAGGGAGCCCTAGAGAGTAATGTTCTTCCCTGCTGAAATCTTTAACTTAATGTTAAATTAAATTTTGTGGATAATGGTCAATGTGAAGCAATTCAGGGCTAAGACATCTTCTACACAGAAAGCAAGGCAACACAAAGTAGATTGCAGGAAGAGGGTGACAGTCAGCAGTGGCTGGTGTGCCGGGAGAGTGGCGGGGCGGGGGGGGGATGATGGACAAAGAAAACACTAAAATAAAAAGTTAAAAAAAGAACTTACCTGCCGCATCGCCGCCTGCCGAAACTCCGCTCTTCAAAAAGAACAATTGATGGACAGAATGCAGAACAATGTCATACATTCACCCCAGTACAGAGATCTGGGCCTAAATCCATCGTTTTTTTGCTCACCGTGCCATACCAGTTTGGACCCAGCCATATGCAAATCAGTCTTAACCCTGCGCCCAATGGGAACAGTCCAGCCCGAACTGCCAGGCCAGGTCCTCCCTGGACTGGAAATAAGCATCCTAGGACCGGTTTCGGGGTTTCACCCCTCATCAGCCAGGATAGCTTGACTCCAGTGGCATGGAGAGCACGGGACCCATGTCTGGGCATACCCGTCCCACTCGGGGTGACAAATGCAAAAAGAACTATTGATGGACAGAATGCAGAACAATGTCATACATTCACCCCAGTACAGAGATCTGGGCCTAAATCCATCGTTTTTTTTGCTCACCATGCCATACCAGTTTGGACCCAGCCATGTGCAAATCAGTCTTGACCCTGCGCCCAATGGGAACAGTCCAGCCTGAACTGCCAGGCCAGGTCCTCCCTGGACTGGAAACAAGCATCCTAGGACCGGTTTCGGGGTTTCACCCCTCATCAGCCAGGATAGCTTGCGGGACCCACATCTGGGCATACCCGTCCCACTCGGGGTGACAAATGCAAAAAGAACAATTGATGGACAGAATGTAGAACAATGTCATACATTCACCCCATTACAGAGATCTGGGCCTAAATCCATCGTTTTTTTGCTCACCATGCCATACCAGTTCGGACCCAGCCACATGCAAATCAGTCTTGACCCTGCGCCCAATGGGAACAGTGCAGCCCGAACTGCCAGGCCAGGTTCCCTGCTGAAATCTTTAACTTAATGTTAAATTACATTTTGTGGATAATGGTCAATGTGAAGCAATTCAGGGCTAAGACATCTTCTACACAGAAAGCAAGGCAACACAAAGTAGATTGCAGGAAGAGGGTGACAATCAGTAGTGGCTGGTGTGCCGGGAGAGTGGCGGGGCGGGGGGGATGATGGACAAAGAAACCACTAAAATAAAAAGTAAAAAAAAAAACTTACCTGCTGCATCGCCGCCTGCCGAAACTCCGCTCTTCTACTTCTTCCTCCCTGCAGCACAAGCTCCCAGCCTCCCCTGCATGAGAGCAGTGTCAGGATAGCTCAGTTCAAGCTATCCTGGCTGAAGAGGGGTGAAACCCCGAAACCGGTCGCTCCTGTTCCCGCTCCTGCTATCGTGCACCTCTCGCCACAGTGTGCTCTTTGCTCCTGCCCTGTGCCCACTGCCAAACACCATGGGAGTGAGGGCTGAGGATTGAACAGCCTTGGACCCCCAGGACCTGCGGTACGTGAGCAAGCACTAACAGCGTTATAGCATCAGCCAGGAGGACTCTACGTGTAAGTCTCTGTCATTTTCCTCCGTCAGCTTGCTTTTCCATACTTTAGCCTTTGAATACGTTCTGCGGCGGCTTGTTTCAGAGAGAGTCCAGAGAATCTAGAGGATCAGGACCGGACCGGAGTTTCCTGCGCGCTCGAAGCAAGAGCGGCTTCGGAACGCGGCACGGCGGGCGGGCTGTGGACCTCTGATCTCTGGGACTGTTCTTTCTTGTCTTCGTCACCCGTTACCCGCGGTGGCAGGCAGGCAGCCCTAACAGCCCCTAACAGCCCTAACAGCCCCTGGATCAACGAAGTGTTGCAGGGCGGCGCAAACTTACGGGACTCACAGGACTGGTTCCTTCCCGCCCCCGTTACCGGCTTCTAACTGCCCCAGACCAACGGAGCGCGTGGGGCAGCCTTGATCGGATTGAGGGCACTGAAGGCAGTCCCTATTTTGTTTGCCTCGCGAGCCTGGGTCTGCCAACTGGAGGGCGCTGGGGGTGCAGGGAATTTGGGGTAGCTGCTTTCAGCCTGTCTAACCTGCAAGCTCGAGCCGGCCACCCTGCAGAAGTGGGCTGGAGGCTCTGGAAATTATTCTTCAGCAAGCAACCCAAGTGGAGGCGAGAGTCTGCTCCCCTTTGACATTTAAGTAAGCCGGTGCCAGTGCGTGATGTCTGCTAAAAAATTACGCTCGGGCCGTGTACTTTCCTCGTCTCTAAGTCGTACAAGCAGATTAAGGAGATCGTATAGCGGGTCCAGACATTTACAGCATCTCTGTTATAAAGCTTAACCAGCCATTACTGGCTTCTTCCGTAAAACTCCCCGGTCTGCTCCTGTGGAGGCAATACTGGGTCAAGAGGGCTTGCTCCTTAAGCCCATCCTAATAACATCACCTCATTTATCCTCGGGGGAAGCACAGAGAAATCCTTGTGGCCCCATGGGGGGCCAGACAAAGTATTGCGAAGGGGCCACGACCCAGACAAATTTAGGACTGGAGGACGACTCAAGTGGGCAGTTATCGGATCCACCTCTATGTATAAATATGGGCCCCGGTTCATGCGTCCGCCATTTTACCCAACAGAGCCGGCAGAGTAAACAGCACACCTCTCTAAACCAATCAAACTTAGAGCATCTTACTGCTGGTTCATTCACCGCATCAGTTGTTGACTTTTATGCAAAACTGGACTCGGAACATCTCTTTACCCAGCAGATTCATCAAAACATTACTGTGAATAGGGAAAAACCTAATAGTATGACTGCGGCTGTATCTGTTGTGTCTCCGGAACAGGGTGGCGCTGACAAGGGATCAAGTGTTGACTGTGCCCCTGAGCGTACCAGAGGCCCCCGGAAGGTCTCAGGGGGGGGGGGTGTTCTGGGTACGGATGAGAAGGCAACCGCATGCGGTAAAATCCCTCAAAGGGAAGATTTTACACTCCCAGACATCGATTTTGAAGTACAATTAAGGGGTTGGGAAGTCCCTTATGATCAAGTTGATAAAGACGGCTATTCTAATAGTAGATTTAGGGAGAAGAATACCCCAATAGTAAGCTCTTCCCCCAGACGTCTCTCATTGCCTTTCTTATATTGTAGCACAAGTCACTTGATTGGTACTTCCGTGGAGTCCGATCACGATACACATGATGTTCATTATGTTTTTTTGCCTTCTTCACAAGTGAAGCTGGGAAATGAAAATGAGAAGCATGATGTGCCCTCTGAATATTTGGTCTGTATTGAAAGAATACTAGGTTCCATTTTGTCTTTACTGGAGAAATCTGTATTGAGTTCAGACCATATGCTTGAAATGATCTCTATAATGTTGCTCGAAATGCGTAAGGTAACAAAATCTGACATCATTAACCATTCGCCTAAGAAATGTACGCAAACGGGAGAACAGTCAGATGCTAGGACTCTTTCTCCTGCTCCCCGGCGAGAGCTGAGTGATGCGTCTGTTCAAGCAGGAATACCCCTTTTTCTATTACCCCCCATTGAACCTTTGTGTAATCTCGACAAGGAAGAGCTTTGTTTAAACTCACTTTTCGGGGAGTCCATAGTGGGCCCCCCTCTGGGAAACGTCACACTAAAACCTTACCCCTTGTTTATCAAGGGAAAAAGGGGGGCAGTATGGATAATAAGAAAGATGAGAAATTCAGGAGCTTTGTGGGGCAAAAGGTATGGGAGAGATGGAGGGGAGGCCCCATCCCCATCCACCTCTCAGGGCCAACCCCCTACTTTATCGGGGAAAGGGGGGTCAAAAGCTAGGAAGAAAGGAGGTCTTACAATAATTCCTAAAGGGGATAATATGAAAAAGAATCATAAAAAGATAAGACGATTCCCTAAACGGAAAATGGCAAAATTACATAGTTACGTACGAGCAAGAGGGATGTTCGAGACCTCGTCTGTTACCCATTAGCACACCAGGAAAAAGGAGGACGTGAATGCCCCTTGATTTGGGAGCAAGTTATGACCCATGAGGTAGTGCCATTAATCAGATAACAAATAATAAGGTGCGAGGATTGGTATCACGAGAGTTAGAATTCCATTTTTGACTTGAATTAATGGGATATTGTCGGCCTGGGTGACATAAACACTCCGCATACAGCAAGGATATTATTAATAAGAAAATAAGGAACATTACAGAGAAAATGTATACAAGTGTCTTGAAAAAGATGGACAAAATTTTTTAAACCATCGAAACGCGTCGACGCAAATTTGTTACATAATCCTTGGAGGAACGTGATTTTGGAATTGCTAAACTAGGAGGGCATTCAGATCGTGTCCCTATATGTGGTTTTTAAGGATATGTATTGAAAAATGACAAAATTGAGTGTCTATAATCTTTTTCTCTTTTATGTGGGGGTATAGTGTTATTTGTGTTCTGTGGAACGTTGTGGTATCTGTTTAAATTAATTTTACTAAGTACATGAAATATATTGATGATGTTTTTATTGTGATATAAAAATTATATTTTATTTTTGTGATAACAGGATTTTAATAAAAACATGTTTTTTAATATTTGAATTTTACGAGTTAGTATTTGATGTGATATATATTTAAGTGGTTTTTGTACTTTGGTCCAAGGGGAAACATTTCTGTTTTACTTGTGAAGAGTACCTCATTCCCTTGGTTGCACAAGGGGTCTCTCTCTATTTATTATATAAAATTACATTTCCCACTGATTCCTGATCGTCAGAGTGATCCCCAAACTACAATGGAGGAGGGAGGTCTTAAATTGCCAGTTGAGGAGGGTGCTCCTAGAGACCCGACTATAGTATATTTTACATTAGACGGGGGTACGGGGGCGACAGGAACGGCAGATATTCCATCAAGTCCAGTGTCGCAGTCTCCACAAGTACCTTATTCCCTCCAGACCAGTGAGCCGCAGGCTCTCCTGAGTAGGGGGATTTTAAAGGGAGGTGGGGCTGCTTTACCTCTGACACGGCCTAGAGCATTGGGGGCCAGAGTGGATGCAAGCTTAATGGTGGGGCCACATGCACTAGGTAACTCACAGATGGGATCCAATAGAACTCTCATAGGGACAACAACATTGTATAATAGAAAGTCAGATATCCCAATCACTACTACAGTGTCGCACCCAACGACTCAGTCTAATGAGGAGGCACAAGCTGTCAGTTTCGGCGATAGAGTGCCTCTTTGGATCCCTTCAAGAGACGCTGTAAAGAAAGATAATGTGGTGCAGAATGTCCCTTCTTCCATCGTGGATTTTATCTGGCTATTTGACGGTGAATCCTGCCCGGTAAATAGAGGATTCATTCTTAAGCTCTTTTCTGAGATAGAGGCATTAAAGTTGGTGGAAAGTAGAGATATCTCGCTTGTGAAGATTAACCTGCATGAGAGCTTCTTTTATTTCAGGGTCTTCTTTAGCTCTCTGATTGTGGCAAATCTGGTCCTGCAAAATTGCGAAAATTTTCTGAAACGAGGGCTGGATCTAATGCCTGTATTAGATTCTAAGGAATATCACACTTTGTGCCCTACATTTCAGTACCCGAAAGTACATAGGCCCGGTAATCCTGTGGTGTTAGACGCTTTGGGCCCCGACTCAGAGTTTCCATTGGGTAATGGTCTAAATATTAAGGTGTCATTAGATAAAAGGGGTCGCTCAATAAATTTGGTGTCAGATGCCGTAGGCACCTATCAGGACACAGACATAGATGACGTTTTGGCTCGGTGGAGTTGGGTTGCAAAATCCTTGAATACCAACTGCCCGGTGGTAGAAAGAAGCGGTTCATTGAGGTAGCCAGGGGGGGTACTTCTGTCCTGGAATATGGCCGGTCTAGGTCATAAAGATGAGAAACTGAATTTTTTAAAATCCTCGAATCCCTCAATTATATGCTTACAGGAAACCTGGTTGTGTAAAGATTTTGATTGTGATGGCTTTTTTGTTTTCTCTTGCCATGCTAAGCACTCCGAAAGGGGTCATGCTAGCGGGGGGGGTATCCATTTTGCTCAACAATACGATAAACTGGAATCAGAAAGTCTTCCGCCATCCATCAAATCTTTGTATCTGCCTCAAGCTGACATGTTTGGGAGAATCTGGCAGCCTTATTTTCTTTTGGTGGCAAATCTATATATCCCTCCAGGGAGAAACTTTGACCATTTGTTAAGTACATTTTTCTCATATATTCATGAGATAGCTACCCTGGAAGAATGCCATTTGGTTGTATTAGTGGGAGATCTGAATACGAACATTTCGAATTCTGCACTGGAGATTTATGCCATTCCAGACAAAGAGGAAATTTGGCATATTCCAGATTCTTTGCTACCACATAAAATAAAAACGGACAAACGGGGTCTTCTCTTGCTTGATAGTATCAGAAGCATGGACTTGGTCATTTTAAATGGTAGGGTTCCGATTGATAAAATAGCAGATTTTACTTTCAACTCCCATCATACACAAAGCCTATTGGACTACGTGGTTGTTTCCTACCAAATGTTTGGGGCCTGTGAAAACGTAGTGGTATCTTCGTCAATATGGAGTGACCACAGTGTATTGGGTTTGACAATAGCCTTTAATTTACCCGCATTGAATCAAGGGAACCTGGACCAGGGCTCGGTGGTTTTTAATAAAGCTAATGGCCGCTCCTTTTGGACTCCAAAAGATACCACCGAGGTAGATGTGATGGTGAAGAAAAGTTATGTAGAATGGCAGGGTTCTGATTCATTAAACATTTTACAGTTTTTCGAGGCACAAATGAAGGAGATAAAAAATGTAAGTACTGACTCAATTGGCTCCCGAGTTGCAAACCAGGGTTAGCCACTGCTGAAAGTATTAAATCAAGAAATTAACTGTTTAATCAGAAAACAACATTTACATTTCTCCATTGGTAAACAACAAGAAATCAATCGCCTTAAGCGAGCTAGAAATCGTTATAAATTTAGAGAAAAGAGAAGGGAGTTTGATGCAAAATGGATCAGGTTAAGGGAAGCCGTCAGAGCCAAAAATTCAAAAAAATACTGGCAGCTGATCGCAGAATACTGCGATTCAAGACAGAGGGCTATGCCTATTTCAATCCCAGAAAGGGAGTGGGTGGTCTATATCTCACTATTATATAAAAATAATGGTACAGTACCTTTCTTGACGCCCTCTACAGAGGAGTCTTCTCTTCTGGAATATGGTCCTCCATCAAGGGATGAAGTAGTGGGCTACATAAAGAATAGCAGATCCTCCGGCGCACAAGGGCCGGATGGAATTCCGATTGTGTTAATTAAAAAGGAGCCAGCGGCCTGGGGAGGTTTTTAAGCACCTATGTTTGATTTTTGCTTCCGAACTATTAATATCCCCTCCTCCTGGAAGGGGAGCATTATAGTCCCTTTGTATAAAAAGGGTCCAAAGAGTCAACCTACTAGTTTTAGACAGATTGCGTTGTTGGACGCTACGGGCAAATTATTTGCAAAAAGCATACTCTGTCACCTGCAGCAATGGGCCAATGATCAGAACATCTTACCACCCGAACAGGCAGGCTTTAGAAAGAACCATGGAACCCTGGACAACATTGCGGTTGTCCAGACCATTGTAGAGAAATATACTTTCTCTCGAAGCATGCCAGTCTATACGGCTTTCATTGATTTCTCCACGGCGTTTGATAAAGTGGATCGTCAAACGCTGTGGAGAAAGCTTTATCATCTCGGAATGCCACACCATCTCCTGGGCCTCTTGATAGAATTACATACAGACACTTGGTGTCAAGTGATGATGGGAGGCCAGCAAGGTCTATCTTGCAGGATCGAGACTGATAATGGGCTGAAACAGGGCTGCCTGTTGGCCCCTCTTCTGTTTTCCTTTTATATATATGATCTTCCAGGCACGCTAAATTCAGTGAGGGGGGATGCCCCTAGAATTGGTCCATTGTCCATAGGTTCCCTACTTTATGCAGACGACGTTGCAATTTTCGATTTAACTCCTATTGGCTTGCAACGTCGACTGGATGCCCTAACCAAATATCCGGAGGATCATTTTCTGAAAATTAATATTTCCAAAAGTAAAATCTTAATCTTCCGCAAGAAAGGTCATAGAATAAAGAAAGGGTATAAGTGGTTGTTAGGGCATGAAGAACTAGAATTGGTCGATTCATACTTGTATCTGGGAAAGGTTTTTGCAAAAAACGGGCGAGATTCAGCACACATTAAATTATGTGTTGGTAAGGCTGCCTCCCAGGCTGGTGCTCTGAATAGATTTTATAAAATTTGTGGGAGTCGTCATTTTAGTCATGTCCTGTCAGTATTTAAGGTTAAAATTCCGCCCTCATTAACTTATGCTGCAGAAGTATTGGATAATAATTACTGGCTCGCCTTTGACAAGGCTGAAGGCCGGTTCTTCCGCCAAATTTGTAATTTAAATTCCCTGGCCGCCCCACATGTTTTACGCTTGGAATTTGGTTTAGTCTCCTCTTTTATTTTAGCTTTGTCAGCGGTCCTGAGGTGGGGGAACGCTCTCCTTTGGGGAGATGAGGGTTCCCTTAGGGCGGCCCTGAGAGTGGAAATCTTTGACAAGCTAAAGGATCAATCAGCATTTTTTAGATCATTTGCTAATGCAAATGACACATTTGGGCTCAGTTTAAATAGTAATTTATATATGCCAAAGTCTGCATTGAAGCTATTTATAAAGAAGTCTGTAAGCTCGATTAGTATGGCAAGAGATATTGCTCTAAGTAAATCTAAGTCCCAAAATGAGTTGGTTTGTGGTAGTGCCTTGGGGAAAAGGTCACAACCTTATTTAATTTGGAATAATTCACATGGGATTAGAAGACTGATACTCCTTCTGAGACTTAATTTGTTGCCCTTAAGAGATGTTACTGGCATATGGGGTAAAATCCAGAGAGAGGAGAGAATTTGCGAATTGTGTCATACTCAAATCCAGGATCTTAATCATGTCCTATTTGTGTGTCCGGAATTACAAAGGGCAAGGCGTATATTTTTAAGACCATCATTTATTAAATTTAATATTCATTCGGCCCAGGAGGCCAGAATATTTGTTTTATCCCCACCAAATGAAATGGTCTGTCATAGGATATTCCAATTTTTAAAAACTTTTTGGCTATTTATTAGGAAATACTTATAATCTCGCTATTAGATTGTATTGTCTAACGGGGGATATCGATAAAGTTTGTATTGTATAAAAAGCATATTCACCCTTCTATCGCACTTTTAATCTATTGTTGTATTTTAGGAAAAAGGGAAATATTTGTTGTATTGTATTTAAAATTGTGTCTTTTATTGTATTGATGCATTTTGTGGACCTCCGTAGGAGTTCCTTAACAAATAAAACTTTTTGTACTTTGATAGCTCAGTGCGCATGTCGGTTTGGCCGTCCTGAGGTGGCCGGCCAAACCCACATGCGCACTGAAGGCGGTGCCCACCGCTCTCCCTCGTGACTTGCCCCGCGATGGCCCCGCCTCCAAGACTCATTCAATGGAATTAAAATAAAATGATGATTAACATGTTTTATTATTGTTTTATTTTTCACATTTTGAGGCTGGCAGGAGGGGGGGGGCCGACGCTCCTCCGCCATAGTGGAGGAGCCGCTGCAGGTGAATGTGTAAATACACAGCTGAGTGCAAGCCATCTTTTTTTGAGAGTCATTTCTTATAAGGAGACATTGTCTTAATTTGTCGTGGTATTCGGAGCGTGCGGAGATCAACACTTGGAGGCTGATTTAGAGGAAGTCAATAAAGAGACCTGCCACAAAACAAAGGGAGTTTACTCTGTCCTGCTCTCCATTAACCACCTTGTTTTGTAGGTGTTGAGGGTGGCCATCACTGTGGCAAAACCTCCATGGACACCATCCTTCGAAATGTTAGGCCCAGTGAGGACTGGCAGGTTTGTCGCCATGTTTCGCAGCAGCTACTCTGCTGTGTTAAACATGGACGACCTCAACAGAACTGCATCTGATTTTGTGTCGCGTCCTGGATGAAAACTAGGAGCCTGTCAGAGATGCATGCATTCCACTGTTGTCTCAATTACTGTTTTTGTTATGTTTTAATTATCTGCTTTTATTTCAAGTTAATTTCATCCATTAAGAGAACATAGTGACATTCCTATTCTGCTTCAGGTCCATTGCTATTTTCACATGAGGTTTCTGATCTTGGCAGGTGGTATGTTAAGGCAGAGCAAATGGGTGTAGGCCTGGTGGACTTCCTTATTACCAATAAACTCTTTTAATTTTCTGTGAACTTCAATTATTACAATTGTCATGTGGGTACTGCCAGGTGTCCCATTGGGGTTACATTTTTCAGTGTCCACATGCAGTGATAACTCCATAATTCTCAACGTTCTGCATCTCCCAGGAGGGGGAGAGTCAGAGGTTTTGGAGGGTGAACCCACTGAAATCAATGTTTTTGGGAGGGAGGGAAAAGTTGTAAGTCAGAGGTATCCAATGAAGTCTATGAGAGGCGTTTCCCAACTTTGAAGTGTAATGAGGGCTCCAAGGATTACACTCTTCAAATTAAGTCACATTGGTTGGTGGGACCAATTGGTGTCTATTCCTTCAGCTTGAAGTAATAGACACCAAATGGTCCCACCAACCAATGTGACTTATCGCCGTGACAACCACCTAAAGTTATGACATGCCTTCATTTGTGGGTGTAGCCAAGGCTGATAGCATTTTTTTTTCTGTTTTGCGGAACACGTTACGCGAAACAGCCCTTGAAATTATCCATGCAGGTTTAGTGAAATAGATGAAAAACAGTGCCAGACCTAAGCCACGGAACACAAATTTCTTGAATGTTTTGTCGTTTATTGGTTGTTTGTGAGCCAAGTAAGTCATCACGAAACATCAAAACATTTGCGTCTACATTACATACTTATAAAATTTCCCCAAATGAAGCAGAGTAACAATTAGGGAAATATAAAGATGGACTTTCGATCAAATTACTATGTTTGGTTGAGTGAAGTAAAATCATACAGTCTTCCTGCGCAAATACAAGAATCCCTCCAAAGAGGAAGTTGATCGGTGAAATTCCGAAGAGGAAGGTAGTCAAGAATTGCAATATTGTCATTACTTGATATGCAGAAGTGAGTGCATGTCCCTATATCGGTCTATCGGGGATTCCAGCAACGGGACCTGATAAAGCGCGGAGAACTTCCCTTTTTGTGCCCTTGTTAGAGGAGCAGTTGGAGTCCACCCAAGTTTGCTGCTTCCAGACCTAGCTGTAAAGGAAGTGGCTGCCAGAAGGAACCAACTTTGTCTTAAACTTTGAGCCCTCAATTCAACAATTCAATCAGCCATTAGGCAAGTGAGGTCCAACATGTCGTACTTTCTGGAGTCCTAGAACACAATTTCTGTTTGGGAATAGCCACTTATCCCAATCTAATGTTCAATCTATGATGACATCACACATTCTGAAAAGCCGATCACAAAGTGTGTCATCGAGGAGGAGGACTTTTAACCCATGTCTCTGTACTTTACCACTGGTTGTTGTATTGCTCGTGGTGACGCGATTAGCCATTGTGAAATGTGAACACTCCAGGGCTCAGGGATGGAGCCGCACGCCCCCAGACAGGGGCCACTTGGTGTACCGCCTTTTAAAGCTGTGTCCCGATTGTATTGGCCCGTCTCCTTCTGTTCTAGGCCGAGCCACATAGTTTCCATTTTGGGTTGGTGCTCATGGGAGGAGCATGACTCGTTAACATCCCCTCTCAGCCTCATGAATGGACATGGCACAACTCTTCTGTGAAGCCGCTTCCATTCCAAGTAACGGTTTGGAGCTTTGGGTTGAAGTAGAAAGGCAATGACATCATTCTTTTTTTTTTTTTATAATTCTTTTTATTAAACAACATGAATCAACATGGCAGTATACAGGCAAGAGGAATTCATTCAATAATACAGTGGTAATCACATTAGCAACAGGAACAGGGCAATGAAGTGGCTTGGGTTACATCTTTTACGGTGAGGGCAAATCATCAGGAAGGGAATTACGTGGAGGGCTACAGATATCTCCCCGGTAGGCGTTCCATGCACCCCAGATTAAGGACCACTTTTTGGGGCAGCTCTGCGCCAGATATACTGTCTTTTCCCGGAACATACACCAGTCCATGTTTTTCATCCAGTCCTCTATGGTGGGTGGGCATGCAGCTCCCCACAGCTGAGCGATGTTTCTCTTTGCTATCATGAGGCCTAGGGTGACCCAGATCTTACCCTTACTGTTCAGGTCTGTGGTTTCCCACACATTCAAAAGACACCTCTTTGCTTCAGGGCGGATGACCAGTTCTAACACTTCACTAAGGACATCATGTATTTGGCACCAGTACACCTGAATGCGATCACATTCCCACAATATGTGCATAAATGTGCCCTCTTGGCCACATTGTCTTTTGCAATCCCCCCCTACCGCCCTCCCCATGCGGACCAGGCAGGGTCCAGTGATATACACTTGGTGCAGTATTTTGAGCTGGACGAGCCTCAGTCTGGCTGAGATTGCTACTTCTCTGAGTGGAGAGGTGTGGTGCAGCGGCCAGGGCAGCTGACTTCGGAGCCCAGGGTTCACGGTTCGATCCCCGGCTCCGGCGGCAGCTCAGCTCAGCACCATGTGACTCTGGGCAATAGCTCACTTAATTTCCACTACGGCCCCCAGCGCCTTGAGACCCGTAAGGGTGAGTAGCTGCGCTATATAAAAACGGACTTACTCTTGGGGAGGCCAATGCCTCCTGCCACTCTTCATCGTCCAACTCGAGACCATCTCTTTCCCACTTCGCTCTGGTGTGTTAGAGAGGGTCCGCAGTGTTATTTATCAATTTCTTATAGGTCAGGGACATTGCTTTCTCTGGCAAGTATCCGTCAAGCAGCCTATCTTCGAGGGGTGAGGATTCTGGAGGGGAGGAACCTTTAGTCAGGTGTGTCTGTAGTGCATGGGGAACTTGGAGGTAACGAAAGTATTCTGGGTTAGCGAGCTCGTGTTTCTGTTGCAGGGAGGCAAATGTCACCACGTCAGCCTTCACCCACATGTCTCCGATTTTCGAGATCCCGATGAGATCCCATTTATCGAACCCTTTCGATTTCCACAGATCCCCTAGTGTCTCGGTACCCCAGAGGGGTGTTGCCAGTGTCAGTTTCCGTTCCCACTCCAGACTTTTAGTTGCTGCGTGCCAGACCTGTACCGAGTGTCTAGTCGGCCCAGTTAGGGGGTACCGCTTGGGTTTAGAATAAAGGGCCTTGTTGTAGTTCCCTCCTGGGAGGAGCCACCGGTCCATGGCATATCCCGGGTCATCTACGCGGCGGTAGGTGCTGTGATTAATGGCCGCAAGGTGGGCCGCCCAATAGTATTTCTTGAGGTCAGGAAGACTGATCCCCCCGTCATACCAGTTGAGGGTGAGTTTAGTCAGTGCTATACGAGGTTTCCCGCCCCACAGCAAGTCCCTCTGCAGGCCCTCTATTTCCCTAAAGTTACGTGCAGGTACTGGGTCAGGGTAGTTTTGTAATGTATAAAGAAAACGAGGCAGGGACATCATCTTGAAAAGTGCCGCCCTGCCCAGCAGTGAGAGAGGGAGCGCCTTCCAGCTTATTATGTCTCGCTTTAATCTTTGTAGTGGTGGGAGCAGATTACAGTTGTATCGGAGTTTCTGGTCCGACGTGACAAAAATCCCCAGATATTTAAAACCTACCGCGGTAATTTGTATAGGGCAGCCCTGAGGTGGAGTGGGCGGGTCCCCGCTGAGGACATATAGGAGAGATTTACTCCAATTGATGGAATACCCAGAGTATCTACCAAGCTTGCAAAAATGTCGAGCACCCTGCCCAACGACGCTTTTGGGGAGGCTAAGAACAGAAGAATAACATCCGCATATAGTGAGATGCGGTCTTCCCATGTTGCTGCCCATCTCAGGCCACGTATAACTGGATCCCTACGAACCCATGCCGCTAGGGGTACCAGGGCAAGGGCAAAGAGGAGGGGAGAAGTGGACAACCATGACGGGTCCCCCGACCCAGCGCAAACACTTCAGATTTTTAATTGTTTACTACAACCTGCGCCAGGGGCTCCGTGTAGAGGAGTCTGATCCATTGAATAAAACTAGGCCCGAACCTCATCTTTGTTAGGACGGCAAAGAGGTATGGCCATTCAATGGTGTCGAATGCCATAGATGCATCCAGTGAAACTATAATCGCCTGCTCCTGTATCGTGGCCAACCTCCCCATCACACCATGTACTCTGCGCAGATTCAGCGCAGTATTGCGCTGGGGCATGAAACTCGACTGGTCTGGGTGTGCCAACCTGCTTATTACTTTGAAGAGGCGGTTGGCTAGGACCTTGGCCAGGATTTTGGGCTCCGCACTAAGTAGGGAGATAGGCCTATAGGAGGCACAGTCTGTCTTGGGCTTGCCCTCCTTGTGGATAGTAATCAGTGTGGCCACCCTCTGATCCAGCGGAAGTGTCCCATGCTTCTTGCTGTCCTCGAACATGTTCCGCATGTGCGAGGCTAGCTTGTCCGGCCCTAGTTTGTAAAGCTCGATAGGTAGGCCGTTAGGACCCAGAGCCTTGCCTGATTGGAGACTCCTGATCGCCAGTGCAATTTCGTCGTTGGTAAAGTTGCTCTCTAATAGTCTCAGGTCCTCTGCCGATAGGGTGGAAAGGGTAATGTCTTTAAGAAGGGACTGGGAATCATCTTCGGTAAAGGATGTACTTGTGCGATAAATGTCGCTAAAGTGAGCCGCAAACGTGTTAGCAATGGTCTGGGGATCAGTAATGGACTAGCCATCTTTATCTATCAGTTCTGGCACCAACCTGGACGCCAACTCTTTTTTGTCCAAACATGCTATGAGTTTCCCGGCCTTATCACCCAGGTCATATATTCTGCCCGCTGTCTCTCTCCCTAGTGTTTTGGCCCTGTCAGTGGCTATCGCTTTATAGTCATCTCTTTTAAGTTTCAAGGTATGTAGTTTCTCCTGGGTCACCTCCTCCCCCAGTTCTTCCTCCAGCCGAAGGACTTCGCTTTCTGCTTCAATTAGTTCCTTCATTCTTTCCTTGCGTGTCCCAGCTATCAGGGAGAGTGCCTGTCCCCGTATTACTGACTTAAATGCCTCCCATAGGATCTGGGGAGAGTCAACCGATCCCTCATTATCCTGGAAGTAATGGTCGAAGGTTTGGAGCAGAGCTTTCCGCACACCTGGGTCGCGGAGATACCATGGATTTATAGGGGCTACTCTACCCACTCTCCCCTGACCCAGGACCAGGTGAGCCCATATCGGGGAGTGGTCGGAGATGCCTCTCGACAGATGTCTGATTTCTTGGATATTTGCGACTTGGGATGCTGGGACGATGAGGTAATCTATACGTGAGAGGCTATTGTGTGCCCCTGAGTGAAACGTGTGCTGGATACTGTCAGGGTGGTACGCTCTCCACACATCCGTTAGACCCAGGGCTTCTAGAAAATCAGGTAGCCATCGAGCTGAGGTCCCAATTTCCCGCGGGGGGTACCGGTCTAGTGTGCCTGAAACCACAGAATTAAGGTCCCGTCCCACCACCAGCAGACCCTCCGGGAGTGAAAGTAATATCGCACTCAAATCATTAAACGTGCGGTTCTGAAGACCTGGTGGTACATAGACAGACATGCATGTCAGCGTACGTCCCTCCCACTGCCCCGTGATTCCAATATATCTCCCCAAGTCATCCGTCCATGTGGAGTGGACGGCAAGGGGAAAGGAGTTCCTTGTCATTATACCTACTCCCCTTGAACCAGTAGTAAAGCCTGCGTGGGCCAGCAGCTTGTAACCCCACCTGCTTAGTGCCTTGCAGGAGTTGCCCACAAAGTGTGTTTCCTGGAGAAGGATAACATCCGGGGCTTGCCTTCTAATATATTGTAGAACCACACAGCGTTTAACCTTATCCCCAAGCCCATTGATGTTCCAGCTCAGTATTTTAATGTTTTTGTCCCACTGTGTACTCATTTGAACATGTGTAAGTTAGAGATTCCTCTTGCAGAGTGCAATCATTTCGTGCCGATTCAACAGAATCATACCAAAACTCTAAATCCCAAACCCAACAACCCCCCTCCCTGTCTAGAAGTGTGCAGGTTATTCGTATCGATTCAACAAAAACAAAGACAAACGTAAGTCCCCCATCCCAACCGCCCCCCTTCCTGCTCCCCTGCACTCTGGGCTCAGAACTGCCCATGGAATTAACGATGCAGAGTGCCTGTCGCCCAACTAGTGAACTAAAAGAAGTAACGTGGGGGATGCGTTGCTCAATGACATCATTCTTGAATAGATATAGAATATGGGCATACTGAGTGGCTTCTCGGCAGGTGACCCATACTTTGACCACCCTGTGATAGAGGTGTGTGACGTGCATCCGAATGGCGGCTACTCAGATATGACAAAACCAATGCTGCTTAGGAGTGAATGCTGAGAGACTGATATTGCTGATAGGGCTACTCAGAGGGGGCAGGTAGATGCCACTGATGGGGGCCGTTAACTGACCAGTGTTTGTGTTTTCTTTTTTTGTACAAGATAAAAAAAAGTGTATGTATGCTTGTCCATAATTATGTTGGGGCCCTCCTTCCTGAATGCACCCATTTAGATGTAGCTGGGTGGTGGGGGAAAGCTTAGTGAACAACTTGGAAGTTGTTTTTATGAGCTCAAATCCACTTTCATTTATGTAAAATAAAAGGATTCTTTACTGGTCAATATGTCTCTTGGTTCTCAGTAAACGTCCAGTAGAATTGGCACCTTTGACACTTATTTGCTTTTTTATTTTTTTAAAGTCCTCTGTCCAGCTAAGCAGGATGGCGCTTGATTTCTTGGGGTCTCCGGTTTTTAGGATTTTTTGCTTTTGAGAGGTAATGTGGGCCTCTTCTAAGCCCATCAGAAGATCAAACACTTGGGGTTCTAATAGGTTGTCATCAGTTTCAGGACCGAAAAACCCGGAGACCACAGCAACCCCTCAGATCCAGCAGTGTGACTTGATGTGGGCGTACAGATGTGCGACCATGATTTATATGGGGGGAAGGGAGAGCAAAGACTCCTGTTGGTGACACAAAGGACTTTTGCAGCCTGGGATAGTGAAGGAAGTGACCGGCTCACCCTAAACTAACCCCGTTGGTACCATGACAAAGTACACCCTGACTTGTACAGTCCATCCCTAACTAATCTGACTTCTCCTTTGGTGCACCGTTCTTCTACCGAGGGCGCAAATTGTACCGGGTGACTCCAGGCACAGAGGGGTCAACGAAGAGGGGCTCTTTAATGGCTCTGATTTCGGGTGGGACTGCTTTATTTAGTACATCATCGTTCTCTGCCTCCGTTTGGATCCATATTAGCCGCGTGTCACTGAACGGGACGAACTGAGGTATCTTCTCTCCCTCAGCGTCCCCAATACCATCCCTCACCCACTCGTCATAGGGTAAGGGCAAGGGCACTCTGCGGCAGTGACTGCAATGTATCCAATTCTTTTGGCCAGCGACCTTCACAGCTGTCCTGGTAGCGAGGAGTAATAGCTCAGGCCCCTTCCAACGGGGCTCCAAGCTCTTTTCCGCTGAAAATTTCGGAGCAACACCCAATCTCCCGGCTGGATGCTATGACCGGGCCCCTCTGGTATTGGCGGAAGCAATTCTCGTATCTGTTGGTGAATAGAACGCAAATTTTCAGTTAACTGGCACAGTTAATCAGTCAATAAAGGGTACTCAATCTCTGAAAATCTACGTGGACGCAGGACGCCCCAGACATTCGCCGGGCATCCGAACACGACCTCATAGGGTGACAATCCTGCCCTAGAATGTGCTGTAGTTCTTGTGGACAAAAGAGCTAGGGGTAAAGCATCTGGCCACTGCAACCCTGTGGTCTCCTGAATCTTTGCCAATTTCAGTTTGAGAGTACCGTTGTGCTTCTCAACCAAACCTGCTGACTGGGGGTGATTCGCAGCATGAAACTTCTGTCTGATGTGTAGTCCCTCACAAACTAACTGGATAACCTTGGCATTGAAATGACTTCCGTTATCACTCCAGATCAAACGAGGCAAGCGGAAGTGAGGAAAGAACTCCTTCAGGAGTGCCTTTGCAGTCGCAATGGCCATGTTCTCTTTAGTAGGGTAAGCCTCAACCCATTTACTGAATGCACAAACAACCACCAGCACATACTTCATATTATTGACCCTGTCCATTTCAATATAATCTAGTTGAAGGACCTCAAAAGGGAAAGTGGGAGGTGCGAAATTGCTGGGTGGTGTAGGGGTGCCTTTGCCAGGATTGTGCATCATGCACACCATACAATACTGTACTAGGTGTGCAGCCGTCTTTGGAATATTGTCATTTTACCATACGGGGTCTAATAGTTTGCAAATACCCTTAGCACTGATGTGAGCTGGGCCATGGGCCATAGTAACTACAGGAAGAACATATGCATCTGGCAACATCCATCTCTGCTTCCCTGACTTGTCAATCCCTCATCATTCAAGTTTGCTGTACTTTCTTGCCACACTGCTAACTCCTCCATCGTGGCCTCACTCTGTATCTCCTTCACATTTTCCAGTGTATCCTCGAACATTGTGACCTCGGGAACCCACCTAGCGGGACCTGCTACAAGCATTCTTTTCATCTTTGTTCGGGCTGTTTCCTTAGCTGTCTGATCTGCAAAAGCGTTCCCCTTACCCACATCGTCAGTAACTCTTATGGGCGCTGCACTTCACTATCGCCAATTTCATAGGGAGGGCCAAAGAATACAAAAGCCTATATATGAGAGGACCATGCTGTATTCTCGTCCCGTGGGAAGTAAGGAACCCTCTCTCTGCCCAGAGCCGCCCGAAATTATGAGCGACTCCGAAGACGTACTGGCTGTCAGTACAGTGGCGGCTGGTCCCTTGGGGGCGCTGGGGCGTTGCCCCACTAATGCCACGGCCCATTCAAATTCTTCGTTCTACTTCTCCAACGCTAATTCCAATCAGGACTCCTGATTGGAATTAGCATCGGAGAAGTAAAACGAGGGACGCTGAAGGGGGTGGGAGGGGGTGGGGGCGGGGAGGGGCTGCGGCAGCACTCAGGGAGTTGAGTGACAGCAGCGCACTAGACAGTCACAGCAATAGTGCGCATGTTCGTTTTTGGGCTGGTCATTTTTACGATCAGCCCGAACATGCACACTAGCCTTCCCCTTAAGAGAACGAGGGTTGCTTCATGCCGCAGCCCCCGGTCTCATAATGGGCAGGGAGTATCCCTGTCCTCAGCCAATCCTGGCGCTGCTGGAGCAGCGTCAGTAGAGGGGTTGGCAGTGACGTCGTGGCTGTTCCTGTTTGTTGAAGAGCGCGGGACCCCGGCCCAGGAGCAGTCGAGCAGAGGCGGCGCAGACCGGTAAGTTTCTTTTATTATATTTTAATTTTAAACTTCCACCCCAAGTTCATAACCTTGGGTATTGCAATAGTGGGGTGGTAATAGTGGGTGGTAATAGTGGGGTGGTAATAGTGGGGTGGTAATTGAGTATCATTTCTTCTCATTGTTCACGCTGCTTCTTCTTCCGCCATTGCCCTAACACAGTCGATTAAAGATTCATTAAGTATTCCTACACCTCAACAGCAATGAATTTGCGCCTGAGTCTCAAAGCAATTGGCTTCTTCCTATTAGAAGCAATCGAAATTCCCGGGAACCTTGTCATTCTGATAAGTTTTGTACATCTTTGGGTCTTTTGTCGACGCGCCTTACCCACGGAAATACTCCTCTGCAAACTGTCTTTCGTTAACCTGGCAGTGGTGTTGGTTCGAGGCATTCCACAGAGCCTGTCATCCCTGGGTTTTCAACAAATCATGGACGAAAAAGGATGTAACGTTAATGTCACAGTCTACCGTATCTGCAAGGGCATGTCTGTGTGCATGACGTCTCTGCTGAGCTGCTACCAGTGCGCAGTCCTCGCGCGCCCTTCCAAGCTCTGGAAATCCCTGAAAGAGATGGTGGTGAAAAACCTGCTGCTCGTCATGTCTTCCCTTTGGTGTTTCAACACATTCCTCGACGTCTTCACTGTAAACAGTTTTTTATGGGGTGTAAAGCAAAATGCCACTGACTGCCCAAGTCGTAAATTTGGGGTTCTGCTTCATACGTTTGCCTTCCTTCTCTGTGTATCTTATATACGGGGCAGTGTCTGACAGATTTGCATTTTGAGAATCGTGTGAAGCGGCCACTTGGGCAGCTCACAGAGGTCCGAGCACCACTGCTTGCTCCACCCGATGTCTCACTTGTATGTCAATACTTTTTTTAAAACTAGACAGGGACTACTTTAAAAGAAATATTGACATATGCTGAGCGTGAACTCGGTGATGGAGGTGTACTGTCTCACTCAGGTCTACCTACGTGCATTTGCAGCTGTTGGTAAACAGTCTCATATCCAGATTAGTTATTGTAATGTTTTTTTCTTGAAATTTAGGTCACGTCTGTAAACCTGGACCTTTCCCATTTATTAGTCATTTGTTTTTCCATGGATGCAGTAGCACTTATTAATGTCAATTAGATTCTAGCTGCAAGATACCTTTGGGTGAATGCAGCAGCGCTTTATCAAGATTAAAAATAAAATAACATAAATGTGACTTGCAAAATGTAATAATGAGGGTGCAGGAGGATTTGCTCCCCCTACAATTGTTTGTTCTGGTGCCTGATTATTAACTGACAAGAAACAATTTGCACCCTCTATTAACTCCCAGTCCAAAAATACATCAGCTCATTTGTCCTTTGTGTCACACACACAGGTCTCCCCATCTGATTGATCTATTGACTTAGAGGCCTTTATAACGATGTTGCATGCAAGTCCGCTTATTCGTAGAAGGGAGGTGTTATCCATATAGGCAGTGATGTGGTGGGAGGTTGGTCATATAAGAGCGGGGTCAACAATCACTTTGATCGCTGAGCAGTTGCAAGAACTATGAGCAGAGGTGCAATTCAGTGCAGACTGTTTTATAAAAATTACTAAATTTGACTTTCAAGGGTGGGCGTTCATTCCCATTATAATTGAATAATTTATTTGTAAAATGCGAAAACAATCGAGCTGAGGCCCGGTTCTTGCTTTTTTTTAGTCCCTTCAGAACTAATGTGTAGAGTGTAGACTAGTGTGCGTCATTGTACTCCATTGTATAGGCTATGCTCCCCGTGCTTCTATGAGCATTTATGCTGTATTTCCTGCTGCCTCTGTGATATAGGTTTGCGATATCAGTGAATCACATAAAGTGCTCTGTCACGTCATTCTTGATAGCTCAAGTGGTGTCATCTGGTGGTCATTCACGTGATGGCATTGGGTTGTGAATCTTATCACACACTGTCAGCTGTGAAGTAATTATTCATATCACGCGTTGTATGTAATATAATTTTTTTTAAATTACGATGTGCCATTTTTGGCGCGTAAGACTCATCACAAGCGGGGTGGCAGGCGTTGGAGGCAGGGAGTTCTTCAGTCAACTTTGACTCCCAGTGTCAGGGTGTGGAAGGGGCTCTGATGGGAGTACAGTGCCTGTCTCCACTCTCCAGGTGGACTCAGGCACCCGGCGTCTTATATTGCTGTGTGATATCATGTTTCTTGTCTTATACTATGTTATAGCATAGTATGTATGCTCTGATATGCTATACGTTTAATGCTGCTAGTTTGCGACCTGTTTAGTTGTTTGTTAAATAAAAAACATCTGTGAGGTACTCAGAAATGCATTGTATCTCGAAGTCTGTTTTGAAGCTCTGTGGTTATACTGAATAAGCAGCTACCTATGTTATATGACATCTCTTCATTAATGTAATAACTGCACTTTCACAATTGCTTTATTAACCTTCCTGCTTTCTCAAATTTGCTTGAAAATGCACCATTTGTCCACTCTTTTTTCAAAATTTTCTCGGGGGAAGAACCCCCCCGAACCCCCTGTAGGTTGTTCCGGCTCGCTCGCTACGCTCGCTCGCTGCGGTGCAGTGTGACAATCATTTTACGCCCCACCCCTTTCAAATGTCACCAGCTGCCACTGTGTCAGTATAAATATTAACAACCTGTCCCTCACTCAATTCAATGGCTCGAATAAGGGCGACTAACTCAGCTGCCTGGGCGGACTGATAGGGAACTTGTGATGTTTCAACTACCGTGCGCAGCGTACTAATCGCATACGCAGCTGTTGTGGTGCCATCTGGTAATTTAAAACAAGAGCCATCGACATATAGTTCTCCTTGGGGGTCAGATAAGGGAACATCAGTCAACTCTACCCGTCCTTTCGTCTCTTCTTCCGTCCGGAAGATACAATCATTTATGTCAATGTCCTCATTCTCAGACGGGAGGGGTAGTAACGTGGTTGAATTCAGAGCGGCACAGCGTTTAATCGTAATGTGCTTTTGAAAGAGCGTTAGCTCGTAACCTGTCAGACATGCACTGGTGAGGTGCTGTGTCCTTGTCTTATTCAGAAGTGTGTCCACAGCATGGGGTAGCATAACTGTGAGGGAGTATCTAGGACCAGTCCCGCCGATTGTCTTATTGAGACAGCCACAGCCGCGACTGCTCTTAGACAGCTCGGGAGGACTCGCGCGACAGGGTCAAGCACAGCAGAGAAATAAGCACACATTTGTTGCTTATCCCCGAAGTTTGGTGTTAAAACAGAAAGCGCACAACCACCCAGCTCATGGACGTACAACACAAAACATTTAGCATAATTAGGGGTACCAAGCACTGGAGCCGAGCAAAGCGCAGTTTTTAATTGCTCAAAAGACTGCTGGCATTCTGGCGTCCAAGGCAGGGGTTCATGCACATCTTTTAGTGTTAGTGCAAGCAGGGGCTTTACAAGCAGTGAGTAACCAGGTATCCACTGCCTGCAATAGGAAGTGATACCTATGAAAGCAAGCACATCTTTCTGAGTTTGCGGGACAGACATTCTAACAATGGTACTAATCCGCTTAGGGGTCAATCTCCTACCCTCTTTCGACAGTAGGTGACCTAAATAGGTGACCTCCTGTCGACAATACTGACATTTTGAAAGGGATACTTTATGGCCATGTTGAGCTAAATGTAGCAGCAATTTAACTGTACTGTCTCTGCAACCTTGTTCTGTATCTGAAGCGATGATTAAGTCACTGACATATTGAAGCAATACATTACCTATAGGGAGGGACAAGGAATCCAACTGACCTTTCAATGCCTGACTATAGATACTCGGACTTTCTGCATAGCCTTGAGGAGCGCAACAGAATCTAAAACTTCTACCGGCGAGGGTGAACCCGAACAGATCCCTGCTATCAGGATGGATGGGAATACTGAAAAATGGCATTTTTCAAGTCAATGACAGAAAATAATGTAGCATAAGAAGGAATCATTGTCAAAAGAGTCATAATGTTAGGGACCACTGGAAACTGGGGAATCACTATTTTGTTAACTTCACGCAAATCAATCACAAAGTGATAAACATTTTCGTGATACTCAGAGGGACCCGAATGTGTCCTTTTAAGAATGGGAAGAATGGGGCTATTACAGACATTAGCAGTCGTCTCCTCAACCACTCCTTTCTCAATCAAATCCTGCACAATCTTTATCAAAGCTTGCTCACCTGACTGCGGTATCTTATACTGAGAAATACGGGGTAAGATAGCACCTTCCTTGACACGTATCGAGACAGGCGATATCTGCAACAAACCCACATCTGTGTCGCCCATAGCCCACAATGTGGGTGGCACATTTTTAAATTCAACAGGGAGGGATGCATCTTTGGACAGACACTGCTTAGCGCACACCACATCAGGACCCATCGTCATATAGACGCCAGCTGGGAAGCAGTAAATCTTAGCATGCAATTTCTTCAACAAGTCCAAACCCATCAAATTCTCTCCACAATTGGACGTCAACGAGAATGGCAAATCCACAGTGAAAGGGCCAATAGTCAACGCAAGAGGTTTCGAAATGGGGCTCACAACCGGTACACTAGAAAATCCTACTGAAACATTATTATGGCCAGACAGAGCCGCCCCAGGGACCAAGGAACGAGAAATAGAGCTGTTCGTTGCACCTGTATCCACCAAAAAATCCTTAGTTGAACCATGGACATCCGCACTAACGTACGGACCTCGTTGGTCTACAGGTATCAAAACTGGTCCCTCACCCTGTCCCCGGCTGTCCTAGCTGTAAGACAACCCGGTCACCTCATCCGTATCATAGTCATCATGATAATACTGTCTGCCCCGAGGGTCGTAAAAGTAGTTTTGATCAGTACGACCCTGAGATGCCACAGTATTCTGAGCCCTGTCCTGGCCACCATCTCCACGACCCCGTCCACGAGACCCCCGTCCTCTAGGAGCCGCTACCTTCTGCAAAAGCACTGGACACTCGCTACGCCAGTGCCCCTCCTCTTTACAATATGCACACTGATTCGCCCCCAAAGGCGCTGTATTACTGGGCCTGCTAGTGCGTGGAAGCTGTCGAGCCATACCACCTCGTCCTCTACCGTTCCCTCTAGAAGCCTGCTGTAACAACACCTTTGTCTTCAAATCTTTGTGCTTCTTTTCCGTCCTCTCCTTCTCCTCATTTTCCCTGTGCTCATAATACTGTGCCATATTCAAGATAACGGAAGGGGAAGAGGTCGACCAAGTGCTCTCAGAAGCCTGCGATCGGGTCGAAATCTCAGGAAGCAAATTGGAAACGAATCTATTAACAAACAGCTGCACACCACCTTCAATCGACAAATCATGTCCACTATAGTCTAAGAACACACCTTCGAACCTAGTAAAGAAATCTGACACACTTTCATCCTTCTTCTGGCAGCAAGCTGATAGCTTGTCACAATCAACCTTCCTCGGAGGGATAATAGAATGCATATACGTGATAATGTGGCCTGGCAAATCAAGTATCTCCGCCCTAGGCTTATTACCTGGCTTTCTTTCCTGATCCCATGCTTTAATTTGGTCCCACGTACCACCCAATTCCGTAACATGATCCTGTGTGTGTACTTGTCTCCAAATATCAACCGGAACTAGTAAACCAAAGAACATTTCAATATCAGCAAGCGTCATCACTGTCGAAGAGGCAGCTTCAGTCGGCTCCTTATAATAAGCAGTGGGGTTTTTCCTAGGGTCAGGTAACTGAGTCTTAAGGGACAAAACTTCACTCCTTTTCCATGGAGTATAAACCCATTGTTCTTGGAAATGGGCCTCTACCCTTGGCCTAGTAACATGATCATGTTGATCCCTTAGCTCCGGCATCTCTGGATGGTAGATGGGATGAACCCCCTGCATCGGACACAGAGTTACCGGGGTGGGGCTCTTCTCAAGCAGTCTCTCCCGATAAGCAACCAACATCGCAACATTACCAAAGACATGGGCAGGTTCCATATCAGTAACATGCACATGATCCCTAACATCGTATATGATCTGTGGTGCTGCACCCTTGAAACGCTGCTCCCAAAGACCGATCAAAGTAGCCGACATATGCTTAAGGGCATGTTGTTGTACAAAAGGCTCAGAATCTTTCATGACACTCCACGCATCTTCCACACCATAAATGGGGTTATGAGCCCACTGCGCAGCCTGATTAGCCACCACCTGTTTCTCTGCATCTCCCACTTCAGATCGGACCAACGTCCGCCCCATACGTTCCTTAAATTTCGTCCAATCCCTATCCTCAGGGCCGCGTACCGGTGTCCCACTACTCAGTGATGTCTGGGAATGGAGGAACACAGTGGGGGCAACAACAAAGGGAGCAGTCACTAACGTCATTGTCGGCTGCGTTGTGGGGGTAAGAGCTTGAGAGAGAGAAACCGAAGTAATAGGCGTTGCAGGAGTACTAACAGTCACAGTTGCCACAGACGGCGAAGGAAAAGAAAGGACAGGAGGTGCCGTGGCCAAGGCAGTCTGTCCGACAATAACAGAGGCAGAAACAGCAGAGACAGAAGAACCAGGCAGCTGGGCCTGGGAGGGAAGACCGGGATATCCTCTGTGGGGCATAAGGGGGTGGGGGTTGAGTATCCAACAATTGTTGCACGAACGTATCGCTTTCTTCTTGGCTACATAAGATTTGTCAATTTGCAATCGAAATCTCCTATCTTCACATTCAATGCCTATCTCTTGCTTCTCTCTATCATGTACTACAGCTTTCTGAGTCAATGTTTGCATTCTCCCTTTCCGGGCCTCTTTCTCTGCTTTCATTCGTCTCTGTTTAACCTCCTTTTGCCATGTTCTGAGGGAATCAAACATGGACTGCCTACTTCTTCTTGCAAACAGCTTCTCCTGTAAAAAGGCAATGTTCATCAAAAGTGCCTGTCAACAGCCACTGCAACTCGGCATTGTCCCTCGTAAATTTGTGCCATAATGTACTAAACATAATAGGGCCAAGGTCATGCTTCACATACATGTCAAAATTCGGAGTACGTTCCGGAGGCGATGGCTGACTTTCTTCCAGTCGAGCATCAGCAGAACAACAACGACAACAAGAAACCAAAAAATGACTGAACACAGGCATTTTCAAAAGTAAGCCAAATTCATTATGTTGCCTGGCAAAGTGCTCACGAACACTTTGTATCCAAATCGGTCTTCAGACCGTACCAGATGCAAACCAAAATTGGCCCTCAGACCGTACCAAAAATAAACCAAAATGGTACCATATCCACAAAGAACCAAAACAAACTCACCTGGTGCACACAGGCCAAATTAATTTATTCTCCACTGCCGAGTCTTCGGACCAAACGGTCAGATCCAAGGGTTTCACTGTTCAGGACCCCAGTCGGGATGACCGCTGGGCGAGGCACCGACCAGTCAGACAGACGGGGCAGCTGCGAGTTCAGGACTCTCTCGTGCAGGGATCCCTGGTCCGCCCGTCCGACCCGGCGATGGCCCCGACCTCCACACCCGTGCGCGGGCGAGGATGGGTCACCCGATGGAGTCCCTGTTCGGGCACCAACTAAAGGAAGTGACCCGATCAGGGCCACCTGGGTCACTCGCGACCATCTCTCAGCCTTCCATACAAATAAAGAGTCGATCAGACAGTAGAGAATGCAAACCAAGTATATTTATTCATATACACTCGGGCGGAGTCCAGTCTGACCAGCCTCCTGGGATTGCTGCAGAGGGACTGACTTCAGCAAGCATGGCGATACATTATGTACAATTCAGAACCAATAAAACATGCCCTGACTGGAAATTTCCAGTTGGTAGCAGTTGAACAAAGGAGATACAGAAGGATGAGTTTCGATCCTGAGACCGGGCACATGCTATCTCAATGCCAAGGTCACTCCGCCTGTGCCCGCCGCCCTAAGGGTGGGAGCAGGCCTATCTAGTGGGAAAGGTATACGCTAATAAGAACAGCGTATTCATTAGTACAGCAAAGCTCAACCTTGGAGACACAAAAACTATCGCAGCTGCTTTCAGCTGGGGCAGAGAGACAGAAGCTAGTTTCAATCATGGCTCAAAATGGCGGCTAAAATAAAATGGTGCAGCGAATGCTATCTTAAGACGTACAATGCATAAACAACATGGCTAAAACATTTTTATTCCAACAATAGGGCCAATAACGACTAAGGAATAAAAGATAAGATTGCGCGGGAAACCCTTGTATGGGTCTGAAGCAGAGTGAAAGAGATGCAGAAACTGGAAGGGTTCCAACAATGACATCTTATAGGGATCTCCTTGGTGGGAGACATAATGGAGGGGGCAGAAATCAAAACCTTTATGAAAATCAGCTAAGAATACAACTGCAGCCAATCACAGGTATGTAGGTGTAACAAGCTCAGATATGCTGGAGGAGATTGAGTCGTTGGACATTGGCGATGTAACACCACTGGAAAGTCGAGTACTACGTGATGACCTGAGGAAGAGGCTGTATCACTGATGTATAAAAATGCTTATACACAATAAGCCAGTCTGTTTGCAAACACTAAGGGCAACATGAGAAGGAGATCTAGGGCCCTTTGAAGATACTGACTGGGAAGCAGCATTAATGCACCCTAGAGTAATGGCAATTAAAGCTAGGCTACAACCGATTCATATAAAAACCCTCCAGAGAGCTTGTTATAACAAAAGAGACTTTCTAAGATGGGACATGCCCAGTCAGTACTTAATTTGTAAAAGAAAGAGTGTAGGTGCCCGAAGCTCTGCTCAGAAGCCCCCTGTGCGGCAAGAGCTATTAAACATCGGTGCATCTAATACCGAACTGGTAGTCTCAAATCACCCCATGCCCATTGATCCACTACCAGGCACTCTGTCCATTTGTCTTTCCCTTGTAGGTTCCAGCATTCTCCCTTTGTGAGAGTTTTGCCGTCTTTCTCTTCCTCCGCCTTTCTGGTCTGTATGTTTTTCCGTCTCAAGTGCTTGCTAAATATCTGATGGGGGAAAATAAGTGCTGCTCCTCAAAAATAAGTGCCTGTTGCCCCCACCGGCAACCATTGGCTCAAAATAACCACTGCAGACACCTAACTCTATGAGATGTGTAGTCAAAGAAGGTACCTTTCCACATATGATGTACTTGGATAGGATAAAGTACACATTTTTGGAGGGACATTATAAATGCGTAGGAAAAGGCGCTGAACTTTGGAATTCCAAACACTCCCTAATTTGTAATACTGGGCATCCATAATGATGTAGACCTGCAAAGAAATAAGCTTCTATTTTGTGCCTTTGGCTTTGTTGTAGCTAAGTAAGACATAGTGCAAGAATGGTGGAGCCCAAGGGTCCCTGTGAGGGCAAAATGGCAAGAAGGGATTGACATGTGCATGGAGGTCGGAAGAGTAGTCTATGAGGGAGCAGATTGTCCTCAGAAGTTTGAAAAGGCGTGGTGGATATGGTGAAGCTACTAAGGTCTGGGCGAGGCAGAAGATCAGTATGGCCAGGCGCTGTTGAGGATACTATGTCATGTAATGATCAGAACGATGATGATACAGGGTAGGTTAGAGGCACCGTATGGAATAGAAACATGCTTCAGCTCAGCCCTTAGAGATGTACTGTGGTGGAAATAAAGGAGATATGATCTACCTATATAACTCTACTATTAACCAATATGAAGAGGGGTATAGCGTAAGTATTGAAAAACAACAGAAAACAAATTAAAAACCTGGGGCCCTAAAATAGATAGGGCACACTTTTCCTGTTTGCGCCACAGCACACCTTTAAGCAGGTGCACTGGGTGCGAACTCGCCCTGCCCCCAGGGCAACGCATTCAAGAGAAATATGGAGCAGCTGTTTAAAAGCTGCTCCATGTTTCTCTGTTCAGGCGGCAACCCGTCTGCACCTTAAAGATGGATGTGAGATCCTGTTGCAGGCAGGTGCAGTCAGTGACTGCACCCACCTGCACGGGGATGTTTGGGGGTCCATAGGACCCCTTTTCTCCCCTCCAGAGGGCTGCTATCAGGGGGCGCACTGACAGTGAGCCACCTGTCAGTGTGCCTCCGGACCGCTTCTTTGCCTCTGCACCCGCATCTATAATACGGCGCGGGCGCAGAGGCAAAGGGATTCCCTCGTTTGCATGAGGCCACGCCCCCATGCTATATGTGTGCCAGCAGTTTCAGTATTACAGAAGGGGTCTCACAAGTGTCTGCGGTCCCTTCTGTAATGCCAGCGTGCCCGGGGACACGTTATGTAATACGGCCCTAGGTTGCTCATTCCTCGAGTTGACGTAAGCGTCGTGAGCTCAGGCTGCCGAAGATTGACTTTTGCTTGCCTGATGCCCGGGCTGACTCTGCCTTCTAATATTCAACCGGTGAATATTCCAGACCTGTGAGCCTCCCTAGTTTGAGCTGTGGCTACTAATACTCGTGCTAACCTTGCCTTCCTGGATTCAGCTGTATCTGCTGGTCCATGCTGACTCCACCATCCTCTGTTAAATTATCGCAGTTGCTGCACGGCTTACCCTTGCATCAATGTATGTATTTTTGGTGCACCTATAGACTTGATAGGTATGTTATGTGGTTGTTGGGCTACTTGCCTGCCTAGGTTTGTGCTTGTTGTGCTGGCTGTTCCATGTTGACTGTGCTACCTCTGTCTTCCGATGCTCAGCTGTGGTTGCTGTTACTTGTGCTAATTCCACTTCTCCGTGATAATTTGTGGTTGCCCATTCCTTTTCCATCCATGGCTACCTACGACATGTTGGCTCTTGCTTCATTCTTTATCTCTGATTGCTGATGCCTGCATTGAATCTACCCTCAAGTGCAGTGTTTACACGTCAGTGTCTGTGTGTTGATGCTTGCCTACTGCTCTGTGATTGCCAATATCACTGTGTTGGAAATGGCCCTTTTTGCAGGGTTATCCCCAGACTTTTTGCTTCTTCCTCCTATTTTCCCCTGACCTGTTTGTGTTGGTTTTAGGACTCTGGGCACTTTACCACTGCTAATCAGTGCTAAAGTGCATATGCTCTCTGTGTATATTGTGTTATGGATTGGTGTTTCCATGATTGGCCTATTTGATTTATGTGTCAGTCCCTAGTAAAGTGCACTGCGTGTGCCAGGGCCTGTAAATCAAATGCTGTTGGTGGGCTGCAGCACTGGATTGTGCCACCCACACAAACAGCCCGTCAAAGTGACTCTGGCCTGCCATTGCAGAGCCTGTGCACAGTCTGGTGATGCCATGTCGACTTGGCAAGTACACCCACTTGCCAGGCCCTAACCTTCCCTTTTCTTACATGTCAGCCACCCCTAAGGTAGGCCCAAGGTACCCCTGTGGGCAGGGTCCAGTGTATGTGAAAGGTAGGACATGCCCTAGTGTGTGTGGCATGTCCTGATAGTGAATTACTGCCAATTTCGTTTTCACTATTGCAAGGCTACCTGTTCCCCATAGGACAGAATGGGAAGTTTGTTTATAACATCTTATAAACATAACTGGCCCTGGGAACTAGGTAGGAAAATAAAGTTTAGTATGCCTGAACTCAGAATCTAAAGATGCATCTTTTAGTGAAGGTGATTTTTACATTCTGTGTTTGAAAATACCACTTTTTGAAAGTTGGTATTTTCTTGCTCAGTCATCCCGTGTGCCTCTGCTGGAATGTGGATTGCCTGTCTGGGTTTTGGATGACAGAAGGCTGGGGAGCAGGAGTGGCTCCAGATAGTCTAGGTGGGTCAGGAAAGGGCTGAATAGACCTGGGCTGCAACTGGGGAAGGGGGAGGAGATTTCCTTGCACCTCAAAGGGCCTGGTCTGCCTCTGACAATGCCGTCTCCACCTCCTGCCAGGAAGTCACACCAGAGGAGGCAGAACTGGTTCTGGCTGGGCACAGACACTCTCTGCCTAAGAGATGAAAGGATTTTGGGATATAAATATTGGGGCCCAGACCCCTGAACTTTAGAACTCTTTTAGACCAAGAAGACTGCCAAGAAAAAGAGCTGGAGAAGGTGTGAGGAGGAACTACCACTTTGCTGTGTGCTATGCTGTGTTGGCCTGCAGTGGCTGCTTCTGTCTTGGGCAGTGAAAGGACTGGACTGGACTTTCTGCAATATACTTTTGTGAGTTTCTCCAAGGGCTTGAGGTAGAGCTTGCCCCCCTGTTCAAGAAGTCTCAGGAACAGCAAAGACTTCAAGTTCTTCTGCCCTCAGCACTGGGGACTGTGTGTTTTGTGCTGCAACAGAAGAAAAAGCTACCTGACGCCGTCTACGCCGCCGCTGCCGACTCCGTGTCCTGAAGGCACCGCAGAGGGCAACGCTGCAACGCTGCACCGCGACCCTGGTCTCACCGACGATGCCTGCTGATGCCGCCACTGAGCCGCTGCTCACACCACGACCCGTGGGCACCGCACTCCGCACCGCCTCGCTTCACGACGACGCCTTGGTATCCCCGACGACGCCGCTCCACGCCGAAATCTATGCCGCTGCTTGCACCGTCGTTCGAGGGCACCGCTCATAAAGTTACACGACGCACCGCCCTCATCCCGCACCGCAGCCTTGGCCTACCGACGCCGGCGCCACCGACTCCAGTTTGTCAGCCGACGACAGCGCTTCAGCAACGACGACGCCGCTGCTTGCACCGTGACCTGCCAGCACCGCGAAGAGCACCGCATTCACTTCGCATGCGACCCTGGTCTTACCGACGACGCCATCTGACGCCGCCACCGAGCCGCTGCTCACACCGCGACCTCAGGGCAAAGCACGCCGCACCGCTGCACTTCGCACCGCAGCACCCGACGCCTGCCGACGCCAGCGCTCCTGATTTCAACAGAGAGGAGTTTGATCTGCAACGCGCGTGACTTCGAGGGCCCCGACGACTCCTGCACCGACCTCCGGAACCGACGCCTGCGGACGCCGTGCTTTCGGAAGCTCAATGAGAGGTCGCGAACGCCCTGCATTTCTCAAAGGTACTGTTTGCTGGTCTTCCCGACACCATAGCTGGCCCGCGACGCCGCGGTCAGCCAGAACTGTTTGGATTTGTTTGTTCACGACGTCGTGATAGCACCGGACGGAGCTATCGACTTCAAGGAACTGGTTTTCAAGCATATTTGGATAACTGAAGATTTTTAAGGACTGTATTGTGGATTTTTATCGTTTTTGGTCTTGTCTTAAGGATATAAAAATATTGGATATTTTTCTAAACTGGTGTGGTGTCCTTTTGTAGTGCTTACACTGTATTACTGTTGGTTATGTGCAAATGCTTTACACACTGCCTCTAAGATAAGCCTGACTGCTCGTGCCAAGCTACCAAGGGGGTGAGCAGGGGTTATTTTAGGAGTGTAACTCCCTTATCCTGACTAGAGTGGTGGTTTCTGCCTGGCTTTGGCACATGCCCTAGCCTACCAAAAATCCCATTTCTAACATTGCTTGTCAGCGGTGAGGATAGGACTTGCGTTTGCACTTGACTTACAGTGATTGGTGTGCACTACTACCATATCGCAGACCATTACGTGCCACATACTGGTTCTTTTTCTTTTTGGCCTATTTTTGATCTTCCCAATTTTGAACTTGCTACTTCATCATGCCTGAATCAAGAGCATCATCTGTTGCACCCCTGGAAATTGCCTTTGAGGAGAATAGGTTGGAATCCTACAATGTTAGGGAATTGAAAGCGATTTGCAAAAACCTAAAAGTCCAAGTCAGAGGCCTCACTAGGAAGGAGGAGCTACAGAAGGCGCTGAGGGCCTGGGTAGCAGCCAGACATGCTAGCGAGCAGTCTGGTGATCTCAGTGGAGAGGCGGAGGAGCCTATTCCAAGGGTGGATGTGCTTTTGGGAGGGGGAGAACCCTCCAGGCCAGGCAGCAGTGGCCTGTCCCCAGAGGAGCTGGAGGACAGGCGGGAAGCGAGGAAGTTCGAGTTGGAGAAACTCAGGATGGAAAGTGAGAGGGAAGACAAAAGAATAGCCATGGAGGAAAAAAGGATGATGTTAGACCATGACATTAAAATGAGAGAGCTGGACTGGGCAGCCAGTAGGGCTAGGCCCAGCAAAGATGGTGGCAGCAAAAGTGTTAGGTCCAGTACTGAGGATGAGGTACACGCACACACAGATTTGGGGCCCTGCTTCAAGGAGGGGGTTGACATACACCAGGGGGTTCAGGATTGGGAGGTTACTCCAGTGGTGCGCAGTGTCCCTGAGGTGGATTGGGGAACTGGCACAGGGGATCATTTTCCTGGTAGTGGGAGGGACACTCTACTGACTCTAGATGAGAGGTGCAGGAGAGGGGTTCCCCATGATAGAAGCCCTAGTAAGTGAGTATGGAGACCAGCCAGAAGAGTATGGGTTAAGAGACAGCAACAGTCAGACACTGTCTCACCAGTCTTGTGAAAATGATGTGGGGTACTTTTCTGAGGCACTGGATAATTGGGTGAAGGGTAGTTTGGTTAACACCTGTGCAGGGCTGTATGATTCAATTGTTGGAGAGCATATTTTAAGTCCCTGTTTTCCAGAGCTATGCCAACACCCACTGGAGTGTGGGTTCTCTGACCCCAGGGAGCTTGCACGGGAGGCAGACCTTTTGGTGAATACCAGAGGGTCTGGAGAAGCATCTGGAGGTGACCCGGAAGGAAGTGGCTTAGGTACTTCCCAACCAAGGGTGGTGGGAAAGGTTTGTGGTAGCCCAGATAGGTCCCGGTGTTGTGGGAAGGGCGTAGGGACTCACGTCATGTCTCCGTGGAGAAGGAGTGGGAATGGGCTGCGGCCCAAGGTGCCCAAAACCCGGTCCCAGAGCTTGGGTGGTTCCAGGAGGGAACACCAGGTGAGGAGCCTAGGCTGTACTGGTAGGCCGTCCGTTGAGGGGGATCTCCTAGTGTCAGGAGAATGTGGAGTGTCTGTAAACAGAGCTCCAGCGGTTCTGGTGTCTGGCGGTGCCGCTCCTAAGTGGAGGGTGCAGAAGTCCAGATTGAGGGGTGAGAGGGGGATGCGTTCCCCAGTGGGAGAACCAGTGGGTCGGGGCCAGCCAGAAGGGCTGAGCCTCCTAGGAGTGACCATGGTGACACCACTTCTGTCCTGGGGGATCTTTGCGCACTGTCAGATGGACAGGGTCGGGAGATCTGCGCCAGGCAGACTGTCACACAACACATGAGTCATGTGTTACCCTCAGGGGGGGAATGCATGCTCCCAAGGAAGTCCTGGTGTGCCAGGCAGGTGCTCAGCCACAGGGTTTAGTCCCTGGGTTGGGAGGCCAGGTTCAGGTCCTGCCTGACCTGGAGGGAAGGACGACTGTAAGTAGTGTCCTGACCAGTTTGTCTTCTAGGGGTACCACTCCAGGTGGGAGGGTGCAGAACTCTGGAAGGGGGTGCAGAGGGAGGGAGTCCTCGCCTCTGACCCCGGTGCAACCTGAAGGTTTAGACCCTAGGTTGGGAGACCAGTTGCTGGAGAGAGGTCCTGAACTGGTGGGAGAATTGTCTGGGAGGTCCGGTTCTAGCGTCCTGACAGTTTTTGGTTCTGGGGGTGCTTCTTCTGGGAGGAGAGTGCAGGACCCCAGAAGGAGAGGTGAGGGGAGGAGGGCCTCGCCCGAGACCTCTGGTCAGCCTGAGGGTACAGACCCTGGGTTGGCGGACCAGGTTCAGGGTGTCCCCCCTGACCTGGGGGGAAGGGGCGACTGCAAACAGTGCCCCTACCAGTTTGTCTTCTGGGGGTGCCGCTCCAGGTGGGAGGGTACAGAGCCCCAGGGGGGAGGACCAGGTGTGGGAGAGCCCACCCCAGTCCCTGGTTCAGCTCCAGGGTACAGACCCTGGGCTGGTGTACCAGTTGCAGAATAGCACCCCTGAACTGGTGGGTGAATTGTGCAGGACACCTACCACAGGTGCCCTGACAATTCTGGAAGGAGGTACTGCTCCAGGTGGGAGGGTACAGAGCCCCAGGGAGAAGGAGAAGGTGAGGGATAGCCCACCCCAGTCTCCTGTCCAGCCGCAGGGTACAGACCCTGGGCTGGTGGGCCAGTGTTAGGCTGCCATACCTGACTTGGCAGGGGGGAGAGTGGAGAAAGGGTGCCAGGCACCTGGGGCTACCGCCCCCCACTCTCTGACGCCACAGTGGTTGGAGTGGCCTGAAAGGCATAAGGCCGGGCTCTCATCACTGACAATTGTCAGTGGCCACTGTGGCTGGCTGTCCTGGTGGACAGAGTTGCCCCTGGGAGGGGGACAGGAGCCACACCCCGGGGGTGGACTGGGCCACACCATTGTGTTGGCCATGTGGGTACTGACTGCCTGTTGGGACACATCTGTGAGCAAAGTAAGTTTAGGTGCTGCGCAGATGGGGTCCACAGGTGAGGAGAAGGGTTCCCCATGGGTCAGCTTAGTGGGCCCTGAGAGTATGGATAGAGGGATCCAACTAGGTTCAGGAAGGCGTAGAACGGGAAGAAAACTCTGCTTCTGCGGGCCAGGTCCCATGTTCTATTGCCCCAAGCAGGGAAGTCCATTGAGGTATGGATTGGTCTACCCTGGCTTTAGGCTGGAAGGGGGTTGTGTTGGAAATGGCCCTTTTTGCAGGGTTATCCCCAAACTTTTTGCTTCTTCCTCCTATTTTCCCCTGACCTGTTTGTGTTGGTTTTAGGACTCTGGGCACTTTACCACTGCTAATCAGTGCTAAAGTGCATATGCTCTCTGTGTATATTGTGTTATGGATTGCTGTTTCCATGATTGGCCTATTTGATTTATGTGTCAGTCCCTAATAAAGTGCACTGTGTGTGCCAGGGCCTGTAAATCAAATGCTGTTGGTGGACTGCAGCACTGGATTGTGCCACCCACACAAACAGCCCGTAAATGTGACTCTGGCCTGCCATCGCAGAGCCTGTGCGCAGTCTGGTACTGCCATGTCGACTTGGCAAGTACACCCACTTGCCAGGCCCTAACCTTCCCTTTTCTTACATGTCAGCCACCCCTAAGGTAGGCCCAAGGTACCCCTGTGGGCAGGGTGCAGCAATGTATGTGAAAGGTAGGACATGCCCTGGTGTGTGTGGCATGTCCTGATAGTGAATTACTGCCAATTTCGTTTTCACTATTGCAAGGCTACCTGTTCCCCATAGGACAGAATGGGAAGTTTGTTTATAACATCTTATAAACATAACTGGCCCTGGGAACTAGGTAGTAAAATAAAGTTTAGTATGCCTGAAATCAGAATCTAAAGATGCGTCTTTTAGTGAAGGTGATTTTTACATTCTGTGTTTGAAAATACCACTTTTAGAAAGTAGATATTTACTTGCTCAGTCTTCCTGTGTGCCTCTGCTGGAATGTGGATTGCCTGTCTGGGTTTTGGATGACAGAAGGCTGGGGAGCAGGAGTGGCTCCAGAAAGTCTAGGTGGGTCAGGAAAGGGCTGAATAGACCTGGGCTGCAACTGGGGAAGGGGGAGGAGATTTCCTTGCACCTCAAAGGGCCTGGTCTGCCTCTGACAATGCCGACTCCACCTCCTGCCAGGAAGTCACACCAGAGGAGGCAGAACTGGTTCTGGCTGGGCACAGACACTCTCTGCCTAAGAGATCAAAGGATTTTGGGATATAAAAATTGGGGCCCAGACCCCTGAACTTTAGAACTCTTTTGGACCAAGAAGACTGCCAAGAAGAAGAGCTGGAGAAGCTGTGAGGAGGAACTACCACTTTGCTGTGTGCTTTGCTGTGTTGGCCTGCAGTGGCTGATTCTGTCTTGGGCAGTGAAAGGACTGGACTGAACTTTCTGCAATCTACTTTTGTGAGTTTCTCCAAGGGCTTGAGGTAGAGCTTGCCCCCTGTTCAAGAAGTCTCAGGAACAGCAAAGACTTCAAGTTCTTCTGCCCTCAGCACTGGGGACTGTGTGTTTTGTGCTGCAACAGAAGAAAAAGCAACCCGACGCCGTCTTCGACGCTGCTACCGACTCCGTGTCCTGAAGGCACCGCAGAGGGCACCGCAGAGGGCACCGCCGCACCGCGACCCTGGTCTCACCGACGATGCCTGCTGACGCCGCCACCGAGCCGCTGCTCGCACCGCGACCTGTGGGCACCGCACTCCGCACCGCCTCACTTCACGACGACGCCTTGGCATCCCCGATGATGCCGCTCCACGCCAAAATCTACGCCGCTGCTTGCACCGTGGTTCGAGGGCACCGCTCATAAAGTTACACGACGCACCGCCCTCATCCCGCACCGCAGCCTTGGCCTACCGACGCCGGCGCCATCGACTCCAGTTCGTCAGCCGACAGCGCTTCAGCAACGACGACGACGCTGCTTGCACCTCGACCTGCCAGCACCGCGACGAGCACCGCATTCACTTCACACCGCGACCCTGGTCTCACCGACGACGCCATCTGACGCCGCCACCGAGCCGCTGCTCGCACCGCGACCTGAGGGCACCGCACGCCGCACCGCTGCACTTCGCACTGCAGCACCCGACGCCTGCCGACGCCAGCGCTCCTGACTTCAACAGAGAGGAGTTCGATCTGCAACGCATGTGACTTCGAGGGCCCCGACGACTCCTGCACCGACTTCCGGAACCGACGCCTGCGGACGCCGTGCTTTCGGAAGCTCAACGAGAGGTCGCCGACGCCCTGCATTTCTCAAAGGTACTGTTTGCGGGTCTTCCCGACACCGTAGCTGGCCCGCGACGCCGCGGTCAGCCAGAACTGTTTGGATTTGTTTGATTTTTAAGTACTGTATTGTGGATTTTTATCGGTTTTGGTCTTGTCTTAAGTATATAAAAATATTGGATATTTTTCTAAACTGGTGTGGTGTCCTTTTGTAGTGCTTACACTGTATTACTGTTGGTTATGTGCAAATGCTTTACACACTGCCTCTAAGATAAGCCTGACTGCTCGTGCCAAGCTACCAAGGGGATGAGCAGCCTGCAGGGCCGGCTTTAGGGCAGTGCAACTGGTGCGGACGCACTGGGTGCTGACTTGGGAAGGGGGCGCTGACCTTGGAGGGGCGTTGTGTTTAGCAATAGCTTACGATTTAAAAACACCTTCAGCAGAGTTCCTTGTGCGTCCTGTTTTCAGGCAGCATTAAAAATGTTAAGATAACTCTTGTGATTAATGTTACTGCTAGAGAGAGAGATCCGAGTTTAATCTAGGGGAAGTTTTGACCCGCCATAAAGTAGCGTAGAGGGTTGATATATCTGCTGCAAAGCACACGTACTGTGCAGATCAAATATCTGTATGTTATGTGGCTAGCTCAGTGGATTACTGCTTTTGTCACAGAGATCCTTTTGTTACCACAGTTCATAAGATGCAACCCTAATATAGAACAGTGACTGTTACGAACTGCCATCAAAGAGCTGCATGCAAACTGCATAAAATAGGTTAGGACTTTCTGTTTTTCCCCCCAGTCTTTCATGATCTATTCTTAATGTTGCTGAAAAGTGGCTGGGTAGATATACATTCTTATTATTAAAGTCAGCCTTTACTAATGCTTTAAACAAATTAAATGTATGTGAGAGAGGGGCTATGGAGAGACAAGGGGCACTTTTGCCTGGTGGTCGTGAGGGAATCCGAGGAGGTGGTCATGAGGGTTGCGTCAAAAACGATTGTCGCACTGGGCGCCAACCACTCTAGAGCCGGCCCTGTGAGCAGGGGTTATTTTAGGAGTGTAACTCCCTTATCCTGACTAGAGTGGTGGTTTCTGCCTGGCTTTGGAACATGCCCTAGCCTACCAAAAATCCCATTTCTAACACACTGCTTGTCTTTTTCTCTGTTTGCTGACGTCTGTGCTTTCTTGGTACTAACTAAATTATATCAGGTAATTCCATTACTCTGAGTACATTATTTTGTGTTCCAGTTGTAACAATCTGAAGGCGAGTGTGCCCTCACCAATAGACAATCCCTTTGTCCAGTTCTTTTATCAAAACCAAACTGACACCTCCTTGGACAAGTATTTGCGGATTACCTACCCAGAAGACATCCTGTAATGTAATCAAGCCCTAGCCGCGCACCAGCCAGATTACATCTTAACCGGGAGGGAGGGTGGGAACTATGACTGGAACGAGGAATAATGGACTGATGGTGGTGGATGGCCTAATTTAATTTAGTCATTATCGTTTAGTGCTATTTTTTGTTCCATTCATAACATTGTAGAGAATATCCAAGCTAAAAAGTCTAGACTGGGTGAACTTTTGTATGTTCATCATGAAGAACAGGGCCCAGGCCACTGAGGTTCTGGAAAA
The DNA here is from genome assembly GCA_963921515.1 of Calotriton arnoldi. NCBI lineage: Eukaryota > Metazoa > Chordata > Amphibia > Caudata > Salamandridae > Calotriton > Calotriton arnoldi. Next base: position 1,376,735 of record CAWUFW010001766.1, on the reverse strand, counting down.
AAAGAAGGGAACCTTTATTAAGGAAAGAACCTTAGATCATAAATCACCATTGTCACAGTCATTAACCTGGCCACAATGATGCTTTTTAAAAATTGTAGGCGATGCCCAGGTAAGTGCTATGTATATGCCTTTGAAAGATGCCCGCGAAGCATCAGTCCAAGAAGAAGAACAACCCTTTTCTTTGCATTCCCAACCTCTCACCTTCCAGGGCAATTACCAGAGGCGAACTAGGACAACCCATGATCAGTGAGGTTATCTCAGAGGAGAAAGCTATAGCGAAAATACCCATTCTGGACAAGTCGTTTGACAGAGAAGAGGGAAACAAAAAGAGCAGGGCCTTAATAGTAGAATCACTATTGCTATGACTTTTCCTCTCCTGATCATAGGGAATAGTGGAAAAGCGTACAAAAAGCCCGGTGACCTGAACCATGAAAGACCATCACCACCCAAGACCCCATCATTTGATAAATGGAACAAGATTGAGAAATCAAGGCATTCTCATGATTCGTAACCAGATGTAACTTTTAGCCATCACATTTTCTCATAGAAGAGTGAACAGGTTAGACTATATACTATATTTCCGGGAAGATGGTGGACACCTGCACAGTCTGTCTACCTCCACATTTTATACGCCCCGAATGGCATTTGTAAATATCAAGGATCTGTCTGCCCTTAGCAAAATAGAGTTGACTATGTTTGTCAGCATTTGAGAAAGAGTATTATCCTGCATGTAAATGTAGCATTTTGCTGATATATTGTCCATTCTGCACAGATTTTCCTATCTGGAAGGATGAGAATCGAAACAAAGCTATGTGAATAACTACAAACTCGTTCCATTTTGAGATGTGTCACTTCTCTTGTTCTGACCAAAGAGCCTGCAAAGTCTTGTCCTCTAGATATTTTCCCAATGTAACCCGCTAGCATGTGTTGCCACTATCATCTGAGAAACATTAAACAATGAGACCCTGTTCTGTAGGTGGTGTACCGCTTGTACTCCTGTAATTAAGGAAATGTGCAATTGAAAGTCTGAGAACTCGGTTTCCGTGCCTCCAGAACAAAACCCTACACAACTGTGGACCCGCCTTCTTAAACCACCACCTAAACTCAGACACCTCCGTTCCGTGTCCCTTTTTCTAATCCTCACCCGCATCCAACATAGCAGATGCAGAGGTCGCTCCTTATCCTACATAGCAGCGAAGACATGGAACAAGCTACCCTTTCATCTACGGACTTCTCCCTCTCTTCCAGAGTACCGAAAGTCCATGAAGACCCTGCTATTTGGCTAAGAAGCTGGACCCGGCCAGTGCCTGGATACCCTCAGGGGTGACAAGTAGTGCACTGCAAATCTACTGATTGATTGATTGATTGAGAACAAGGCATCGAAACTCTTACATTCCCTGCATGGAATCAGTACAAGAGATCCATTGCCAGCACTGCTACTGTGCCCCCATACATCATAATCAAGTTCTTGCAATGGAATTTTCTTAACTTAATAGATGTGTTTTAATGTTCTGAAATCTCCAATCTGAGACGAGAATTATAGCCAAATGTGTTCAAAATATCTCCTCAAGGATCTCTAAATGTTGAACTGGTTCAAATTGTGACTTTTCCCAAGTTGTCATGGACCCATGATCCAGGAGAAGAGATTTCATCTCCCTTACAATCTTTATCCAGATATGTGTGTAAATGCCAGATGTGCTTCCTTCATGAGCACACCAACGGAAGAACACATAACTGGATCTTTTAGAGCACAACCAAGGTACTTTTGGTGTCTCTGATGAACTGGCATATGGAGATGTATGTCTTGCTAATGTAGAGTGACCAGAAATTCTTCTTGCTGAAATAAAGGTATTATCATTTGAAGGCAATCCATTTTGAAGTGCATCGTTCTAAGCTATTTCTTGTCACTCTTTAAATACAAAACAGGTCAAAAACCTCCTGCCACCTTGTCTACAAGGAGGAAATGGAATAAACCCCCGTTCCTTGTTCTGCTTTTGGGATCGGAAGTTTTGTCCTTTTTTTGTAATAATGGCAATATATCTCCCTTTGTGCCTGAGCTTTGGCTTTGTATGGGCACTGTTATAAACTGGGTTTCTGGTTGGCAGAGGTATGCACCCTGTCCAAGCAGGAACCACAATCCTAGTCAGGGTAAGTCAGATACACACCCTAAATTAACCTGTGCTCACCCTTTTCCTAAAGGCAGCAAGAACGAAGTTAGCAAAAACAGGAGGTCTGAAGGCAAAAGGTCAGGGGAAACCACGCAAGGATGCCTGGTCTACCAGGCACATCCGGATGCATCCCAATTCTGTAGATGTGGAGACAAAATCTATCAGAATAATCTTTATTCAGTTAAAAAAAACATAAAAGAATGCTCCGCATAAAACATCATTACAATACATCAAAATATTTGATCCTGTAAAAATAAGCAGCGCACAGCACACAGTATAAAAATCATCATCACAATACATCACAGATTGGGGTCTAATTAAAGTGAAATATCCACACAAAATCTCAGTCATATAACATATAAAAGAAATCCCATCTCAGTTCAAATAGTTCTAAAATATCCTTAAACCCAACTAGCCCAGCCATAGTCAGGTTAAAAAGTGTATTATGCAAAAGTGACTGAGGAAGTGAGGAAAGAGCTCGTCTTATCACAATCTTCACCGAGAAATTTCATCACAGCAAATCTTGTGCAAATTTATGCATTTAGGGTAATCAAATTGCCTAATGATCAGATTAAAAAAGTGCATTGTGCTAACGTGACTTAGCAAGTAGAAAAAGAGCTCAGAAATACTACTTCCCCACTAAGGTTATTTAGTCTCACATCTACAGAAATACATTTATAAATCATCAGACAAATATATTCCGTCGGTAAGAGCTGATGATAAAATAGAGCAGGTCTGCACCTCCTAGCATTAATAGATCTTAACTGCAGGATTAGAATTTTTTTCCTAGGAGCGTCATATAACTTATAAAAAACAGAAAAAGTGCAGCATAGCCTGTCCTGAACATGAATCACAAAGACACAATTCAATGGCTGATTCAGAATAGGCCTTACTGAGATATGCGGCTAAAAAGTGGTCTATGTTAAACCTAAACCTCACCAGATAAAATCTCTGGGAGTGCTGGAGTGGAAACAGAAGGTAGGGCTCCCTAGAGTCCATAGTTACTAATGGAATATAACTTGACACCCTCTTCTTTCCCATCACAAAGGCTTCTCTACATCTTTTATGTAAGGCCAAGTAGTCCTGTTTTAACTGGCGTTTAGGGACATTGGAGATGTTCTGCGGGTTGTCAAAACAGTCAACTCTCCCCAGCAAGGCAAGTTGGTCTTTAATGTATCTCAGGGACAAACAATCATTTATGATTTCTTGATTCAGTAGGGTTTCATGTTTGGTCCAGATTGAACGCCACAGAATGAGCGGACGAGTTTGATACGGTCTTACAGGCTCCACAAGCCTAGCTCAGTGACGCAGAGAAATATGGGTAGGCTATTAGGTACAGACAAAAGCCTCTGCATGGAACACATTTTCTTTAACCTGTAGGTTTGAGGAGTCACAATAGCCCCAGACCCCAGCACCATATGTCACGGTAGAGCGGCAACGTACCTCATAGAAATCTATCATATAACCGTCTCAACTCATTAATTTGGTACATCTGCCTTCCATGCTGAAAGGTCATTAATACTTCCCCGTATTGCTGCTGCATCTTTCACTACACTCCAATAGTCAGAAATGCTGTTGTTTATTTGAATTTCTTGATGATTGGTGATTTCTTTTCCATTCCTAAATTGTACAATTGTGATGCATTTTTGCTCGAATCCCAGTGTAGGAAGCTTGATCTGTATATGGTATGCCACTAGGTGGTTATACCGTGCACAGAGCCCAGGGGTTTCCCAAAAGTGTATGGGGCTCAATGTAAAACCCAAAGTGCTCTATTAGTGGTAGTGTGGGCGAGTAGGCCTAACACAGAGGAGTGTAAGACATTTATTGTACATAAGTGACCAATAACTGACACACGACTCAAAAGGAGATCCACGCCAATTTTAGAAAAATAAGCTTTGTTTGTACTTTATTTTAAGACCAAGATCTTCGCAATAAGGTAAGTACGTTTTTAAATAAAAATACTTTTCACTTTCAAAAGTCGACACGGTGCAATTTCTGAACAGTTCAATGCTATCCTATGGAGGAAAACAATAATGCGGTTACACAGGTAAGTACGCAACTTACAGTTCCAGTCTTCGGGACCAAAGGTCAGCAAGGGGCAATGGTCAGGTGAGTACCAAAACTGCACCAACAGTGGCAAAGGGGCAGCCGGCTGCAGAGGTCAAAATCGGAGTTCGGCCCAATGCGTTTCAATGGAGACTGGGGGTGCTTGGAGTTACACTGCTTGAGGTAGGTAAATCGATTGCAGGGGCCATGCTTTGGGGGTTAGGACAAGCCCAGTGGGGGCCACAAAGCAGCACCAAACATACACCACCAGAGGAACAGGGGCGGCTGGGTGCAGGGTTCAATTTCAGAGTTGGGTGCCCAAAACTTTTCAATGGGGACTTTGCTTTCAACAAACAGGCTCCAGGCGTCGCACCGGAGGTTGTAGGAGGGAGACCAACGACAGCAGAGGTAAGTAGAGATGTAGGGGATCGTAAGGGCACTGTCGATTCAGCTCACCAAGGTCCAGGGGCTTCGGGTGCAGGGGTATCTTTAGACGTCAGAGTCTTCTTACCGGAGCCAGTCGCAGTCAGGGGGAGCCTCTGGATTCAGGCTTCAGGCGTAGTTGTGTAGTCCAGGAGGGATCAGCCAACGACGGACTTGAGGCCAGGATCGCTGGGGAACCTGCTCTGGATCGGTGGGCCACTCAGACAAGTGCCGGAGGCGTCGGGTGAAGAGTGGAAAGGACTCGCGAATCCGCAGGGCACCCGGAGTTCTTTGTGTGGGATTCTTGGGGACAGAACCACTCTCCTTGGGAGTTCTGGTCTTTTTCAAAGTTCGGGCAGTCCTCCTCTGGTTTCTGGAAGTTGCTGGCTGTAGAACAGGCGTCGTCTTCTTGCAGGGTCTTTGAAGCCGGAGACAGGTCGGTATGGCTGAAGCCAAGTCAGTAGTCGTCTTCAGGCTTTGCTGCACGGCGTCTTCTTTGTCCTTCTTCTTAGGTCGCAGGTAACTAGTTTCCAGGTCTGGGGAAGTCACCTAAATACTAAATTTAGGGGCGTTTTAGGGGAGTAACAGGTAGGGCCAAGGAGCACCTTACTTGGGGTGACAACACCCTCAATTATGCCACCCTCCTGTGGGAGGGGTATAGTCCTAGCCCTGATTGGAGAGGTCTCCCCATCTTCAAGATGGCGAGAACTGAAAGATGTGCTTCACCTCACCTCCCCCACCTTAGGGGTGGAGTTGGCAGGGATGGGCACACCTCCTACTCTTCTGTAGTATCCTAGTTTACTGTCCATGCTTGTGTATGCCATTTTCCACCACATGCCCGGCCAGTAGAATGTTACAGTATGATGATGTATTACGGAATGTTGGTTGTCTGTTAAGAAATGCCACAGTTGTGGGTGTTAGTCCCAGTTGCTCTATGTACATTTGCCCATTTGTACTACTCACGGTTTCAAATCTATTTCCAAGTATATGTCATGGGTTCTTACCCTTAAATGTTACCTGACCATGGCTATCCCTTCCTCACTTTTCGGGATATGTCTTAGGTTCATGTTCAATTTTCTATTATACCATTACTCCACACAGTGTGTGTAGTATGGGATTTAGTTTCATTACGGTGCACGTCAAGTGGCCTCTACACGAGATTGTCCAGGTTGTCCTTTTTACCTCACAGTGTGTGTTATATGGGTCTTAGTCTCATTATTACAGTGCACAACGTGTGACTTCTTTACGAGGTTGTCTCTATACCGGTTTAGTCCCTCTCTCAATTGTTCTTCCCCCTGTTTATATTAAGCCTTATTACTTTACAATGTCGATTTTCCAATGCTATGTTGTTTACAGGGAAGTAGGAGTGATGTTATTGTATTCATTCATTCTTTCTTCACCCTGTTTATATTAAGCCTTATTGCTTTACATTGTCGATTTTCCATTGCTATGTTGTTTACAGGGAAGTATGAGTGATGTTGGTGTATTCATTCATTCTCTTCTCTGTTTTCTTTATTTCTCATGCTGTGCTTTGCCTCCTGTCATACCTGTCTGGCCAGTGGGTGTGTCTCGATGTAAGGATCAGTGCTTTCTTGTTCTTCTTTTGGTTTCTATCTTATTTGCTGTGTTATGGAAGAAAAGGAGATATGTAGTATCCTAGTTTACTGTCCATGCTTGTGTATGCCATTTTCCACCACATGCCCGGCCAGTAGAATGTTACAGTATGATGATGTATTACGGAATGTTGGGTGCCTGTTAAGAAATGCCACAGTTGTGATGGGGCTGAGCAGCATGCTGGCTGCTCCTGGTGGGGCTCATCCACATATCTACAATCAATCATCTTGAACTACATCAATCTGTCTGGACTTCATCTCTACATCTTCCTATATTTTCCCGCCCAAAATAGGGCTGGGGGACGCATTACAAAGGAGGCAGGACTTTGAAGCTTCCCTCTCGAGCACTGTGCCTATCCTGGGGGAGGAGGTGTGACACCTCCGCCCAGAGTATGCATTGGTTCTGGTCCCAGAGAGCAGAGGCTCTCCACCCAGGGGTCCAGAAACATGTCTGGTAGTGGCAGGCTGCCTAAAGCCAGTCTGTGACCACACCGCAGTTTGGTACCAAACACTTCTGGGTTCAGAAAAGCCATAATGGTGCTGGGGACCTCGAGTTGTCGAGTTCCCAGCCCATGTACTCTTTATGGCTTCCCTGACACTTACAATATATAAGAATGAATGACTTAGATATTGTAGGGACATATCTGCTCATGCAGGTATGCCCACACCTGTGGGATAGTGCACCCTGCCTTATGGCTGTGAGGCCTGCTAGAGGGGTGACTTACCTATACGTTAGGCAGTGCAAGTTGGCATGGCACACAGTGTGCCATGTCGACTTTGTCTTTTTGTCTGCATCAGGCCATGCATGCTGCAGTGGCAGTCTGCATGGTCTAGGTGAGGGGTCCCAAGGGGACCCTCTTCAGTCCCAATGCCCTAGGTACCCAAGTACCATTTACTAGGGACTTACAGTGGACCTGAAGGGCCAATTGGGGAATAGTTTTAGGGAAAGAACCTGGAAAGCAGAGTCCCAGTACACTTCAGTCAACGTTGCCTCAAAAGCCAGGCACAAAGTGTGTGTGTGGGGGGGGGGGGTACTGCAACAGAACCCCATTTTTTCACACAGTCTTCATAAAATAAAGAATATTTCCTTTGTAGAATAGAGAGTACATTCTATCCTTAAATTTGTTAGCGATCATTTGCTCCAGTTGGCCGCCAAAGAACTTTCTTCCAGCAAACAGAATCTATATCTATAACAACACTGTACTCTCTGCTGTTTCAGCTTTCCAGTCTCTCATCCACTTATGCCTTCATGCCAGTACAGATACTCCTGATGCAATTTCAGGGGATTTAATCCTATCATATGCAGTGCTGGAGGAGAAAGGTGCTTGCTGCTCCATTTGCACCAGCAGATCTGGGAAATGTAAAATCTTTAATCAAAGAGTGTGCTGTATAAAACCAGGTTTGTCCTGCTTTCAGTTTTACGAATGGAACAAAGAATAGAACAATGAGGTAGCGTGATTTATTTCTGTGTGTGTTTTGCTTGTTCTCATCTGTGCATGCAGACAATATACTGTGTGCATGATCTATTGTTCCCTGGGTTCCATTCTTGCTGTACACTGTTCCACGTGTAGTTCTACTAGGTTTTGATGTGGTCTTCATTAACTTTGTTGTGATGGCAGTGGATTATGCTTGCTCTGCATTCTGCCTGCTTCGATAACCAATCCTTCTTCTTGCTTTTGCAGTTTCAGTGGCACCTTGTGGATATGTTTGAGCTCTCTGTTTGCTGTGTTTTGTGACTGTTGTTCTGTCTGCTTGCTCAGCTTGTTCCGCTGCCTCGTGCTTGATCTATCAATGCTTCTTTTCCAAGTTTATATGTTGAGTTTGCTGTACACCCTGTAGTCTATGTCATGCCAACGTGCACTCTCTTGCGCTGTTATCTCTGTTCTCACATCCTGTTGTTGCCGGAGCTGAGATCAGCTGATGTTTTCCAGCTGTTTCCTTTCAGCTCATTCAGGATTTTTCCAGGTCAGACTCACTGATTATATCACAGCCATTGAGCTTATGAAGGGCGCTTCACGGATACCCTAGGGCGGATATTAGAGCTGCCCTCATATATTCTTTTATCCACGTGAGGGCACATTACAGATACTTTGACGGGCAGTGGGGGGGGGCAGTTTTCTGACAACTTAAGGTGCAACATGGCGGGTTACAGAGTTAAGGCAAACTAGAAACTGTAATGTGCAGTGAGGGCACCATAAAGAGGCTATCCAGTGAATTATGTTACAAAATGTCTCAAATTCCAAGCAGGCGTCATCAAACAAAGGAACGTTCTGGAATGCTTATTGTTCACTGTTGTTAGCAATGCAGGACTCCAGAACTGCCTTTTCTCTTCGTTGGCGGACCCTTTACGAAAACTGAGATGCACTCGGTACCAAACATGCCACTGTGCCAATGACGGTAGTGTACATAGACATTGAGGAGCCAATGAAAGCTGCTGATAGACATCCCAGTTGAAAGTGAGACCCGCTCCAAGACATACTAAGGTACCAGCAAAAGCCAGCTTCCAGACACTCTAGAGGGTCAGGAATGAATTCTTGACAGAGCATAGAGCTCTCTACTTTACCAATTCCATGCAGGAACATTAGCTTCTGCAGTCCAGCTTTTTTCTTTGAATTTTGGGTACTTTGTTTAGTGCACAATCTGCATGCATATGGCATTGGTGTGTTTTTCATGAGACTGGGGTGACTGTCCGCATTAGGATGGCCATTCAGTGTCATCGTAGACAGTGTATCTTGTCCTGGATGTTTGTATTTGTGTGATAACCAAAGGCATTTTGTGTGCTGTATTCTTGGTTCACTTCCATTGAAGTAATTGATGATTTGTGACTGAAACATTGCCCTTGTTTATAAGGAGTGAGGTGGCTCCCTGGTCCGGATGGTTCAGAATGGTAAACAGAGACAGGAGTTGTTCGGTTTGCGGAGATGTGCAGTTAGTTGAGGGAATGAGATATATGTATTATTTCATTATTTCTCAGCAATTTGTAAGGTGCTACACATGCCAATAAAATCCGCTTCAGAGAGGCTCAATCAGATAAGAAAGAAATATGGGGTCCAGGGGCATTCGCAACTCACAGGGGTAGCATTCAATATCCTAAAGAAAAGAGGCACTGTAAGCCAGAAAGGGATATGAAAAATAGCTCTCGCCTACAATACCTCGATGACAGATAATTCTGCATTTCTGACTAGTATAAATCCTGATTGTCTGTCCTCTAGAAGGGATATAGTAATTGTGAGTGAGTGTCCTGTGATTGTCTTCAGATGTCGATCTACCCTGCTCTTCCGTTTCGCCAAGGCTCCAGTAATGTTAGCCTTCAGATAAGGTCATTACATATGTGCATGTCAAACTGGAAGCTCTTGTGATCTTGGAATTCACATACACAAAAAATGTATGTAGTCGGTAGGGGCGTTGCTACAGGCTACTGTGATGTTGGGTGTTCATATGTTCATGCTACATTACGTGTAGGGGCAAGGGGGGCATGCAGACTCGTGTGATGGGTTTTCATAGATTCATGTTGCTGCTGTGTGTAGGGGTAAAAGAAGGCCTGCATGCGCTTTTGTTTTCACACATTGTACTGCCCATAATCTCCCTGATTGCCCAGACCTCAGTGGAATGAAGGCATCCAGTTCTTTCACCTCTCATATAATTTTTGATCGAATGTCTGTGCGGCTATAATGCTTATAAGATCCCAAAGGCGAGACCTATTGGCTATGCCAATGCTTGTTCAAGAAGGAAGTTAAACTACTACTCATGAACACATTTCTGCCCCGGTTCCTAGTGAAGACCAAGATGGCCGACGGATAAGCAGCTCCGGCCGGAAGCTCCCAGGCGTGGGGTCGCCTTTTGGCGATTATCCTGGAATTCGCCCCCTTTTGAGCCTCCACCACCCCAGGTTGTATTTGCCATTATTTGCAGAGACACTCCATGCCGACGTGAATCGAAGCAACTCTACAACAATAACAAAAGATTCCATCTCAGCCATCGGATGTCCAGCATAATGGCCGCCTGCCCGGTTGAGCTGCTCACTGCAGCTGAGAGGAGACTAGCGTGGGATTCACCCTTTGGGTTTTCCCCTGGCTATCACCTACCTTCCAGCCACGTCTGCTGTGGTCTCCGAGCACATTTCCCCCGATTGGAGCGGGGAATCAACCCTCCAATCGGAATCCTAGTTAATTGGCTGATTGTCCGGTTGAGCTGCTTTTTGCAGCTGAGAGGAGACGGGCTCAGGTTTTCTTCCTGGCTATCACCTACCTTCCGGACCCGGCCACTTTTACTCTTTGAATCTGCATCCCGTCTCCAAAACTTTCTCACTGGATTTTAATCACCTGGTTCTCCCTCGAGACGACGGCCTTGATAGTTTTCCTGCTGCAGACGTTGCGTTCACCGAGATGATCTCCCCTGATCGGAGTGGAGAGAGAGCTCTGGTTTTAGACTTCAGCCTCTTTTTCACCCCCCCCCCCCCCCGGCTTGCCTCTCATACGGTCCAGGTGTAGGATCAGCCTTTTTCTTCACTGGTGAGTCATTTGGGGGTTCTAGGGGTCCTTACCCTTCGTTATTTTGGCTGAGGCTCTTCTCTGGGTCTGGCGATCACTGACTGAGCTCTCCATCTTGGGGCTTGGAGGCTTTTTTTTCTATGGGAGCAACTCGTGCACCCTGTACCGCTTCCAGCGTTTGACTGTAATGTACCACTCTTTCTCCACCTCTGCTTTCTCGTCTGCTACCTGTTGGTTGGTGATGGCGGGTGCAAGGCGGCCATTTAACCCCTCTAATGGCCCTCGCAGTGGTTTGCTTGTTTTCGGCGCGGCGAATGAATCCGTCCCGCTGCGCTGCTGTGCCTCGATCAGAACCCTCCTGTGGGTTCCTCTCCTGTTTCATATTGGACTGCCTATGTTCGTACCCGGTGGGATGGACTGACCTCGGGTCCCCCCTTGTTGGTGCAGGTCTATTGGACTTGAACTCTCCTTTCTTCTACCGTGGGCCTTATTCCCGATCCCCCTCTCCGCTTTGCTAAGTGTAACTGTGATCTTTCCCTTGCTCAGCTGCACTTTTAGTGTTGGACTTGGATGTTGTGTATCTTTTGTATGTAACCTGTGTACTGTCCACGTGCTACCTTATGTAAAGCGCTCTGATACCTCCGGGTCTAGCCAGCGCTATATAAAACTCCAAAAATAAAATAAATAAAAATAAAGTGAGATCTGTGGAATTCCTGCCAATCCCATTAGAAATGCAGGGCTACAAGTTTGACAACCTGGGCCGGTGAACCTGACATTCAAGGAATCCGGAAACTTGAGAACTTCGACAGAATAGGGGAAGAGAGGGCAACCTACAGATATTGTGAAATGCTGGTAGGCAAGAGAAACCATTGGGTAATTGATGGCAAAAGGTACAGACACGTCAAGCGTTGGGTTTTAAGATGCTTTATCATTTATGTACCAGTCTTGGTCTGTCTTTTGAAATTAATAGTCTGCAACTTTGGGCCGCCCATGGGAAAAGAAAGTACTGTAGAAATAACAATATAATTGATTCAAAAGAAGTGAACTGTGCCATATATCCCAGAATATATTTATTGTCTTGTTAAATGAAAGGTCCCGTTTAACCACCAGGGGATGATACGGACACACGTTAACCTACGGGCTATCCAGTGCGGGGGAAGACAGACATTTAAATGGGGGATCGCATTAAAGTGAATGGAAATATCCACTTTTTGGTGGGCAATTAGATTTGGAAAGAATGTGTGTACAATAAAGAGGTCTATGGAGACATTTTGTTATGATGGTGAATGTGAGGGAATAAAGGAGGGTGACTACGGCCAAATTAGGGTGAGTTTACGTGCATGCAGTTTTGGGAATTTACAAACAATCTGAAGTGCCAGAAAGGGCAGCTAATGGAGACATTGTTTCAGTGACCTCTGCTGTGCCAGAGAGGAACCCTCCCAGACACCACGAAGAGTGGTTTTTCAGAGCTCCCAGACCGGCAGACCCCCAGAGGTGGCCGGTCCTAAGCCAGCAGGGCTGCAGAGTTAGTTCGCAGCAAAGCACGACGCACTGAAGACAACTTGTGCAGCAGAACCGTGTCAAAACGTAGCCACGGGCACGAGGCCACACCCGCCCACGCACTGCCCTCTGATTGGCTGACAAGCTTACAGCTCTCTGCCCGGCAACAACACGGGCTTTTTATAGCCGAGGAAGGGAGGTTCAGGGAAGTCACGTGACTTGTTCCAGGAATGCACGCGGCGGAGGCGGGGGAAGCCTAAAGAATGTGCTCGCGCTGAGAGAACAGACACGTTCCTCACGGTCGGTCACCCACACACCATAGCCCCCACGGCCGCACCAGACTCCCCTGCGCTGCGCGCGAGGAATTCGTGGGATTTATTTTACTTCCCTTCATTTAGCACGGAGAGAGTGTAGCAGGACTGGAAGCAGCACAATTGTATTCCTGTAGAAATGAACCGATTTATGAGGCAATCCTTCCTTTGATACATTCACACAACGCCCAGATTCCTCCCAGAAAACTTTCGACATATCCATGGGAAAAAACGTAGTGAAAGCTACCCTGGAGAACAATGGAAACCACCTGACTTTCTCTGCTAAAACCTCTTGCAGGAGTCGGTGACGAGCTCCGCGCCTTCTCTGTATAAAGAGCTAAGTGGTTAATTTGTGCACGTAGTGAAAGCTACCCTGGAGAACAATGGAAACCACCTGACTTTCTCTGCTAAAACCTCTTGCAGGAGTCGGTGACGAGAGCAGTCCCGTCCGCGCCTTCTCGGTATAAAGCGCTAAGTGGTTAATTTGTGCCGGTGGTTTCTGGTGCTCGGCACCGGTACTTGATTGTCAGCACCGGCTTTAGTTACAGTTCAGGTGTCATGTTGGTACTGCCATTGGCAGCGCTGCCAGGGTGGTGCAGGCTTTAGTGGCTGTCTGAGAAGGGCTCTAGCATTTAATTTTTTTTACATATTAAGCACTGAACCAAACGCAACTATAATACACAGGGTTGGACTGGGATGCAATTTAGGCCCAGGCAGCCGTGGCCAGTGCAGATAAGAGTGGTGGGGCGGGGTGGGGAAGGAGTCGACAGACCATGAGGGGGAAAAAAAACGTCTGGGTCCCGGGCACCCTAAAAAAAAAGAGGCCCACATTTGCGGATTGCGCCCTTTTGCAAGACTCTGCTTAAGTGTGTTAAGTATTATGAAGGGGGTGGGTCTCAAAGAGGGATGTTTTCTTAACTTCACTGAGCTAAAAACAAAAATGCTAATGCTGCCAGGACGTTTTGTGCAAGAATTAGTTCACACTAGTGAACCACACCTGAAAATACACGAGGCCACTTCTGCTCAGGCCCCCTGCCTCAGCTCAATTTGCATACATTAATGGGCCGGCCCAGCAAGAGAGAGAGAGAGAGAGTGAGAATGACACCTCAGCCGCCTTGGTGAAAGGGAGGTAATAGAGGCCCATCTGCCTCCAGTAAGGATGCTCAGGCCCTCACTGGACCGCTGGCGACATCTGAACACAGACACAGCCCAAATTGGCATCCACACATTTCAGAAAAGCGTCCCACAGCTGTAATTCAGATACAGGCCCATTGCCTGAGTGCATGCCTTACCAATCCGACCCTGATAATACAATGCTATTAACAGGGCAAGGAAAGAATTGCATCCTACCACCACTATCATACAAGCATTTGCTTTAAAGGAATGTTGTATGATAATGTGAACAAAGCGATACCAAAGGGGATGATGGACGGAGCGCCTGAGCAAATCAAACACTCACCCCCAGTCAACTGATCTGGGTTTAATCCATCATCATTCTTTAGCTCACTCCACCACCCCAGTTCAGACATGGACATATGCAAATCAGTCTGACCCTGTGCCTCATGGGAACAGTCCAGCCCGAACTGCCAAGCCATGTCTTCCCTGGAACGGAAACAAGCATCCTGGGACCGGTTTCTGGCCATTCAGCCGTCATCAGCCAGGCTAGCTTGAATCCAGTGGCAAAGTGAGCAAGGGACCCACGTCTGGGCATACCCTGCCAACTTAGGGCGAACAAAGCGATACCAAAGGGGATGATGGACGGAGCGCCTGAGCAAATCAAACACTCACCCCCAGTCAACTGATCTGGGTTTAATCCATCATCATTCTTTAGCTCACTCCACCACCCCAGTTCAGACATGGCCATATGCAAATCAGTCTGACCCTGTGCCTCATGGGAACAGTCCAGCCCGAACTGCCAAGCCATGTCTTCCCTGGACCGGAAACAAGCATCGTGGGACCTGTTTCTGGCCATTCAGCCGTCATCAGCCAGGCTAGCTTGAATCCAGTGGCAAAGTGAGCAAGGGACCCACGTCTGGGCATACCCTGCCAACTTAGGGCGAACAAAGCGATACCAAAGGGGATGATGGACGGAGCGCCTGAGCAAATCAAACACTCACCCCCAGTCAACTGATCTGGGTTTAATCCATCATCATTCTTTAGCTCACTCCACCACCCCAGTTCAGACATGGCCATATGCAAATCAGTCTGACCCTGTGCCTCATGGGAACAGTCCAGCCCGAACTGCCAAGCCGTGGCTGATGACGGCTGAATAGCCAGAAACCGGTCCCAGGATGCTTGTTTCCGGTCCAGGGAAGACATGGCTTGGCAGTTCGGGCTGGACTGTTCCCATGAGGCACAGGGTCAGACTGATTTGCATATGGCCATGTCTGAACTGGGGTGGTGGAGTGAGCTAAAGAATGATGATGGATTAAACCCAGATCAGTTGACTGGGGGTGAGTGTTTGATTTGCTCAAGCGCTCCGTCCATCATCCCCTTTGGTATCGGTATGATAATGTGAAGCATTGTAGGTAGATAGCATGGGAATGGATTTGTAATTGTGTAGAAGCAATAAACTGTAGCTGTCAAACCAGACCTAAAACTCCATGTAGGTTAATGACTGCTCTCCTTCCACCCGTGCTACTGCCAGAGAAAAACATCATAAATTATCTAGCCATCTAGGACACCTTAATAGCATTACAATGTCATGCATGGGGTGGGGGGATCTTCCGCTTCCCGTTCCCGCTGGCTTTGACCTATACATGCACACCTGTTTGACTGAGCTGGTTGCTCTTCTTTTATTTGTATTGTAGTTTTATTGAAATCGGACCTCTCAGGGCAACACTAAAAGGATTTCGGACAGCACGAATAGAGTAGAAGCAGCTCACTTTCCTCTCTATAAGTATACTGGCCAAGTACGGCCGTGTTGCAAAGACTGTATGATACAGTAATGCGTTTTGGTATCTCACTATGCCAAAAGTGTTTGTGATATTCAAATGCCAATAAAAACTTACTAAACAAAAACAAATACTATTACATGTCATGTGTATGCCCCTGGAAGTACCAAAAGTTCAAACTTAGGCATCTGGATAAATAAATAAAATGATCACGTCTGTGTGGAGGTCAAGCACTTTTTTGTGGAAGCACACAAGGTCTGCCCAATCGAAATATGTACTCCTAGCTGCCAGCATGTGGGTGGAGCAACAAACCCTCTCTCCTGGTGATACTCACATAATTGACTGGCGATAGCTGCGCTGTCCAGCCAGACCATAAAATGAGAAGGCAGTGGAAGCCGCTGCAGTTGTGAGGCAGTAAAAGCAACCAATAAGATTAACGAACGATTTCATATTACCCCTCCATAGAGAAGGTAATAGAAGGCAGATCATATTTTCAAGGTGGTTTCTAGTTCTACTGGACCGTACTTGGAACTTTTCTGGCAGTAGTACCACAGTGTCTAACAATTCTTTGAATCTTTATGGATAACTTTTTTCTTTGTACAACTGGCTCTCAAGCAATAAATGTATGGAAGATTTCAGGGGCTGCTGGCAAGTAACGCCCTGTCAGAGAAGGGGTCCTGCTATATTTACAAGTATGGCTTAAAGTACCAACAAGAGGTAGGATTCAGCTTGGAGACAATAGGCCAGTGGTATACCCTGGGATTCTGTTTGATACAGTAAAGAAATATAATTCCCAGTCTATGTTCATCTGTTCAGTTTGTCAAAAAAACTATTTTGAAAATGAAGTAACTTGTCACTGATGCAGGGCATCAGAAAGCCATTTTTGCTATCTTTATTGATGAGGCTCACTACGAGGTCTCAAAATGCAAGCGGCGGATCTCAGGCAGCGGATGCCAGTTCTGGAAGGTTCAATTTTCATCTTTGCAAAAATGAACAGCTTTTTTTCCTCCTCTGGGACTTCCAAAACGTTTTACTTTTATAGATTTTGTTGTAATATCGGCTGCTGAGAGGTAACGAAGATTCTGCCGCACAGAAAGATTTATCCACTCCAATGTAGAATGCCGATCAAAGGCCAGCAGGTGACGCACGTGGCTTGTACTTATAGCACATGCAGCCCTACCCAGCATCACAGCTGCCATATTTATGTGTAGGATGGATACCTGAGTGAAGCTGGAATAGGTGTTGGACTCTCTGGAAAGACTAGCAATTTGGCTTGTGCGGTTAAGTGGACCTACCAGATTGCAGCATCCTGGGGTACAATGCCTCTTGTAGCATTGCCTGCTGTCACCGGAAACCGTCCGTAATTTTGCCTAACTATCGCCAATATCAAGTCTCTCTGCTCTAATGAGTCGTGGAAATTCTACCACTCCCGGACACAACAATACAAGCCATCTTTCTGTTCCTTTTTTAAAACAGAGTAGTAGAAGCCATTCTACTCCCCCTGCAGAGTACATTATTTTTCCAGCCTTCCTAACTGCGAAGTAGTGGGAACCCTGAGGGCCTTTATGAAGGCATATATTTCTTACATAGTTTTCTGATGACTTCCTATATAATCATCGTTCTGCTTTACTCACAGATGCAGAGTATCGTATGCGCAACGTTTCTTCACTCACACACTCTCTTTAAAAAGAAGAGATAATAATGAAAAAATAACCACTACCGGTGCCTCACTTGGTGGTCACGCTATTGATTCCACAGTACAAATAATTCACAGAAGTTTTGTTTAAATTGCTCAACTTTTAAGTAATTAATTTCATGTCCAACAAAGCAAGTCTTCAAAATAGTCCCTCTTGCCATACCGCATTAGAGTTTGCCCATTTCACATCAATAAAGGACTCTCCCGCATCGTACATGTGTCGGTCTCCCATTGTGCAAAATTACCTATCGTGATTGTTTCCAAATGTTAGATCACAACCCTATGGTCAATCGACAATAAAAAGCTATCCAGGCATCTCCAAAACCTGGTTCAGAACTAATGAACTGATTAACCAAGATACTTTAGTGACAGCAGGCTCTTCAAGCCAACAAAAAGACGGATCCAATCAGTTGATGCTTGGCCCTTATTTACTCTCAGGATCTAAAATGTTTCTAAAATGCATTCCTCACCTGGTTTCCTTTGAACTCTTGCTGGCAAAATGCCTAGGGTGATGCAGCTTATTCTTAATGGCTGTTATTCACCACCCACCCACTTCAAACTTTGCTTTCATGATTGGAGTCAACAACTACATCAATGACCTACTGCAATCACCTACACCCCTTAATTAAAACCAACTTTAATTTATACCTTGAAAGAAATGTGAAGAATGTACAAGAGGTGACAAATCCAGGCTCTGCATATAAAATTACTACAGTGACTAATGAACATCACCATTACTTGGAGGATGGATTGACGCACGCCCTGCTTTAAACAAGATGCTTACTTTCCATCTCTTTTTGTCCGATAGTGTTTGTTTTCATTTCGATCAGTAATCTTAAAATAACCAAAAAGAAAGTATACCTTGCTTTACATATCTACTTCTAAATTTTAGAACCTCCTAAAGCTGGTCCTCACACGTTTTGGGATGCTTCAACCGGTGGCTTAACCCACATTTTTACCACTTTCATTCATTCATCCATCGAAACCACCGTCTGTTGATTGCCTCTACTCCATAATCTCAACCAATTATGTTGTGAAGTATTAGAATTGTAGGGCCAGATGTACGACTGTTGTCTGCGGTCGCAAAGGGGATTTCGGCCCCTTTGCGACCACAAAATAGGTCAGCCCAATGTACTAAAATAGGGTTAGCGAATCGCTATTAGGAAGGGGCGTGCCAAGGGCGTCCCTTCCTAATAGCGAGTCCTTACGCAATGTAGGATTGTTTTGCGACCGCAATTGCGGTCGCAAAACACTCGCAGTTTACCACCCTTCTCAGAAGGATAGTAAAGCACTCGCAAACGGGAAGGGGTCCCCAGGGGACCCCTTCCCCTTTGTGAATGGATGCGCAAATATTTTTTAAGAGCATGCAGTGGTCCCAGGGACCACTGCCTTCCCTTAAGAAATGAAACTGAAAAGTTTCATTTCTCTTTTTTAAATGCATCTCGTTTTTCTTTAAGGAAAACGGGCTGGAATAAAAAATAAAAAAAATGCTTTATTGACAAAGCTGTCCCAGACATGGTGGTCTGCTGACCCTAGCAGGCCACCATCCCTGGGAGTGCCAGCCATTCCCAATGGGGTCGCAAATTGCGACAGCCTCATTAATATTCATGAGGCTTGCAATTTGCGACCCCATTTGGAATCGCAAACAGTGTCTGAGACACTGTTGTACATTGAATTTTGCGACTCGCAAATTGCGACTCGCAATTTGTCTCAATTAGCGAGTCTCAAAATTCAATGGTCGTACATCTGGCCCGTAGTCTTTTGTTCAGTCCCTGTGAAAAAAACAGCTCCTGACCTGAAAGTACTGTGCACCTACTGCCCTTTTTGTAGATTCCCAATCCTCAGGAAAATTAAAGAAATGGAAGTGACAAGACAACTCCAAATATATATACACCACTTGTTGTATAGGCACCTTAAGGCAAAAATGGCATAAAATTCCCTAGCAACTGGGGTAGGGCAAGAAATGTGACCAGTCCGTTAGGAGCGAGACCTTAAAACGGGATCTGATTTTAGGCCTACTTGTGTGCAGGTGGCTTTACGTGACAGAGCGAATATTAATTAATACTGGAAGCAGCCAGGGAGTTTTTAACATGTGGTTAAGGTCTTTAGATTAATAGATTAAGGATTTGTGATGAACAATGTTCACAGTATATTTAGTTTTCACTCTGATCTTATTTTTCATTCAGAGGTTCTCATTATTGTGATAATAATTCACACAACACAAAAAGATGATGGACGGAATGTTGAACATTGTCAAACATTCACCCCCAGTCACAGATATGGGTTTAATCCACGCCATTCCAGTTGGACCCAGCCATACGCAAATCAGCCTTGACCCTGTTCCCCATGGGAACAGGCCAGCATGAACTCCCAGGCCAGGTCCTCCCTGGACCAGAAAACAAGCATCCTGGGACCGGTTTTGGGACATCACTCCTCATCAGCCAACCTAGCTTGAAACCGGTGGCGTAGTGAGCATGGGACCCATGTTTGGGCATACACTTACCACTTAGGGTGCAAATGCAACAGAAAAAGATGATGCACGGAATGTTGAACATTGTCAAACATTCACCCCCAGTTACAGATATGGGTTTAATCCATCGTTATTTTGCTTGCCACGCCATTCCAGGTTGGACCCAGCCATATGCAAATCAGCCTTGAACCTGTTCCCCATGGTAACAGTCCAGCCCGAACTGCTAGGCCAGGTCCTCCCTGGACCAGAAAACAAGCATCCAGGGATAGACTGTCCCCATAAGGAGCAGGGTCAAGACTGATTTGCTTATGGCTGGGTCTAAACTGAGGTGGCTCGGTGAGCAAAAGAACGATGCGTTGGGATGCTACCCTGAGCGATCGACAGTGGTTAGAGAAATTGCAAGCATTCCTCCCATCACCTTTTGTGTGTTTTTTATGTACCGCCCTAAGTGGCATGGGTATGCCCAGACATGGGTCCCATGCTCACTGTGTCACTGGATTCAAGCTAGCCTAGCTGATGAGGGGTAACACCCTGAAACTGGTCCCAGGATGCTTGTTTCTGGTTCAGGGAAGACCTGGCATGGCAGTTCGGGCTGGACTGTTCCCATAAGGAGCACGGTCAAGACTGATTTGCATATGGCTGGGTCTAAAGTGAGGTGGCATGTTGAGCAAAAGAACAATAGGTTGGGATGCTACCCCGCGCTCGCCAGTGGTTAGACAAATTGCAAGCATTCCTCCCATCACCTTTTGTGTAATAATGATTATTAGGTACAGTCCCGGGCACACGTAACGAGGATATAATATCAGGAGAAATGTCTCATACTGCAGAAATGTAGAGGGTCTACACCAGAATGATAATCATAGGTGTTTAATATAGTAACAGAGCATAAGCAACCAGCCAAAACAAAAGCAACCAGCCGACACGTGTTTCGTCACAAAGGGTAGTAACCCGTGACTCTTCAGGGCTGCGGATAAGCCAATGAGGACTATTGACCTTCAGAAAAGTCGATGCAGTCTGTGGCGACGAGATTAACCAAGTGCTAAGTAGCACAGGGGGGAATATAGAATTAGGCGTGCCAGGTCAGTAGTCAGGACGACAACGGCGGATGCGCCGGAGTACAGGAAACTAGGAGAAGTGTTGTTCAGGAAGGAAAATGGTTCCGGAAGATGGCCATCTTCCGGGACCATTTCCTTCCTGAACAACACTTCTCCCAGTTTCCTGTGCTCCGCGCATCCGCCGTTGTCGTCCTGGACTACTGACCTGGACTACTGACCTGGCACGCCTAATTCTATATTCCCCCTGTGCTACTAGCACTTGGTTAATCTCGTCGCCACAGAGCATCGACTTTCTGAAGGTCAATAGTCCTCATTGACTTATCCGCCGCCCAGCGATATCCGTCTTCCTTTCCTTACATTTGGCAGTAGTCCACCTACCGTGGTTCGCACTGCTCTTCATTGCCGTTTTGGATTCTTGAACGGTCACTTGAATCCACCTTGTTGGCACCGCCTTTCAGCCCTGAAGAGTCACGGGTTACTACCCTTTGTGACGAAACACGTGTCGGCTGGTTGCTTTTGTTTTGGCTGGTTGCTTATGCTCTGTTACTATATTAAACACCTATGATTATCATTCTGGTGTAGACCCTCTACATTTCTGCAGTATGAGACATTTCTCCTGATATTATATCCTCGTTACGTGTGCCCGGGACTGTACCTACTTCATTTGTGTGGATTTCTATCCATACCATCACGGGGGTTTTAGGGCATATCCCCTGACCTGGTTTGCACCGTTCACACCCCTAGTATAACATAAACTCAGCGCGAATTAGCTTGAGCGCCATTATTCCTGTCAATACTAAAAACCCCACACTGATAAATAATGATTATTAGTCATATGATTTTCAGGAGAATATTTTCGTAAGAGGATTGGATTTTCCAAGTCCTTTAAACATGCACTTATTTGTGTATGTTTTCACACTTTTAATGGCATCACTGGAAAATACTTATTTTGCGCCTTTTCTTCTAATAATAGTTCACGCCTTATATGTAAATTATAATTCTTCAGCCCTAAATTCCCCAATGCATTCCAAGATATAATTTCTTTTTCAGGGAGACGAGACATATCTAATATTAACCTTACTTTTACACAATCTACAAAAGCAACAAAATGCAAACGGATCATGGTATTCAGTTACTTCAACTCATATAGTTGTTTAATTGTGATAAATACTCTCAGTAATATAACTCAAACCAGTCTTGTCTTCACATTTCTTCCACACTGAGATAGTCTTAGCACTCAAGGTCCTTCATACATTATTCTTTTTGCATTTCTCTCTCCGACGTTCTACTATGTAGTTTGAAGTGCTCTATCCTCAACATGCTACCTTGGCTTCTTTCTCTGACAGCTCTTCGGTCAATTACATCTTCTGCTTCTTTCATTATTGTGGTTGTAGACCATGGTTCCACATTTCCCTTATTACTCCTTATACTGTATTTTCTATTTTTGTGGTTAATTCCTAACGTTGTTGTTCCCATGTCTTCCTCCTGATTCATTACTTCTTCTTTAGTTAACATTGTACCACAGGAATAGAGTTATATATATTTCTGGATCAACATATCCTTTATATCATGACATTTACATTTTATGTATAGAGATACTCTACCTATTTTTAAGAAAGCAACTCAATTCTTGTTGGTAATTTAATCCTTGAGGTTCAGGTGTTTCCAACATCTCCATCCAAATTATTTCTCTTTGGAGTAGTTTGCAGAAGAACAGCATGCGTAATTCTGAATAAAATAACAGTATTAATGTTTATTCTGCTTTTAGAAGTTTAGGATAGGCCTTCACAACAACAGCTTTATATCCTTTTTTCTAAATTTAAATATTTTTATCTGTTTTTTTCTGCAGACAAAACCAAATATACATGTCAATAGCGATCCTTACATCAAATTCATGATTTTTTTTGTTTAAATCTTTTTATTGGCATTTTTTATATTTCCAAACAACATGAACAGTGCATTAGCAGTCAGTACGGCAACAGCAAAGTTATGCAGATCAGCATGCAATCCAGCTTATTAACAGGTGAGTTAATGGATAAGTTACTGGTGATAGTACTTGGAGGATTGTTCTTGCAGTGACTGCGGCAGTATCATGTCAGACCTTGTGACATATTACCTCTTAGCTATATTAGCCATGGTGTGGTACTCAATCAAACTGTGGGCATGGGGTACAACAAAATGAGGACAAAGCAACCAAAGGAGGGGCAGGGTAGTCGCCTGAGACCCGCCGCTGCGTGGGTTAAAAAGGGGGAAGGGGGGAACAGACGGCCCCGCTGGGGCCGAGTGACAGCATCTCCGCAATGTGGAACCAAATGTTAGTGAGTGAGGCCAGTTCTGTGAGTGTATACTACCAATAGGTAAGCGCAGAGTCCTCGATCTTGCTCCTCGTCCTGGGGCCCATCCTCCGTGACAGTAGCCATGCCCTGTAAACTCGACACCATAGCATCCCAGAGATGCGCCAGAGGAAACCTGCAGACCCCAAGTAAATCCTTCTGGCGTAGTGCAACCCCCTCCGCCCTAGCCCAGTTAAGCAGGGAACGGCGCCAGGCTATGGCGTGAGGGGCCGTTGGGGACTTCCACCTCTTGGTGATTAGACGTTTGGCTGTTATGAACCCCAGGTCAAGGAACCGGGTGGCTGTCCTGTGCTTCTTACTCCTACTGAACAAATGCAGTATGTGTGCCTCCCAGTGAAGGGGGATATCTCGAGAGGTACAGGTAGCTAGTGTAGATGTCACAGTAGCCCAGTATTCGCGCAGGTTGGGACAGTGCCATAACATGTGGAGCATGTCTGCGTTCAATAGGCGGCACCTAGGGCAGGCTGCATCTGATCTAGCAAAGTACTCATTGATTTGGGCTGGGGCGAGGTATGCCCGGTGCAATATAAAAAATTGAATTTGTTTAAAGCGCTGGTTACGAGGAATACGTGTCGGACCTCCCCGGATGGCGAACCACTCCCTGTCCGCGAATACTCTCCCTAAGGCTTCCTTCCAGTGTTGCTTCAGGGGGGTCAGGTCAATTTCTGTGTGCTGTCGGAGTGAGGACGCGAACCAACGAGTCAAGTGCCCCCCACTTCCCATCACATGTAGGTACTGTATCGTGAGGTGCGTGAGTGGTTCCTGAGCAAGATTACCCCACTTAGCTGCCAGCGAGGCTATAATCGCCCGATGTAATAAAAACTGTCCCGGGTATATGTTCTCCTCCGACATGAGTTCCTGGTATGGAATGAGGGAGCCATCCTGGTAAAGGACTCCTATATCTTGGATACCCTCTGTTCCCCAGTGACGCAATTCAGTTGCTGTGGTGCATATATCACCCCGTGGTGTACCCAGTAATAGGATGGCGGGGGCGTATGGTGTGAGGGCCCTAGTGAGGAAAAGGTTCCTACGGAAACACTTAAAGGCTATATTGAGTAGAAGCGCATCAAGGGGTCTAGGCTTTGTGCATGGGTGGAAGATATGTAGTAGTGTGTGATGTGGGATTGGAGGTTGTAGCGAGGCCGTATCTGCCAGATGCCGGGATGCGAGCCATCGGGCGATCCACTGGAGCTGGGAGGCCAAATAGTAATGTTCGAAGTTAGGCACCACCAACCCCCCCTGGTCTGCCGATAAATAGAGCTTCCCAATAGATACTCTGTGTCTGGACGTTCCCCATACAAAGCCCCTCACTACCCCTTCCCATTTGCGAAAGAAGGGAGGGGAAATAATAATTGGTAAGGTAGTGAAGTAGTAGAGGAGATGAGGGAGAACTACCATTTTTACGAGGGCAACCCTGCCCGAGATCGCCAGTGGAAGTGTCTGCCAGAAACCCATTTGTGACTGGATAGCTGTAGTGGCTCTGACTATGTTTCCCTCAAACAGATTCTCCCTAGTACGGTAGATGCGCACTCCCAGGTATCTAATGGGGTCAGTGCCCCATGTCATGCGAACGCCCCCATGGAATACCCCGGGTCAAGGGTCGTCTGCAGAAACGGAGAGAGAATGGATTTCGCGGCATTAACCCTCAGGCCCGAAGCCCTGGCAAAGTGAGTTAAGGATTTCTCCAAGGAGGGTGGGATGTCGTGAAGGTCCCGCACGTACATTAACAAATCATCAGCGTATAGCGAGATAACGTGCGAGCCGTCTCCCAGAGTGACTCCCATGTCCACATGCGCTCGGATGTGTGCAGCCAGTGGCTCCACCGCCAGCGTGAAGAGGAGGGGGGACAATGTGCATCCCTGTCGAGTCCCGCGCCTCACAAGTATAGGGTCCGATAAATAGGGGCCCGTCCGAACACGGACGGACGGGCTCCTATAAAGCAACCGAACCATGCTAAGGAAATAAGGCCCTATACCATACCGGGCTAGGGAGGCAAAGAGGAAGTTCCATTCAAGCTAATCAAACGCCTTCTCAAGGTCCAGCACCATGCAGCCCAACCTAGGCCACTTGAGATGGGCATACTCAGCCACCCTAAAGTATCGGCGGATGTTTAGAGCCGTGTTTCGTTGAGGGACGAACCCGTTCTGGTCCGTGTGTACCAAGGCGGGAACAAGGGGCACCAGGCGATTGGCTAAAACTTTGGCTAAAATTTTATAGTCAACGTTTAATATCGCTATCGGTCTATATGATTCGGGGGAGGTTGGGTCCTTTCCTGGCTTCAAAAGAGAAACCACGTTAGCCGCGCACATCGAGGGCGGTAGAGTCATGTCGGTAATTGCAGAGGCGTATAGGGAGTGCAGTCGGGGCACCAGAGTCTCCGCATATGTTTTAAAAAATTCGGTGAGGAGTCCATCGGGTCCCGGCGTCTTTCCGGACGCCAACGACCGTAATGTTTCACGAATTTCATCTTCTGTCAGGGGGGAGTCCAGAGTGAGGAGTTGGTCAAGCGTCAGTGTGGGCTGCTCCACTGTGGAGAGGAATGACCCACTGTGAGGGTTATTCCCCGACATCCGGGACGAATATAACCTGGTGTAGTGTGCTGTCATTACGGCATGGATGTCTCTCTTCGTACAACTCCTGTGGCCTAGTTCGTCCACTAAGAGTTGTTTAGGGCGTTGGGGGTGTTCTTGCCTAACTAAGTAAGCCAGCAATTTACCCGCTTTATCTGCTGTAGTGTGGGAACAAGCCGAGTGCGCCAAGAAGTTGTGACATCGTAGTCTTTCTAATAGCACTTCCCGCTCAGCATGGGCGTCATCAAGTTGTTTTTGCTTAGCAGGCCTGTCGATGGCCTGCGCTTCTAACCGGAGCAGTTGTTGCTCAATGGCAGATAGGGACGAGTCAAGCTGTTTACGGATGCTCCACGTGTGCCCAAGGCAATGCCCTCTGGTCACAACTTTGAATGCCTCCCACTCCGTCAGCACCGATTCCGCGGACCCCGAATTGAGATCAAAATATCCAATCACTGCTGACTCAAGGGAGCTCCGGAACGCACGGTCCTCCAAGGCTGCCGTCTGTAGACGCCAGGCTGGAATCGGGTGTACCTCGGTCTCCCACGCCAAGTGCATTATTTGTGGATTGTGGTCTGAGTGTGTCCGACCCAAGTATTCTGTGGACTGAAATAGGGGGGCTAGGGCCGCCGATGCTAAAATATGGTCCAGCCGTACGTGCAACTTATGGACTGGCGAAAAAAAGGAGTAAACCCTAGTGTGCGGGTGGCGTTCGCGCCAGACATCTGTCAATGACCAATGTCCCATCCAAGTGCATAGGGACTGGGCGTTCGATGAGGCTATGGTTCTATTCAGAGGGGGAAAGGAACGATCCAGAGAAACGTCCAGCACAGAGTTAAAATCGCCTCCCAGCAACTATGGAACCTCCCTCCATCTGGGGAGCAAAGCCGTTAGACTACAGAGGAATGCTCCCTGATCGGTGTTAGGGGCGTAGATGGAACCCAACAGGATAGGCTGTCCATTTAACCTACCCCTAAGCAGCACATACCGTCCAGCGGGTCTACCATCACCTCCTCCTCCTCCCATGGGACCCCGGCTTTTACCCAAATGAGTGCCCCTCTGGCCATGGATGAGTATTTAGTACTGTAGACCTGACCTCGCCAACAACGGCATAGTCGGTTGGCTTCTGGTTGCGTTAGATGCGTTTCTTGTAAGAGAGCGATGCTGACCGCTCTGCGCTGTAGGTAAGCATAGATGGAGTACCGCCTGGCAGGTGTGTGAATGTCGCTAACATTCCATGTGATTATATTTAGGTTCGTCATGGAAATGATGTAAATCTGTCTGTGCCCCTGTGTGAAGTGGACCCCCTCGGGGAGGGTATGCGCGGCGACAACAGGTCTCTGTGTACACCCTCGGGAATGGTATGCATGGCGGCAGCGGGTCTCTAAGCGAGGCGACTCTTCTAGGGGGAAAAATAAAATTTAGCATCCAAGGAACATGTAACATTATGAGAGCGGACCCCCAACAGGGAGATCAACCCAAACATTTGCGCCCATACATGGCAACTAGTTCAACGTCGTTGTTTGACTTCTGGGGGAACGCGGGATTAAAGGGGGTATGGGAGAGAAGGATCACGTGCATACTCCATCCCCCTTATTTATCCCTCTATGGTAAGAGGTAGAGCACTGGGTATGTGAGTGTGTATGATATGTCCCAGGAGCACATCTTGGAATAATGGGGACATGTAGACGAGCTAGAGCCCTTAGTCTCTGTTACTTGTAAATACGAGACGTTCGGGGGTGATGAGTGACCTGTTCTCAAATGATGGCATCCGAAGTCTGGGGAGTGACGTCCGGTGGCCGAGGCGAGCCAGCATCAGTCGACCATTCTGGTGTGGAGTCGGCACCTCCCCGGGGTCCCGACGGGGACCCGGTGGAACTTAATGGCGAAAGCAATCTAACAGGCTGAAGGGCCGCCGCAACCTGTAGTGCTTCTTGACGCTCCGACCTGATCTGTTCTGGATTTGGTGCCATGACGGACGACCATGTGTCTCTGCCCTTCTTCCTGCGGCGGCCGCGGCGGGGTCTCTTGTGCAGCTGGGGGTCTTCAGAGGGCCTAGGAGCCGTTGTCAGCCCGTTTTCTTCGAGCCAGTCCCAGGCCTCTGCAGGGGAATCAAAGTATCGGGTGTTGCCTTCCCGGATAACTCGAAGGCGGGCGGGAAAGAGTAGAGAGTATCGGAGTTCCAACTCTCTGAGTTGTTTCTTGACTGCGCCGAA
Source organism: Calotriton arnoldi (assembly GCA_963921515.1). NCBI lineage: Eukaryota > Metazoa > Chordata > Amphibia > Caudata > Salamandridae > Calotriton > Calotriton arnoldi. Next base: position 1,348,932 of record CAWUFW010001766.1, on the reverse strand, counting down.
GGTGGCTCGCCTCCTTTGTACTTGTGCAGTGTAGTCCGGGAAGAAGGAGACGGTGACATTTTTCACCTTGGGGCCGGGGTGTTTACCTATTTCCCGTAGTATTACATCTCTGTCCCTAAATTCATTAAGCGAAATAGGAAGGGACGAAGACGAGCCCCCGGAGGAGGCTTACGGGCTGGAACTCTGTGTGCCCATTCTACCACGAATTGTGGCGAGAGCGACCCCGGGGGAAACAGATCTCTCATACAGGATTCTGTGTAGCCCTCCGGATCCTGACCTTCTGACTCCTCCGGCAGGCCAATCACCCTCACATTATTGCGGCGCGACCTCCCTTTGGCATCATCCACTTTCTCCTCCAGTGTGCACATCCGATCCATCAGGTCCTGTAGTGTGGTTGTGAAATTACGGGATCTGGGCTGGAGTTCCGCCAGCGCTGCCTCAGTATCGTGGACCCTGTCAGATAGTTTGTGTTGATCTGCACGTAAAAGCGTGAAGTCGGAGATAATGGTGTCCATCCTACCCTCCAGGGAGGTGCGTGTCTGTTCCAGCGTGGTGCCTATCCTCTCCACCGCCACCAGTACCGAGTCCAATTTGGCTGCGATGTCAGGCTAGTTCGCACCCACTGGTGTTCCAGAAGTCTTGGGCACTCCTTCGGTCAGGTTCCGGGGGGGGGGCATCATGGTGGGTGTTGGAGCGGAGACGGCCCATGACTATCTGCCGAGCGCTCGGCATAGGGGACGAGATGTGGGTGTCCTCCGGTCACGGATTCCGCAGCACCTCGACCACCCTCCCAATGCCTCCGGACGGTGCTCCACCGCAGAGGCCAGCAGATGGGGGAAGGCACATGACTTTTTTAGGGGGGGATACTTGGAGCAGGGCCCGACCACACCTCGCCGCACGGTGGTGCGCAGAGAGAAGTGTCCAGAGAGGGCCGTCCTTCACCGTCTACCGCCCCACTATCTCAATGAGGCGCGCTCAGCAGAGCCCGCTCCGCTCGATTTCCAGTACTGCCACAGTCCTAGTAGGCCGGAACAGGGAAGATCTTGTGAGGAGGGACTAGGCCCGATCGGCCCCCGGACCCCTACCCACCCCCAGGTAGTCGCCCCAGTCGCAGGCAAGGATCCTTGCGTGGTTATACAGGGTCAGGAGCAGCATAGGCCCAAACCGGCCTCCGCACTGTTCCCTCACGCTACGTCGCCCAGGTATTTTCCCACTGCCGTGTCGCCACACAGCAGGGGGAAGGGGGGGGGGGCTAGGCCCGACCGACCCCCGGACCCCCCACTCCCCTCCGCAGTCCTGCAGCACTGCCGCAGGCTCACCTGTCGTGTCTCAGCCTCAATGGATGGGGGCATCACAAAATGGCATCCTCTATCACAGATGGGGACCTCCAGCCGCCGCCTCCACCGCCAAGGCCCCCTCAGGTAGCGTCCAGCGGCCCCAGGGGACGGCACACAGCACCGAGTCCAGCCGCTCCCAGCACAGTCTCAGCCCAGAAGTTCTTCTTGCCCCGTGACTGCAGGGGAGAAAGGGGAAGCCCCCCTTCTGCCTCAATGGGGGCTCCCCGCCGATGAAGCAGGCCAAATCTGCTCTGGTCTGTCCTCCAGGACGTGCAGCGGTGCAGCGGCTTCGTTACTGGGCCCAGCTGCATCCCTGTGTGACCAAGTCTCGCTGCAGGGGAGGGAAGGGGGAGGCCGCGCTCCAGTTCTATGGGGGCCCCCGCGATTATTAAGCCGGCTCCAGACCCAGGCGGGTCACCAAGGTAGCCCCGGTATTCACCACTGGCGCCGCGGGGTGTTGAGTCTGCTCCGGTCCACTTCAGTCCGCCTCAGAGCTCAACCAGGCACGCGGGAGGCCCCCAACCAGGCAATGAAGGCAGTCTGAGGGGCACCCCACCAGGGAAGGGACTCACCGCGCTCTCCGGGCCCCGCCGGACGATATCCGGTCGATATCTCCACGGGCCCTCGCCTCAGCGCGTAAACTCACGGGCAGGGAGATCCTCCTCACAGCCCAGCAAGGGCTCCTGACGGCTCCGTTGTTTCCGCCACTCCCGCCTCTCCTGTATTATGGCGCGCGGGAGGCCTCCACTCAGGCAACGTCGGCAGTCAGAAGGGCACCCCACCAGGGCAAAGACGCATCACCGGACGACATCCCGGCCGAAATCCCCACGTGGCCTCGCCTTCCCTCACAGTCTCTCAGGCGGGGGTGAGCTCCTCCTCCCAGCTCCACTAGGACTCCGTACGACTCTGTCGGTTCCGCCGGTCCCGACTCTCCGGTATTACGGCGGCCAGGACAGCCACACCGTGGGAGCCTGGGTCGCTGCTCTCCACTCAGTGCTGTGCCCCCTCTCGCCTATCGAGGGTCTCCACCACCCGGGCCCGCGCGCTTACCCCGCGCGCAGCAGGCCGCAGATCAGGGCTCCGTCACCTCGGCATCCTCCATATCAGGAGACCCCTCGTCGGGATCAGCAAGGGCTCCCCTACGCATTCCTGGGACGCAAGGTGAGTTTCCAGCTGCTATACCTCACGATTGCCAGGATAACCGGGGATAAGGCGCGGAGTGTCTTTAGAACACATCCGCCATGTTAGGTGCTTGGCCACGCCCCCCTTACATCAAATTCATGATAATACTTAAAAGCATATTTAGTTATACAAATGGTACAGAAAGCAAATAAATATTCATATATAATCATACAAATCCGAGAAGATGTGGAGAGAAATATAGCAAATATCTTTTTTATTTTTTGCAGAGTTTTATATAGCGCGAACTTGACCCGAATCGGGTGTCAGAGCGCTTTACATAGCACCAGTTACGTTACATTAGGACACACATTCATTTTTGTTAGGCACGGGGAGATTAAGTGATTTGCCCAGAATCACAGGATGTTCAGCATCATTGCTGAGACTCGAACCCAGTTCCCCAGGTTCGAGGTCGGACGCCCTAGCCGTTAGGCCAACTCCTCTCCCCTTTTCTTGTGCAGCAACTTTATAGAGAATCCTGTTTCCAATAAAGTGCAAGTGCTTCATATGATTAAATACAGTACCGTTATTCTAGAAAGACCCATTTTGCCCAAGTCATGGAGAAACAAAGTAGAAAATAAGAGGCATAAAGTGCATGGTGCAAGCATAGCTATCCGTCCTTAAACTACCACACTGCAAAGGACGAAATCTAGAACCTAAAAGCAGACAATGCAGATTCAGAATAAGTAATAAATAAGGTGATACATATTCATATATTCGCAAGTATCATGTATTGATTGATGTATTCCCAGAGATCCCAAACCAGAAGATTGGGACTCACTGCTACAACCACTGGATAGACTGCTCAAAAGGGACTCTCATTTTATCCCTCGCTAACGCTGGCCTCACTCAACCGTGTAGTGATCGGGGCCCAGATCTTTCACCCCATGCCTTTTTTCCTTCGCCCTTTCAGATTATACAGAGGGGTTTCTATGTTATATATGGCTAACATCCTAGCCCTCCAGCTACCAAATGTAGGAGGATCCACACTTAACCATTGCAAGGTGATACAGAGTCGAGCAATAGCCATTGCAAAAAATAAGAAACTTGTCTCTGCCCTTACCACCTCACTTGTCTCGGTAGTATCTAATACCCCCAAAATCATCAGGGCAGGAGTAATAGAGACCGATACGCCTAGAATCTTTTTTAAAAACTCCTCAATGTCCTGAACGAAGATAACCAACTTAGGACAAGAATAAAGCATATGGAGGGTATCGGCTGATTGTAACTCACCAGTGGCGGCTGGTCCATATGGGTGCCGGGGCGGCGCCCCACAAAAGAAACTGCTCACTGCAGTTCGGGCAACAGGAATGTAAGCAGATGAATTGACAGCTTTCACAATTCGTCTGTTTACATTTCCGGGCTGGCCTTTGCTTCACGGGTGAAAGTGCGCATGTCAACGCACAGCGCACGCAGGCGAGAGCAGGAGTCCAGAAGATGGTCTGACTGCGCATGTGAGAGAGGAGCGTTGCTCCTCACTCACATTCACAAACCATTAGGTATGCTGCGCATGCCTAGTGTAGTGCAGGCGTCTGAAGATAGGCTCCTGCTCGGGCGGTGATGTGTTTTTCGCAAAAACGCCCCATGCCCTATCAAATGCCAGGATACAGAGTGAACAAGGGTCAGCCGCCCGACCCCCCGTCGCATCCAGTCTCCTGATTTGGCAGTTAGTATTTCATGTTGAGCGGCAAAAGAAAAGAGCGGGGAGAAGTTAGTTCCACCACGTTGCAGAGGAGACGTGATGCGACGCGGGACCGGAGGAGATGCCTGGTAAGTTTTATTCATTAAATTAACCCCCACCCCCCCTCCCCACGCGTACCCCCACCCGAGTCATGCGACTGAATGATATGCTATTTTAGGGGTAAAAAAGAACAGCGTTGAAGGAACTTCTGTTACGTGACTTAGGACATGAGCGCTCAGTGTGCAAGATTTAGATTTAGATCTTGCGCGGTATTGCTGTGGGTGTCTTTATCTGGCAGAGTACTGGCATTTAAAACACCATTATGTACTGGCATAAAATGCCAGGCCCTCCGTCTCCGTAACCAGGAAAAGGGTGGGCGTAAATACTGGTCTTTTTGTAGGACCGGATGTTAAACTATAGGTTGTAGTGTTCGGAGAGCTGTCGCCGCCACTGAATTTAGTGAGATCGGAACCTAGCGTGCTAAGGACGCGGTTGCAAGTCTGGTGGCGAAGCACTAGCCCCAGCAGGGTACTGCCTCAAACAAATTCTAAGGGACCCATTTATTCTGCTTCAATTTACCAACTGCTTGCAGCCGGTGGTAAATTGAAAAGAAAAAGTCCCCAACATCAGGGATAACCAGTGCTTAATTTGAGCTGGTGGTTGTGAGTGTTTGTGTGCGTGAGGTTGTTTGCCATTTCTCAGTGGGAAAGAGTAGTGGACAGTGGAGGTGGGTGACCGACGGGGAAAAGGGAGAGCCATTACGGGCCTTTGTAATGTTTGGCATTCAGTGAAATAATGATGATGAAGTCTGAGGAATGGTGCACTTGCCGGCGGCTGGTGTCAGGAGTTGTGATTGGCCCTCGCTGCACATTGCTCGCTCCTTTAGAAGTGGAGCTGCGGCATTTGCTCCCTTGTGAAATGGATCCAAATATCCGAGTCAGGCCCAAAGCGAGAGATATGTGCTTACTGTGTAACATGTGCTTACAGTGGCCAGTCCTCTGATGTATGGCATTAAAACTAGCCCTGTGTACATGCCCCTAAGTTAACACTGATGCCAAAAACATGACACATTGACTTGCAAACAATGAATGTTAAAAACGTCGAGGGAATACATTTCAGCGATTTATTCCTCTCTTATTTTACATGTTTACTTGATCTTGCATTCCCCACGAGTTAGCTATTTTATAATGTTGTTGTTTATCTGTATTTTTTTCTGTGCATACTTTGAGGCTTGAGCCATGCCAGGTGTTTGAGGGGCTTTGATTGAGCACGCAGGCTAAAGCCAAACAAGGTGCCTGTCAGTGGGTTGGCCTCTCTGCAGAGCACACAGAACAATATTTGTGTATTCCATTTGCAACTGAAATTCTGTGGAAATGTGTGTGAAGGGGGTACACTGATGTCAAAATATTTGCAAGGCAAAAGTAAGAGAAATTAAAGTGCTTATATTTGAGGGAGTGCAGTGCATGTTGGGGGCGGTGAAGTGACAGAGATGTGAGGAAGGGCATTCGGGGAAGAGTGAAAAGAGGATGCTGAAGAGGAAAGAGAGGGGTTGAAGATGTGCAGATGGACAAGATATGCAGAGAAAAAGAGGATACATATCTAACATAAAGCACACATAATTGAAGGCCAAAACTCCTTCCACAGGCCTCAATGCTATTTAATTCACAGACTCACTATTTCAGAATTTCAGAATTTAAACATGTTCAATGTCAATTATTTATAAGAAATCATTGTTGTTACTCATTTATCTTAAACAGCTAACACCCAGTGACAAAGCCAATCATACTGACATGCTTTAGGCGTATGTCAGTTGCTGTGCCATTTTTCTGGATAAAATTACATCTCAGCGAGAAACCAAAATACCGGTCTGATGGCACACTATGGGAATCACAGAAATGTATTTGGCATGTTCCTTTATAGGAAGCACCCACTTTTTTCATCTCATTTAAAGACCTGTCTGCACATATTTCTATATGACTGGTTACAGCCAGCAGCTGTGGGTGCTTCCCGAAGTCTGGTTAGAGCATATTTTTCCAAAGTTAATGCTGCATGCAGTGCAAGACACTGGGCAAGCATACATTTTAAAGGGCTAAAGTTGTCATGCAGAACAATTTACATATTACAGTAACTGTTGAACAAATTAATGCAAGAAGATACGGGGAAGTTTTTAATGTGTTTAATATTTCAAGACTATACGTTCCCACTGCTTAATAAGCCTTGCTTTATCGCTGCATTCATTTGCTTTAAAATGCACCATTTGCCAATCTTTTTTAAATTTCTTTCTCAGGAGAGGGACTCTCCCTAGACCCCAGGTTTGTCCATTGAACTTGTTCACATCGCTAACTAGTGTTTTCTATTGGAAAGGGTAGAGCCAAAGCAGTCTTGCTTAGTACCCTAGCCCTCTTCAGAAGTCAGACTTGCTTGGCAACCCAGAAATTCTCTGAAATAATGTATGAGTTTTCTTTTATGAATGCCTAGAAGAACTGAATTTTTAGTCCATTTATCACAGAAATTAGTGCTGAAAATCGCACTAAAAAGATGCCAATTTTTTTAAAATGTCTTCACGGTGAGAACCCCCCCGCACCCTCCTGATTGCCGTCGGGCTCGCTCGCTGCGCTCGCTCGCATACGTTGATTCGTTCTGCATACGCCTCACCAGTTTCAAATTCCACCAGCCGCCACTGTAACTCACATCTATTGCATTCCCCCCCCCCTTTTTGGTGCCCCATTTAGCTACCTGTGCAGGTGTATAATAAAGGTTAAAAATAGACATGAAGTGTTGACTCCTAAGACTCCCTGTTATTAACACCTTACTTGCCAATTCCAGTGAATCCTCAACAAACATTCCCTCCATTCCAAACCTAGCTTCCCAATCGCATTCTGCAACTCAATATCATCAGGGGATCCCTGAATCAATAGCTCATATATTTTGCTGATCCGAGCCTTGTTCTTCAATGCTTCAACCACTGGTATTTTCGAAGTTGATCCTACGTCTTTCATATTTCTAGTGAGAAAGCATCATAGTTGTAGATACTTCAGAAAATCTCCTCTCGCTAACCCATATAACTCTTGTAGTTCTGAGAAGGATAATAACTGCCCCTCTCTATATAAATCACCCAAGGATTTAATCCCCCTCTTTCCCCATCTGAGCGTTACTTGGTCTTGGAATATTGACGGGAGGGTGACTGGTGCCATCAACGGTGTGCAAGCATTTAATTTTGGAATACTTAATTCCCCCTTAACTTACCTCCATACTCTATAAGCTGCTTTTAAGATTTTAAAATTCGCCTTTTTATAATAACTGAGTTCTAGCAGTTTAACCAGGCTGCCCGTGATATCACTACCCAAGACTAGTTCGTAAATAGTCGGTTTCTCTACGTCAAGAATCTTTACTAGGTCTACAGAAATCAGAATATCCATATGTTCCAACATGCAAGCCCAGTAGTAAATAAGGAAACTGGGGATTGCCCATCCTCCTCGCTGTCTTGGGAGAGCCATCCATTTAGATGCCCTTCTGGGTTTACGACACCCCATAAGAACCTATAGCAGATCCTTTCCAGGCTCGATATCCAGGAAGAGCTGATTTCTAAAGGGACATATAGAACTTTAAGTAAAATCGACATTTTGAGCACATTACTTCTGCCCAACAATAAAAGATGTAGATGATCCAATCGTTCCAGCTCTCTTCTGACATTATCAATAATTGGAGCCATATTCAGGTCAACAATTTTGTCGATGACAGATGTAATTTTAACACTGAGATAAACCACCTCGGAGACCACCTGTGGATCTAGACTACGTAAATTTTCTGTGCACAGAATCTGAGTTTTATCCGCATTTAATTTATATCCTGACCAAACTCCGAACTGGTCAGCTAAGGCCTTGACCTCTGGGAGTGCTGTAGTCAAATCAGTAGTGACTACCGCTATGTCATCAGCATATGCCAATGCTCTATACTCAACCATATTTGCTATCACCGGTTTGATAATACTATTTGCCTCAAGTTTTCCTAAAAAGGGATTGATATTTAGGGCGAATAGCAGAGGAGAACATGGGCATTCTTGCCTAGTGCCCCTTGTGATGTCGAATGGGGCTGAGTCCTGCCCTGCTATACGGATGATGGCCATAGGTGAAAAATACAATGCTCTAATTGCCCCAACAAATTCCTTACAGAAGCCTTTCAATTTCAAGACTGCCCACAGGAATTGCCATGAGACCCGATCGAACGATTTCTCAGCGTCTACTAAGATTACTTCTAATGGTGACTTGGTAGCTTGTGCCCAGTCCTAAAGGGCTATAACCCGACGGACATGGTCTGTCGTGTCTCTGCCTGGGATAAACCCATGCTGGTGCATTGAGACTAAAGAAGCTTTGATTTCACCCAAGAGACTTGCGAATATTTTGGAATAGATTTTACTATCGCAATTAATAAGAGATATTGGTCTGTATGAGCCCAAGTTCAAACCTGGCTTTCCTTTCTTTTTGAACACCACTATGGTGTTCTTCTGCCACGAAGGAGGCACATGTCCACTTAGGGCATGCAAAACAGTTCGCAGCATGTCCTGTTGTAACACCAGAAAAAGTGTTCTATAAAATTCCAATGGAATGCTATCAGGTCCAGAAGCCTTGCCCATAGCTAAAGAGTATTTAGCCGCTTCTATCTCTTCCCTGCTTATTGGGGCTTCCAACCTGTCATTTTGTTCATATGTAACCGTTGTTGCGTCAAGGTCTTTAAAAACATTTTCCCCAACCTCGACCTCTGAAAGAGTAATTTCCTCAGTATAGAGTTGCTTATAAAACTCCTTAAAAACACTGAGCACGCCCAGTGATGACTCATGTACTTGGCCTGACTAATCTCTAATCTTTGTGATTCAGTTGGTTACTTTTTGCTGCCACAGACGTTTTGCTAATAGCCGCCCTGTGTTCTCCCCCAACTCAAAAGATTCTGCCCTATATTGCGTAAATTTCATTGCCACTTCAGCCCCGAAGTACTGGTTAATTTTGGATTTCAAAATTGCTATTTCTTGTTGGCTCCCCTGGATATCTTGACCCTTAGCCACCTTAAACATAAGTTCAGTTTCTGCTGCTCTTAATTGCTCATACCAGAGGCGAATCTCGACCTGCTTTGTCTTTTGGTAGTGGAGAGAGAAGCTCAAGGTTTCCCCTCGAACCTCGGCTATAAAAGTGTCCCAAACTATAATGTCTGGCGCAGACCACCTGTTAGTCTCAAAACATTCTGAAACCCACTTAACCATATGATCTCTGTAAGCTTGATTAAATAGACGCTTTCTCTCAAAGGTCCAGACTGTTTGATCTCTGGTAATCCCTGTCATTGGGAATTCTATCACCAAGGGATTATGATCTGACACAGCCCTCGGAAAGTTCTCAATCTCAACCTGTCCCACTAATGTAGTTGAAACAAAGAAGTAATCGAGTCTTACTAATTTATTATGGGGAGCTGAATAAAATATAAAGCCTGGGCCGGATGCTTTATGTTTAGCCCAGATATCTGCCAGCCCATGTTCCCTCACCATACCTTGCAATGCCTTATAAACTCTCGACTTTTTCCCATGATACACTTAGGGGCTGATTCCGATTCGGGCAGGAAATCTCTCCGACCGAGCCGGACCCGGAGAGATTTCCGACCGAATCGGACCCTAGCAGTCCGACCGAACGAGTACGATGCGTTCGCATGCCATCGGACTCGATTCGGTCGGACTCCCATTGAAGTCAATGGGAGCCGGTCGTACAACGCGTACGCGGGCTCCCATTGACTCAATGGGTGTGAGGCAAACAAGGGCGCCCCCTATAGTGGGTACGCTTCGAAGCGGGTCGCGCCGTACACGCACAGGTAGGGGGGACCCATGGGTCCCCCCCTGTGTGCGACTCGCGCGGCTAGGCATACAGGGGGGTCCGACACGGACCCCCAAAGTGCGGCTCCGACTGCTCTTTTGAGCCGGACGGCGCGAGTCGGTCGGACTGCTCGCGGCGCGCATCGTACTTACCCGGCCGGGGAACGCCTCCATTGCGCGGTGCGAGTCGTGTCCGTGCGAGTCGGTCGGAGCGGTTGGGTCCCGCGAACGAGTCGGTCGGCGATTTCGCGTACGTTCGCATCGTACTCGCTCGCCCGGACACATGTCCGACTCGGTCGGAAACAGGGCGTCCGAATCGGATCCGGTAAAGCCGAATCCGATTCGGAGCCCTACCGGCCGAGATCGGAATTGACCCCTTAATCTCCATTGAGATCGTCTTGACTGTCTTTATGGATATTTAGGTCACCACAAAGGATTAAAGGGTATAGCCACAACATAAGCTCTATGTTTAGATAATCCAAGACCTCAGGCTCATCTAGATTAGAGCCATACACGGAGCAGATCGTAAAAGATGCATCGCCAGCGACCGTCCCAAATTCTGTGATGGCCCACCGCCCAAATTTATCTTCTCTGACTCGTTTACAGATACCCATCCCTCTTTTTGCGAAGATTGCCATCCCTGTTGATGTTGTCCCTTGGCGGGTACATGCTAATATGGTATACACCAGATACTTCAGCCACCCTCGCTTATTCCATGGTATATGAGTCTCTTGGAGGCACACCAGATCAGCCTGCGTGAATCGTAGACTCTTGGCTACTTTACCCCTTTTGTTCTTGTCATTAAGGCCACAAACATTTGCAGATCTGGATTTTATCTCCAGTCATTATGTTTGGGATTAGATAGCCGTACTCCTTCACTACTGTATGTTATGTTAATGCTCTCTACAAAAAACATTTTCTTACTCCTTACAAAGCTGAGAATGCTATGACAATTCATACAATAGTTACAACTGTTTTCTTTCCCCTCCCCCTCCCTCCAACCCTCCACCCCCCAAAACCCTTCTTCCCTCCTCCCCCCTGCCCCCACCAACTCTCACAAGCAGTTGGACCACCCAGGTCCTGTGATGGAGTGTTACCCTACCCGAATGCCCGTCCCAACCTTAAACCTAATGAAAACCAAAAAAGGCAGCCATCCCCACTACTACTGCTCCCCAAAGTGAAATGAAAAAACACCACCCACCAATATGCGCACCAAGATCCTAAGATCTCATTGCAAATCAAACTAAGAAATTTTCAGTGTCAAGCAAACTTATGGGAGGGTTTGTAAACACTCTTCGGCTTTAAACTCCGACGTAAAAAAAATGAAGCTTATCCCTCCAGACAACTTTCAACTTAGCTGAATTCATTAAAAAAGACCTGAGCTCCCATACTCTGGAATGGCTGAATCAGCTGGCGCAAACGCCAACGACGTTCCACCGTAGAGTGGCATAAATCAGGTCTGACAAAAAAGGTATAGCTATTGAAGGAGCCCTGCCGATTTGGTTGAGCCAGTTCAAAAATCACCTGACGAAGCAGAACATTTCCAACATGTATCAGAATCCCTCGAGGTTTGCTCCCTTCTACTGAAGCAGACCTCTTATGCTTGAATGGAAATCTGTGAGCATGTTGGATCTCCTGAGCCCAATCCCAGTTCCCCAGCTAGGGGAAAGCACCTTTAAAAAGGTCAACAACAAATTTCATCACGTTGTCCCCCTCCGCTCCCTCTGGGATACCTAGAACTTTCAAGTTATTACGTCTCAGTCTGTTTCCAAAATCTTCCAATTTCCATTGGGTGTTCATCATTTGATTTTCCAAGGAGTCTGTCATTTCTCTGTGCGATGAAGCCTCGCTTTCCAACGTTACAATCCTATTCTCTACTTCCACCATTCTCTCGGTAAACTCAAAGCACATTTTAGAGACTTTACGGATGGCCCCCTGCAATTTCCGGCAAGCTGTCTGGACTCTGCTGCTTTCTGAGTGTGTTTTTTCCGTTTGAGCCAAAATACTTTGATATATAGACTCTAATGAGGCGGCCTCCACTCCTCCTTGTGGAGAATTACCAATTGCTGTGCCATTCCCTTCCAAGACTGGAGAGATAGAATAATCCCAGAGAAGCCCTTGTGTTCTTGCTTAATTTTTGCTTAGTCTCTCCCGTGAAGATAATTTTTTGCCCCCTTTGACTGTGGCAGTATCCTTCAGGAGTTCGTCTTGTTTCCCCTCTAAGCTACTAGATTCGCTCTCTTGACTATGGCTCTCTGCATCCGACCAATCAGATATATCTGATAATGAGAAGAACTTATCCCCACATTCAGATTCCTGCCCCTGTTTACAGCTGGATTTACCACTAGGTGTGCCCTCCCTGTGTATAAGCTGGGGTGACTTATGTGTCTTGTGTGCCTCTGTTGGGCTCAGTTCTGCTCCAATTTATAGTCTGGGGATCCTGCCTTCCCTTCCCAGTTCTTCGGACCCCTCTGCTGTAGAGCGGCATGTCAAGTTTTGAATAGAGAGGGTTTTACTCACCCCTTCCCCTGTGCTTACCGGCTGAGATTGTTCCTCATGATGCACTGGGGTCCAGATGCTGCAGGGTGGGGGGACAACTCCCACCTCGCGATCCGCCGATGTCCCCTCCTCCTTCCCCCAGGATGCCGGGGAGAGGTTGGCCGGGTACTGTGGCTCCCTTCACTGCAGGAACTTTTCCACTCTCTCTATGAGCTATCGTTGTCCGCGGAGGCTTTTTGAATAGATTCGCCCAGGCTCCCTCGGACTCAGCAGTTCCCGCAGCAGAGCCCTTCATTACAGCCTTCGCTGAATCCGGAGTTACTTTCCCCACAGATTTCTTCATTAATATCGCTGTGTCCGGGTGGGCAGAACCCGATTCCAAGCCCGTAGCACCTCCGTGGCTCCTCGTTCCTCTTGCAGCTTTCGGCAGAGACATCACCTTCTCGTCCACCTTCTTGTCCGGCTCGGCCCCCAACAGCAGTGCCTGCCATGAGGAAGATCAGCCGCCTGCCGAGCTGTCTCCAAGCAAGGTACCCGTGGGTTAAGCGGGACGCAACTGCCCTGAAGAAGTCAGCCCGAAGTCTTGAGGGGTTCTTCAATCCTTTCATCTCTCTTTTCCAAGTGAGGAGGCCCGCATTTCAATTTGGTAGAACGGGCGGACGGGAGGGTACAAAACGGCCATGCTCAGACGACTGCCATCTTGCTTGGCTAGCTTTAGATCCAAGAGATTCTTTCAGAAGTTTTGATCCTAAACACCCCAACTTCTCTAAAGCATAACTCAGCGGTAGTGTTGAAAAATACCAGCCAGTTTTCCTACCCTTTTGAAAAGTCATATTTTCTTTTAAGAACTCAAGAAATCTACCACGTTTGACCCTCACCTTATTGGGGTTCTAACAACAGTTGCATCTGGTTTAATCAAACCTCATCGGCTGAAGTAAAAAAGTGGGGCAGTTGATGTGTCGTCTCACCCAGTGATATACAGGATTGCTCAATAATTTACTATCTTGTACTTTATTTCCAACATCTACATTTGACCCCTTGGCAGACCTTCGTGAGCAGTATGAAGTGAACTTCCCAATATAGCAAACAACACTCAAATCAAGTTCTAGTTAGTGTAATTTTTCATTGTGCATTATTAGTCCTACTCAGAGCTACTTCTGTTAATGCCTGGATGTCGATATGATCTAGCCATAGAGCGGCTTTAGGGTTGCTTTCTCGCTGATGACTGGTTTTACAGTGCCTCTTAGCATCCTCTATGTCATCATTTGCCAGAACATACTTGTTTTCAAAGAAATTCATGAGAATATATTAAAATATCTACGTATGTCTAGCTCACACCTGCACTTGCTCACTAGTTACCAAAAGGAAACTTGCAATTTTATACCAACCCACACAACAAATAAATAATCCCTACTTGGAACAATTGGCAACCTTAATAAGAAACCACTAAGTAACATTTCCAATTGTATGCTGAATCCTCCCAACCTTATTTCATGATAGGTTTGGCTGAAACATCAGTGAATCTTGTCTTATCTCATCTTTCCTCGTACCAACCTAGATGAAAAAATTGTAGTTTAATGATCTGGACCAACCACTTAGACCCACATTTGCATTTCACCAGGACAGCAAGCTGGAGCAAGATCACCTACGTAGATCTCAATATTACTGTGGATGGCGCTTTATTAATCACGGTGGTCCATCAAAAACCTACAGATAGAAATTCACTGCTATACTGTCTACCTGTGGGTCAGTTTTTCAAATACCTTTGTAATTGTACGAATGCAGAAAAATGTATTGAACAAGCAGAAGACCTAGAAAAACAACTACTACAAAGTGCATACCCCAATGAGCTGATAGGACAAGCCTACAAAAGAGTACTAAATACCCTGAGAGCAGCATTAATGGAAAAATCAGAAAAAAAGAAACAGGACCATATTACATTGGTCAAGACCTATGACCCTTTGTCCATCAAGATACTTATTGTGATTTAGAAACACACGGACATGCTGAACGTAAGAACTAATAAAGTACCATCTCTGCGATTTGCTTTTAAGCAAACCCAAAATTTATAAGAACAATTGGTGCACACAAGATATAAAGTGAGGAGGATTCAACAATCAGGAAATCAATCAATGGTTGCAAGCTGCGACCCTTGCATGATGTGCCTTTCAATTGTGTGTCAAACTTTAACTTCTTTTGCAGGCTCCTTTTTCACCAGGGACTCTAATAATGTGTCTTACACATAGAAAACAGTGCTGTGAATGGCCTCATCCTCTTTTAAGGCCATGGAGGAAGAGGAGAAGAGGCCCACGAAGAAGAAGAATGATGGGGTGAACAAACTTAGGGCTACCTGGGCCACTCTGAACCACAAGTCTCCATTTAGTCCAAGGTCCTTCAAGTGTACTAAGTAAAATATTTAGGCCATCATGGATATCACTACCACTGGACTATAAAGTTATCTCTCAGTGTACAAACACAGCAGTCTTGTGGTGAGGGCCTGTGTGAAAAGATGTAGTTGCCCAACAGCATGAATGCTCGATTGTGTGAAATTTGCATCGAACTAGAAAATAAATGCAAAGTGTTACTCTCAGTTATGAATTCAGTAGCATGTGAACACAGAATGCAACAATATATTTTGCAAAAAACATGAACTGTAAACTATATTTCTATACCTGTAGCACCTTACAAAAAATTACACCAGCATTTAATCCTGCTGTAAAACTTGTCTCAAAATATTCTGGGGCTGGTGTTAGAGGAAAAAAATTAACTCAGCCCTAAAATACACAGAAAGTGCATTTTGACTGATTGTAAGCAATAAATATGGATTTTGATAGGAAGATGTCCCAAGATGGAAATTTCGGCAACCTATATTTTGGGGTCTATGTTATTTCAAAATATGAAATTGCTATCTGTTTTCTCTTTTGTACTTTAAATTCAGCTTGCACGTTATCATAACACATATAACGGGTCTACCATCCATCTACACACAATATTAATGAGATCCATAGGGAAGGTTACACATCAGAATCCGATAGACACACTGTTATGGACACTTCCTCATAAACAAAGGACAACATCGCAGGTGCATGCATAGAAGATACAGACTCACACATCCTTCTTATAAATAGCACAGATCAGAGAAGAGCCACTATTTGATTCATCATTCACACACAATTAAGTACAATGCTCTATTGCTTGTTGGCAAGTCCCAATTCACATATAAATTCAAATTGGTAAGATTGCCTGAATGGAGAAAATGACTAAGGCAAAATCAGAACAGGCTAGAGCTTAGAGATCACAATATCTAATCCTCTGTGAGCTATCAGAGATTAAATTTCGAACCCTGTACTTTGAAGAACTTCAACACTTCACATAACTACTCTCCTGTATGCAGAGTTCACTTTGACGTGCATCAACAGCAATGAAATCCCCTGTGCTTCCAAGTGATTATGTGGCACGGAGAGAGCCCGGTTAGGAACCTGAAAGCGGCAAGAACTAACCATGAATGTATTATCCCATGTATCACACAAAAAAACAATGAAATACTTGTAGTCTGGAGTTGTAGAATTAGTCATAGATTTAGGAACTCCCTTCACACAATTTGTATTTGGGAAGATTGACCAAAGCTTAACAAGATCCTGCTCTGGAGTATCTTGTGCAATGTAATCTGGATTCTGTAATAGAGTTCTTGGCTACAGCCTTTGTTCAGTTGTACAGTCCTGTGTTTTGACTTTAGATCTGCATTTGTGTTGTTGGTTTGGTATTTAGGTTACTGGGAGCGTTCTTGGTTACTGCCTTAGTGCGGTGGTCGAAATAATGTTTATGGCCCTAGTAGACTGGGAAGATTCCTGGTTAAGGCCTTAGCTTGGTGGATGAGTTCTTTCTGACCTCAGTAGTAGACATTGGTGATCATAGTTAATGTTTTGGCAGTGTGTTGAGTTTTTCACAGCCTTAGCTTGACATTAAAGTTGAGTTGTTAGTTAAGGCTGTACCTCGGTGATAGAATTTTTGGTTATGGCTTCAGCTCAGTAGAACCTTTTGGTTGCAGACATAGCTTTTCAGTACCTTCCTTAGTTATGGCATTAGCTTAGTGGTAGAGCAATTGTTTACGGCTTTAGCTCAGTGGTGGTGCTCTTGGTTATGGTATTAGTTTGGTGGTGATGTTCATAGTTCTGACCTGAGCTCGGGTTAGAGTTTATGGCCTGTTTTAGCTCTGATGTAGAGTTCTTCATGGCTTTAGCATGCCATCTATGGCTTGGTTATTGCTTCACCTCTAAAGCAGAGGTCTTCATAATGGCTTTAGATCAGCTGTATAGTTTTTGGTTGTGGTCTTATGGACAGTGAATTTTCGCTTAACGTATATGCAAAAAATGAATAGCAGAAGAAGCGCTTATGATATTTAGAAGTGTTCTCATGGATGACATTCTTAAAGAGGCAAGGATTGAGAAAGGAATTGTTTAAATAGATGCATATTGAGTTGTCATCTTAAGGCAATGAAATGTGTAGTCTTTCTAAGATTAACTGGGAGGTCAGTCCATTCGGTAGTCATTGCCCTGTGAAGAACTCCTTTCTGGGCAGAGATGTCTTGAATAGTGGTTGTCTCCAGGAGCAGAGAGCCCTTACATCTTAAGCTTCTGGATCTGCCTGAGATGGTCAAGACTTTGGCTAAGGACTGTGGTCATGTAGTGCCTTGTAAGTGAGGACGCAGAATTGAAGCAAATCTTATCTTGAAGATGAGTCAGTAAAGGCCATAAAAGATAGGAGTCAAATTTATCTGCTTTGCTCACCAATCTGATAGCTGAGTGTAATACTGCTTTGATTAGTGTCATGTGTGCATGTTGGATACCAGCCGCAATGCCATTCCTGAACTCTAATCTCAAGATGACAACAGTGAGCACGACTGTCTTCAAATGATCAAGGGGGATTAGGTGCCTTATTTCCTTTAGCATATGAAGCTGGTAGTTCGCAGCTTTGGCAAGCTTGTTAATGCTTGGTATGCATGAAAGGGCAGGGTCAATTGTGAATCCCAGTGATTTGACTGATTGCGAAGGTGAATGAGCAAATCCATTCAGAATTAAAATGGTCAGAAGGGATGATAAAGCTTTCTTCACAGTGGACGATGAAAGAAGAAAATATGTTTGTACTGGTGAAGGAGGAAGTTATGCTTCATCCAAGACTGGAGCCTGCAAAGACACCTTCTGAAAGAGTTGATGGTGCTGATGGTTGTTGTTTTTTGGGCATAGCTGAGTGTCATCAGTAGATTTACACCTAGGTTTCTGATTATTAGGCCCATTGGCTTCATATAGATGTTAAAGTGAATCAGTGCCAGAATAGCTCCCGGGAGGCCCCTGGAGGCTAGTTGGTAAATACAGAGATGTAGACTGCAATTTTTACTAGAAGATTATGTGCTGAATGGAAGGAGGAGAATCATTTTAGGACATTACCTCTAATACCCATACAACATTCTATTGCTTCAATCACTCGATGGTAGTCAGTTGTATCAAAAGGAGCAGACCAGTCAATGAAGACATCAGGCTTGCATTGTGGTTGTCCAGAACATGATTAACATCACCAAGTATTTTTACAGTCACTGTTTTAGTATTGTAGCCTATTCTAAAGCCGGATTTATATTTGGATTGACATTGTTTTTTGACAATGTAAAAGATAAGTTGTTGTCCTATAACCTTTTCATTGGCTCTGCATACCCATAGCAGATTTGAAACTGGGTGGTGGTTGCACAGATCTAATCACAGTTTTTTGAGTATGGCAGATATCTGAATGATCTTCTGTGGGATGGGAAAGTCCTCTGCTTTAGGGATGCATTCAGCAGTGAGTGCCAGAGGCTGCAGAACAGAGAGACATTTGTTGCAATGATTTAAGAAGGAAGTACATCTTGAAAATAGTGGATGAATCTGTGTTTTCTGATAACACTTTAAAGATCATGTGGTGGAAGATGAATGAAATTGTCCGAATTTATTGACCATTTTAGGGAAGGTCAGCAGGAGGAGAGTGGAGGTCGAAGTTGCTTTTTACGTGTGAGACTTTTTCAGTGATTTTTGTTTAGCTCGGTTTTTTGAGTTCTTGGTGTAATAGTCTTAGTTTGATGGCACTGTTCTTAGTTATGGCAAGAGCTCATTGGTAGTGGTCTTTGTAAGGTCATTATCCCTTTGGTAGAGGCCTTCTCAGGCTCATCTGCCCCTTATATCTTAGGCACAGCTTAGAGTTGTTAGTTATGGTCTTAACTTGGTGGTAGATTTCTTAGCCATGGCTTGAGCTCAGGGCTAGAATTTGTGGTTATGTTTTAGATTTCAGCTTACATTTTCATAGCCACAGCTTAGCAGTGGATTTTATAGTTATGGCTGTAGATCAGTGGTAGAGTCCTTAGTTACAGATTCAACTTACTTGTTTTGTTCTTGGTTATGGTCTTAGCTTAATAGTAGAGGTCTTAGTTACAACTTTATTTTGGTGGTAGAGTACTTTGGTATGGTCTTAGCTTCGTTGTAGGGTTCTTAGCTATGACCTGAGTTCAGTGGTAGCGGTATCAGTGACTCCATTATCTCACTAGAAGAGTACTTCACAGCTTTAGCATGTCAGCATACTTATTTGTTACAGATTCTTGAAAATGACTTTAACTCAGCAGTACCATTTTTGATTCACATGTTAGCTTGGCATTTGAGTTCTTTGTTATGGCTGTAGCTCAACAATTGATTACGGCATTAGATTTGCAATAGTCTGCTTGGATAAGGTGTTAGTGCAACTATGTAATCAAAAACAGTCAAACAGGATGTAATAGTACTGCCAGAGGATGTACCTGAGTAAGAGGGTACAGTAATGTCTCATTTGTGTTAAAGATTTCTAAAGATGTAAGGCAAACCCTCGCCCACCAACCTAGGTGGCTTGCTTCATCACTGGGATTGCTTTATCCATCCAACATTCTTAGGGGGTGGATGAGCTCCATAGTTTACTAACAAGTGCTTTTTTTTTTTAAGGGGAATTTCATCCTTTTGTTTTTTAGAGGAGTCCAGTATGTAAGATGAAAGATCCCTATAGCTGGGGCAGCTCCTCCGTAATGGCGGAGGAGCGCCGCCCCCACCTAAAAGATGAAAAATAAAATGATAATAAAAACATTTTATTATTATTTTATTTTTGCCTATCGGAAAGCTCACACGAGTCTTCAGTGGAGCAGGGCCAGGCAATCCTGTGTGACAGGCATGGCAGGGGGAGGAGTGGTGGGCACCTTTAAGTGCGCATGTCACTTTGGCCGGCCATCTTAGGCCGTCCAAACTGACATGTGCATTTAGATTTCTTCAACCCAGCTGTGTTGCACGGCCGAGCTGGAAAAAGGCCACTGACTCCTAGGCACTGTCTGAGCGGCCAAGCAGGCCACTCAGACCAATCCCAGCACGTCTCTCATGCTGGTATTCCCAGCATGAGAGAAGCGCCTGGATTGGCTCTGGGAGCCTGTGCAGTGTGTTGCTGAGTAGAGGATTGGAAGAGAGGAGCAAGGCTACAGCCGTCGGAGCAGCAGGTAAGTGCAATTTTCATTTTTTAATTGTTTTCCTTCAAACCCCCCCACCCCGCTCCCCCCGCTCCCCCCGCTCCCCCAGCTCCCCACGACTAAACAATGCAAGCAGCCGCCACTGCCCTATAGATAGTCCAAAATATTTTTTATTAGTGGATTCTCGAGGGATGTTAAAAACAGAATGAATATAAGGATGTTAGGTATAACTAGTGCTTCCATTTCTCATTGATCTACATGTTTCAGCCCTGTTATTGGCCCCGTCCAGGTTCCCTGGCTTTCTTCACGACCTGGATCCCAATTTATAATATGGGCAGCGACGGTACTACATCCTATGGTGTTCAAGAGAGATATTGACTCATATACACCATACACTGTCCATTATACTGATACTCAGACATGTTGCCTGAAAATAATACAGTGCCTTCTTTAGTAGACAAACGTTTCTTTCTTCTCTGCTTTTCCAATACCTACCATAATTATTATGGAACAAACCGAGTTAGACTTCGATGAAGAAACAATAACAAACATCCTCACGGCCCATCACTATTGGTATTCCTAAACATTTCGCAATAGCTTTCTCAGTTTTGTGACTGGGAATCATTATCCCAACTAAAACTAGAAAGCCCAACCGTCTGCACAAAAATGACGGATAGATGACCAAACCCAATGATGAAACAACCATTTATTTTGGTGGGTGAGGGTTTGCCCTAAATATTTATAAATCCACACGACCGAGACATCACTCAGGCAGATCCTCTGGCAGTACCCTTATGTCCTGTTTGCCTGTTTTTGATTATTTAGTGCCTAACTGGGAGGAAGCAATCATGGATGGCCAACTCCTCTCTTCCCCTCTTTTTGATGATGAGTTAGCTCAACTATAGTCTCCTTGGCTGAGGTGTTAACTCAGCAACAGAGGTCTTGGTGTCATCCTTGGCTCAGTGAGAGATATTAGTTAAGTCATTAGTTGTTCATTAGAGTTCTTAGTTAAGATGTTAGCTCAGCAATAGTCTTCTTCATTAGGGTGCTAACTCAGCAACAGAGTTCTAGGATTCAATCTTGATAAGTGAGAGGGGGTTCTCGGTTAAGGCATTACTTAACCAGTAGGTTATAGGCTAGCATAGAATCTTCAGGCTTGGGCGCCCAGGCCTCAGAAGGATGCACATATTCTTTTTACCCGGGTAGTAATTCGTTGCTAGTCACCTGCATGGGTAGATGTTGTGATGTTCTTGCTGGTAAGCATCCCAAGATACAGAGCATTCATTGGTGCACTGACTGACTAGTCACTGATTCAAAGTTGAGGTGTGGCCGTCTTCACTCGGATTCTTTTCAGTGATTTCCACTCATGAGGCACCTCAGGGTAGAGGACACTTGAGACCTCTGAAGGTTCTCTTTGTGATTCCCAGGAGTGTCGATGACAGCGTGGGAGAAAGGAGCCTCCAGGGTAGGGTGCTGTTCAAAATACATCCCTTTGTGCAGACACTGATGCCTGAAAAACCTTCTGGGTCACATCAAAGGAAAAGCTGCAGCAAGTGAGAAGGGAAAAATAATCTGCATGAATTTGTACTTACTACAAAGAGTCTTTTCAAAGGAGCAGTGGAGGAGTGAGAGAGAGAGAATTGATTAAAAAAAAGTGAAGGACTTGAGAATGTTGAAACAAAGGTGGAAATCGGTGGAAGTGGAAAAGCGATGGTGAGGGAGAAAGAAATTAAGAGAGGGATAGATTGAAGGAGAGAGAGAGAGAGAGAGAGGGAGAGGAAGGGATAGTGGGGAAGGGAAGATAGAGACAGGAGTGTGGGAAGATATCAATAAAGACAGAGAAAAAGAAAAGCTAGATGGAGAAAAGGAAAGGGAGAGACATAAAGTTGAATGGAGAAAGCAAAAATAGAGATAGAGTGAGAAAGAATGAGCAAATAGAGGTATACACAAAGTTAGATTATGGGAGACAGACGTGAAATGATCTTACGAGAGAGAGAGAGAGAGAGAGAGAGGGAGAGAGATGTCGAAGACATTAATAAAGTGGAAAGGAGCGTATGGAAGCAAGAAAGATTTAGATGAAGTTAAAGAATGAGAGGTGCTAGGCAAGAGATGGGCCATAGAGAGCTAAAGGGAGAGGGAGACAGCGAGGGGAAGAAAGACACAGACATATGTAGGGAGGAAAGCAGAGACAGGTACACAAATGGGTGGTGAGAGAGACAAACCTGCAGATATGGTGAGAGAGACGTCCACATAAAAACAGCAAGAGAGATACAAACATGAAACACATAAAGGGGCACTGACTCACTGTGAGTCAACCCAGACATGAAACATTTGGAGTTCAAGAGGAAGAGATGCAAATACAAATGCAAATGTGGTCTCCAGCTCGAAAGGCGAATGGCAGTCTTGTTAATAAGGTACATGAAAGGAGTGGAGAAGGTCAATTATAACCTTGAATAAACTTCTAGGTGCTAGGACATACATTTAACACCTTTATTTAATGAAGTTTCTTGTGTGAGATAAATGAGCTTTAATATTGTTTTTAGTTTCTGTATGAAGTATGCTATTTGCCTACACTCAATACCTAATTAATTAATTTTTATTTTGTATGGTCCAGATATATATATATATATATATATAATGTTTGCTTTGTCCCTTGTGCTTTTAGTAATGATTTTATTAATCAACAAGTAAACCAATACAATATAATACAAGATGCAAATACATTAAGAGATGCACTGGTGATATTTGTGCTCGATTTCTTTGTAACAATTTTTATCAATTGATACAATAAATATATATTCATTCATTCACTGGTGCAACATACTTATTTAGATAGCGGGAGACGTATCTTAAGAGATGGTGAAAAAAGACAGTAGTAGAAACACTTGAGAAGATCTGGAGGAACAGATGCCTAACATCAATTAATAGGGAGCAGAAAAATAAGGCCGAATAGAATAGTTCAATGTGTTTATGTAGATTTAATACGTAGTGTATCTATCCAATGTACATAGTTAGAATATAAAACATGCTAAATACAGTGTTTAATTAAAAAAACAAAATTCAGCATCAAATCCGATACACAGTCTGTTTTTTAGTGTGATGTCCAGTCAGTCACTCTACCAACCTCATCATGGATTTGCAAATATATTGGAAGCTGTAATTAGAATGTGTATACATTTTGCTACAACTATTGTTTTTTAGAACGCATTTTGGGTCAATTCATCACTTGGGTAGAAACTGGATGTTTGTTCCATGGAAGAAGGTATATCTGCTTTTTGAGATATATGACTACCCGTATGTGGAGATACAGAGCATAAAGTTTCTAATGAAAATAAAGTGTGTATCGGATTTGTATGCAGGAACCCAACAATTTCTATGGATAGTGCATATAATGTTACCTGAAACCTTTTGAACTCTTATATGGATAATATTACTGTCCAATTTGTAAATAAATAGAGCTGCTTTTTCGAGCAGTTGCCTTGAAAAAGTGACGGGTGTCACGAGATACATGTTGCCTGTGTTTTTGTCTGTTCATTTCATGATCTATGTACAATATTGTTTTTCTTAGTCAGATTACTCCATGTAATGGTAGTCAAAGTATATTGATAAATGGGATTCAAATATCTATTACATGTTGATGAGGAGCCAAACATTAGTTTGGGAATCGTAGACAGAAAATAATGCTAATTATGAATCAAATATTTACTATACGTTGATAATTACACAAACATTGGTTTGCTATTAATGAGTTTGATATATTGCAACTAATAAAATGAATTTTGAGAATATGGAATTGCATTCTCAAATTTCTTAGCTGCCTCTTGAGGGATTTTCATGATACTTACACTCGGCTTTGAGTCAGCCCATTTAAAGTCATTGTCTTTTCCTATTGTCCTTTTGCAGCCATTGGCATGAGATATTATCAATCTCATCTTAGATCAGCCCACAGGCATTCAGCTCATTCTATTGGCTATCTCAAAGAGGTACCTTTGTCCACATACTTTGGGACCACCCAAAACTGAAACGCCGTGCAAGTCCTATGTAGAGAATTAGACTTAACAGAAGTAGTAACTTTACAATTATCATTACCTATGGTTCTTTAGAGGTAATGAAGGCCACAGACCTACCCAGGTACCATGAACTGTGAACCAACGTCTGGTAGTAGCAAAAAGAGACTGCTAGGAAATGAGGAGTCCCACCTCAACCACGGAATAGACGAGCAGCAGGGACTGCCGATGGAAGTTGAAAGGAAGATCTACATGCATGCCAACATTTAAGAACAGGAAAGTGGGAACATTTTTAAAAACAATTGGAGGAACATATTTTCTCCTTCGACTTCTGTTGAAGTGAAGGCAATTTGAGGCCACAAACAGCTAAAATTAAGACATTTTTGGCTTAAAAAATCATGAGTCTGCTGCCTGAATCGAGTCCGTTGGTATGTATGGATCTATCAAAGCCGGAGCAACCCCAAGAAATTTGCCAAAATGTGGAGGTGCAGGGTGTAAGACAATAACTAGAGAAAAAGAGAAAATGTGTGGAAAAATAACTGTTTCTGTTAAATTCTAAAGGGCTAAGAAATCGAACCAAAAAGTGGAACAGTTTGCCCAGACACCTTATGTTCTAGTTCATCCTCTTTCATAACTCAGAACTTTTAATGTCAGAATGTAGAACTGGTGTGCCACTCCACTGCTCTGAACCCCCTCTTCCAAACAACCTTCCCCCTTTAGAGTGCCACCCGGCCTCTACTATATTTTGTTCCAAGCATACAACTAGAGGGTCAGGCACGGCCTGAAGGTATAGATGAAAGTGGAGTGAATGCTTGAGGTTCACTCGGTGACACTATAAGGATGTAGTGCATCTGCGGTCACTTATCAAAGTGGTGGGCCCACGATACGAGGAGAAGCAGACCTCACACTAGTGGCGAGGCCAGTCGGTCCTCCTTGTGTGCGGAGCAGCCATCACCCTGTCGGCGCCTGACAGCTCCTGTGGAGCCTGAAGCCATATGTACGCTGCCGCACATCAGCCCGGTGCAGTGCTCTCTGGCGGGAGTAGATGAGTGCTCACCGGTGTTCGCGGAGCTGGTCCGATCCTGCGGGGTAGGAGGTCACCATAGCCTCTGCTCCTACACCCGCCTGCACCGGCAACACTGCCCTTCCACTGCCTGCGGAGCTCCCTCTTTGTGCGGTGCATCGGCTGGCCACGAGGTCGCAGCGCCAACTTGCTGTAAGCACATGGACCCCAGTCCTAGTCCAGCAGTGGCATAGAGAAGCGGGCCTAGCATTCTGTGCATTCTGGGCATTCCTGTGTGTGCCCATTCAGCGTGGGTTCCTGAGTGTGGGCTCCCCTCCCCATTGTCCTTCCCAGCAATCTCCTGCATTCCTCATTGCTACCCTGCCAAGGAGCAGTGTGACCAAAGCCTGCTCCTGCCTGTTGCCTGGACCATCTGGGATTGGATGTGGCTCTGCTGCTGTGCCAACCGGACAGAGGGTTTCTCACTGCAGACCGCACCGGTGAGTGCAATCATACACTCCAGAAGAGACCTACACCCACAACTGCATGCTAGCTTCCCCCTGGTGAGGGTACCTAATGAGAGGTGCACATGTGAAACTTTGGGACTCTGCACCCTGCTGGCCTCTTCAACAACTCACATGAGGTGATCTGGAAGAGGACATGTCTGCCAAGCTTCAAAACACACCACCGCCTGCCCCCCAGCGAGGCGCACAGCGCTGTGTAGCCCCTCTATCACTGTTCAGCCAACTGGTGGATCCTGCAATGGCCGCACCTCAATGGCGCCAGTGGATTGGATAACTCCAACACTATTTTTGCACCACCCGTGAAACTGATGGCGCCTTGTAATGGTCCATGATGCTCTACGTGGGCGGTGCCGAGCTGTGCGAACTGTTTGAGCACTTACCTAACACTGGAGGGGACGATGTTTTCGATGCAGCAGTGGCCGCCCTCAACAGGCACTTCGACCCGCAACTAAACCCGGACTATGAGAGGTTCAAATTACGACAAGCTCGCCAGATGGACAGCAAGTCCTTGGATGCATTGCACATGCGCCTGCACAAGGTGGCAAACACCTGCACCGTTATCGATCAGACTGATGAGATCAGGGCAAAGTTATCCCAAGGCTGTCGATCCTCCACCCTGCACAAGCTAATTCTCCACCAGCCAGGCATCTACCTTGATGAAATCCTAATCCTTGCCAAGTCACACGAACAGGCAGATGCCGGGGCCGAAGATATGGAAACTGCACCCCCATTCATGCCCACGCACACAGTAAAGATCAGGGAGGAGCGAGTTGATGCTATTCAGTGGCTCCCCACATGCCAGCACACCATCGCCCAGTGAGACAGCCCGCAAGAGGGTGCATGAACTGTGGCACGCAGCACCGGACACCGAACTCATGCCCAGCTCAAGGGAAATCTTGTTCAAAATGCGGCCACATGAACCACATCACCAAAGTATGCCGCAATGGCGCTCCAGCCAACAGCTCAGGACAATGAGGGAGAAGGCGTTCCACTCTCCACCAGCTCTCCCTACTTGAAGACGAGCGTCTCTCGAAATGCCGGGAACTAGTAGCCAGCCCTGAAGACGATGGCGAGGCCTTCAATATATCATTCGCAGGCAGGGAGAATCACTGGAAAAGACTACCGCCAAGGGGCAAGGTACTCATCAGAAAAATAGAATTCACTGCTCTCATAGACACAGGCGTATCCATAAATGTCATGGACGTCACATCACCCATTTAAAAAAACTGTCACCGTGCCCACAAATAGCACCCACCAAGGCCAGAATCTACACGTACGGAGGGCAGAACTCCTACCTCTGAGAGGAGTGATCAGAGTCACAGTTGCAAGTGAGGGTCAGACATCAACCACACAAGCCAGATTTCATATGACCAAAGGCAGCGCCGGCCTCCTCCTTGGATGCTACATGGTGGAGGACCTCATGCTAGTGTTCTTCGCCCGCTAAGTACACGAATCTCATGCGGCGTACATCCTTGAGGAATTCCTGCAACTATTTAGAGGCCTCAAGGGCCTGAAAGTCAAACTGCAAATTGATGAAACCATCTGACCCATGGCGCTCTAGCAAAGAAGAGTACCCTTTTACCTCTGGACCAGCTCGAACAGCTCGAACAGCTCGAACAGCTAGGAGTCATCGAGAGAGTGACCGGACCCACACCATGGATGTCACCCCTAGTTATAACCTCTAAACCCAAGCAACAAGGGCCATCAATTTGTGTGTGGACATGAGGCTGCCAAACAAGGCAATCCACCATGAGCGACACATCTCCCCCACCATAGACCTCAACGGAGCTCGCTGGTTCTCAAAAATATATCTGAATGCGGGGTACCACTAGCTGGAGCTGCATGAAGTGAGTAGGTACATTACCACCTTCTCGACCCACATTGGGCTCCACCGATACGGCACCTAAACTTTTATTTTCTTCTTTATTTGCATTTCAACACGAAAGAAAACAGTCATGTTCATGTACAAATCATATCGCCATGGGGGGGGGGGATGGCGCACCAAGTAATCAGTATACATCCACATAACTTACATAAACGAATCACCAGGGCCTTCCAGTATACTTGCTATCAGTTCACAGTTGTCAGCAAATGTAGTACATTTGTCCCTCTGTCCTTGATCCACTTTAGCATATCAATTCTTCGGCATTGAAACTATCGCTCCCCATGCAAACTTCCCCCACTCACACCCACCCCCCATTAGCTTCCACACATAAGCTCTGCATGTTACCTAATAGGCTATAATAATGTCGGTTGCATCAACTTTATCGTCCCCTAGTGTGGGGAACGAGACTCCTGTCGTCCCACTTAGAGTTTTAATCCCTATAGTAGAGGCATAGAGATCAACTTTTCATCCTCCGCCGGATCTGTGTCCCTCCCACCCGGGAAGGGGGACCCTTATTTATCAACTTCTCCCTCCTCTGACATGGAGGCTAGTGTTTGAGTCATGGTACCCCAGGAGAGCAAATCATCAGGCAATTTATCATCCCTCCCCGTGTGCTTCATGTGTGCCTCCTCCGCTCCTGCCCACTCAATCATATCCTTTCTCCAATTTTGTATCTGGGGGGGACCTGCCAAGCCACCGTATCGCTATTCGTCTTTTGGCCACTATAAGGCCCAGATTCACAAAACGCCTCTTCAATTTCTTTTTTGGATTAGTTGGGAGTAGGCCCAGCAGACTTTGTTGGAGTGTGGTTGACACCTCACACCCAGCAGCCTCCTTAATATGAGATAGCACTTCTGCCCAATAAACTGCTATGACCGTGCTTTGCCAGACCAGATGAATAAAATCGCCCCTCCCCCCTTGACCACACCTGGGACACGCAGATGATCTGCTAGGATAAATAGTGTGGAGCCGTTGTGGAGACTGGCCACATGTACATAATTGTATTGCACCAGTTTAAAACGTGGGTTTAAAGACACTGTGCGCACTGCCTCATGAATATTGACCCAATCCCTATCTGCCAAGGGCACCTCACACTCCTGTTGCCATGTTTCTTCCACCCTGAGTGGCTTCTCGTGGCGGTCAGCCCTCAGCGCCCGGTACAAGTGTGTTATATGTCTACGGCCCCCAGCCTGGGACAGAAGTGCAACCAATGTAGATGAAGGTCTAGGGGCTTCAGGAAACGTCGGCCCTAGTTGTCGGGCCGTTGCTGCTATCTTCGTATATTGTAAAAATAGTTTGTGCCCAAGCGCGAATGTCTCTATGGCATCCTGAAGCGTGATGCATCGGTCGCTCAGATTTAAATCAGAAAACGTTATGCATCCCCCTTCTTTCCATTTGTCTGTTGACATATCATGCGCAATCAGAGCAAAAGTGTGCACTAACCACAAATCTAAGCAGGGAGCATACGGGGTACGCCACAACACCCTACATACCGTCCGTTCCCAGATCCGACACAAAAGTCGAATTATTTGGGACAATGACTCAGGGGGCCTCTACCCCCGCAACAACATCTCGCCCAGTCAAAATCCACTGGCACCTAAACTTTGGTATATCGAATGCAGCTGAGGTATTCCAAGATGTGATCAGAGAAACCCTATTGGGGCTGATAGGGGTGATCAACATGAGTGATAACATTCTTATTTACTCAAACACACTGGAAGGTCACCACATGCATCTTAGAGCCACCCTACAGAGACTGGCAGATAGCAGACTCACCCGCCACAGGAAGAAATGTTTCTTTTACACCAACTCAGTCGAATTCTTTGGCTACCGGTTCTTCAGTTCAGGGATCCAGGTAGATCCAAAGAAGGTAGATGCCATAAGAATGGCAGCCATCCCACAAAACGCCTCCGAGGTCAGACGTTTCCTGGGCATGGCAAACTACTGTGGGCGGTTCATCACCAATCTGGCCACCCTATCAGAACTGACCAAGCATGATCGTCTCTGGGACTGGGACAGCCAGGTGGAACAGGCATTCAAGAATGTGAAAGAGGCACTCCTGGCAGACGCCACAATGGCCTACTTCGACCCCGGCGCCAGACGGATTTGGTCGTAGATGCTAACCCGGTGGGCCTAGGCACTGTCTCACTGCAGGAAAAAGAAGGATGTCCCTGGCTCCCCATAGCATATGCGAGTAGGGCACTCACTAATACAGAGACGTGCTACACCCAGATTGAGAGGAAAGCATTGGTGATCCGATGGGCATGCAGGCACTTCCACCTGTACCCCTTTGGCCAGCAATTCTGCGTTATGACCGACCACAAGCCCCTGGTCCCTCTTTTTACTGGTACTGCCAAGAATGGGCCATCTTGGATCAAACGATGGGCATTGCAGCTCCAGCTCTACTCCTTCAAAATCATGTACAGGCCTGGCACGAACAACCCGGAGGACTATCTGTCCCGCGAACTTGCAGTAGCGCCAGGTGACAACAGCTCATCTGAGACAGATTAAGGGGCCGAGAAAATCGTACAGATGATGATGCATGAGTCGTGCCCTAAAGCCCTATCACTGAATGAGATCCGTGAAGCCTCCGAGCAAGACCCCAGCATAGCCAAAGCCAAGGAAGCGCTGCACAGACGGCAGTGGAAGAGTTTTCTAGAAGGCGTAAGAACACTTACAACCGCAAAGTAAGCAGCCAGGAACCAACCCTGGCGAGTGCGCAACAAACTCAGCACAAGCAGCACTGGTCTCCTGCTACGAGGGCACTAAATAGTAATGCTAAAAAGCCTGTGGGCCCAGTGTAGCAAGGTGGAAATATGTGGTATGGCTGGGAGCCCTTACCATGTGATATTAACACAATACCCAAAAGTAGACCTCAGATTCACACTAGTAATCCTTAACTCAGTCCTGGTAGAGTGGCAAAGAGCAGCCAGGCTTACTTAGAGAAGCATGTGTTAAGCATTTCAGAGCACCAAAATGGACGATAAGTAATTGACATGACAAAAGAAATCCGAAACCAATTTATAAATATAGAGCTTGCTTTTATATAAATTTAGACATCAAAATGAAGTCAATACAGTTCACATAACTGCAGTTATAGATTTTACAGTGTGTAATAAATCAATACTTTGCAGAGCTCTCAAACTTTACCATTGCAATCAATGGAGAAAACACTGTGTGACACTCGGTCACTTGCGAGGTGAGTTCAACGGAATCCACTTGGAGTTAAGGCCTTGCCGGTCCACAAACCAAGCTTCAACAGTCAGAACAATTTTACCTTGCCCGGGGAGTCCAGGTGCAGAGGTGACTTGGCTGTCCTTGGTGCTGACCAGGGATCTGCGGTAGCTATCAAAAAGCAGTACTTGTGACACTCGGTCATTTGCAGGTTGGGTTTCAGAGGAGCCCTTTGGAGGAAAAGCTTGGAGGGGCCCCTGGACCAGGAATGACCAAACAGAACAGCTCTCAGGCATCTCAGGTGCAGAGGTGTACCTGGCTATCCGTGGTGCTGAATGGGAGCTGCAGGGGCTGACTTTACCAGGCGTGTCAACGCTGACAGGTTTGGGATGCAAATGCTCGACAACTGCACCACAGAAGTTGAGGGTCGATGATGTAGGATGTTTCCCTCTTCTTGGAGCGTCGAGTAAAGCAGTCAGTAGTCATCCAGACCACCAACAAACCTTGGCCACAGCAAATGTAGCAATGTAGCATATCTTCTTCTAGACTTCCTGGGAACGCTGTAGATGGCTGAGACTCGATGAGGTTCAGGACTATGCTTCACAAAAGGCAGCTGGCTGGTTACTTTCGGGCTTGTCCTCGACGGAGCCTCGACAGTCCTTCTTTGGTCTTGGAAGTGCGGTTGGTACCTGCCGACTGCAGGGGACTAGTACCTCTAGGCCTAGGGAGTCCTGGTGAAGTCTTTCAGTTGCTGAGGTGTTCACCTTCCTTTTGGAACCAGTCTCTGGTCCGGGACGAGTCGTAGTCCAGCGGGTGAAGGGGGGTGTCACATGTGGAGAGCTTTGCGCTTTCTCTTTGTGGAGTCCTGCCTTGTGCAGACATGGGTCTCTTCTTTGTCATTCAGAGCAGATCTGGAGTTCTGGTGTCAGGGGTGCCTCCTAAATCCTGGATTTAGGGGGTGTTTAGGGGTGTGAGGGTCATTAGCCAATGGGCTACTGATCCTGCGACTAATCCCCCCCTGAGGAGACCACATCAGGGGAGTGTATGTCACCAAACTACCCAGAACCCACTATTTTTGGGACTTTTCAAGATGGTTCGAGCTATCCCTGGCTGTACAGACCAGCTAGCCCACCCTAGACGTGTGGCTAGCCTTTGGGGGTTGTACGCATCCTGAATATCTAATTTTCCGCCTGCTCGCAAACACGAGTGTCTGGGGGCAGGGGACTCTTTGGCTCCATTGGGAGACAAGTCACTTACATATCAGAGGCGGTGTGGCCTTTGAGGCTCACTGCCCTGATGGGTCATTCACTAGCCATCCTGGGTGGGCTCAGGTGTGACCTCCTTCATGCCTAGGCCTTTTGTCTCCGTCCTCTGGGAGAGATAGCACTACCCAGCAGGAGGGCAGACTTCTGTCTTGGCAGCTACTGGCTTGGAAAGTCGCCAAAGCACAGGGAGACTGAGGCGACTTGAGGGCAACCTCTAAGGATGCCACCTTGGTACATGCCAGCTCACTCTTGACACGAGAATCTTGTCAGGGGTGAAAAAGCACGATGTTTGGGACCAAACACGACTGAATTCGGTGGAGCTGCCTAACTCGGGATCGTCCTGTAGCCAGTCCAGGTTAATCTATGGACCGCCGCTCACTTACAGTGATCTTTAGTGGAAAGATCACTGAAAGGACATGCATGCTTGCACATACATGTCCACACCATTAATATAAAGCCCTGCCTCTTGGCCTATAGGAGGCCTATCTTAGGGGTGGCTTACTTATATTAAGGCAGCGAGGAGACCCTGTCACACATGGTGTGTGCAGGGTCGATCTCAAGGAGGGGAGCTGCTTGTGCAGACTGTGATGGCAGATCCGCTGACTTTGTTTACTCGGGTCACTCAGGGTGGCACAAATAGTGCTGCCGCCCTGGTGACCCCTTTAACACCCTGGCCCTGGGTACCACTAGTACCATCTACTAGGGACATACAAGGGTGTGTAGGAAAGTAGGATCTGCTTTCATGGTTACTCCCACTTTTTGCTGGTGTCATACTGTTTTTCTGACTAGTCTGACTGGGATCCTGCTAATCAGGACCCCAGTTATTGTGCTTCCTCCCTAAATTGGCCATGGTGAGTACCTTGGTACAGTCCTAGTTGGCTGCTGGTGTACCCTAGTAAGTCCCTAGTATATGGTACTAAGTTACCTAGGTACACCAGGGGTCCCCCATGGGCTGCTGCATGTATTGTGCCACCCATAAGGGACCCTCCAAACTCTGACTTCAGGCCTGCCATTGCAACCTGTGTGAGGTGGTGCTTACATCTCTCATGAAAGATATAAGGTTCCTTCTATCTAACATCACTGCACTTAAAACCTCTAAGTCACCCCTCTAGTAGGCCTTCCAAGGGTGGTTAAAGCATCTTGCCAATTGGGTGTATAAATTCACATTACCTTTGAGAGAAAGGGCGCTGGCACTGGGGCCTGGTTAGCAGGTTGCAGTGCACTTTCAGATCTATTACCACAGCATCTAGAGCACAAAGAGTGGCCGGGGGGTGACCATCCAAAAAGGGCCCCTTCCTTCACCCAGATAGTGGAACTGGTGCACTAGGGACATCAGGGGATTGTGAAAACAAAAGCTCGCCTCAGAGACTAAGTGTGGTTCCCAGGGATGGACAAGCAGGTTGACGAACAAGTTCGCAATTGCCATTCTTGCACCATCACGAGCGTAGACCCACCGTATGATCCAGTAATCACAGAGGAAGCCTGCACTACACTGTGGTCACGAACCAGCATGGACTTTGGCAGCTTCCTCGATGGCATGCTCACTGCTGTGATTATAGACAGTCACTCGAAGTTTCCAGTGGTGTAACTTGTCAGGTCAACCGCATTTGGGAATGTCAAGCCAATGCTCGAGAAAGTATTTGCTCTCCTGGGCCACCCTGATGAAATGTCAACTGACAACGGACCACTCTTTCAAGGCCAAGATTTCCAAACCTGCCTCCAAAGCTTGCACATCCGACACAGGAAGATAACCCCACAGTGGCCTCAGGTGAACGGAGAAGACGAGCTCTTCATGCACACCCTGACCAGAGCCCTCAGGATTGGGGTGGAGCTCGGTAAGGGCGCTGAGTGCTGCCTACACCGCTTCCTGAGAGCCTACCGCCAGACACCTTACAGCACCACCGTTTGCGCTCCCAGTGACCTACTACTGAGAAGGCACACCGAGACTTCATCCCAACTGGGCCGAGCTGGAGCCCAGCAGAAATAGACATTCAGGCCACCCAAAAAAACCGACAGGCCACGAACAACAGGGCCAGCCAGTATCGAAGAGCGATGACCCCCTACCTCGCTGTCGGTGATCGGGTGGTTCTGGAAGACCGTCATCCCAGAGGGAAGTTTTGAACACCCTTTAAAAAAGAAGAGTGGAAAATCACCGCCATAAAAGGGACAATGGTGACTGCCCGGCGTGAATAGACTACAGTGTCACGCAATGTGTCATGGTTTAAACGTGTCAAGCATCAACCGAACGGCCGCTGCAACTACTCCCACATAGCTGAGGATCCCGACACATCAGAAGCTGAGGTCTCCAGGCCCCTCATGAACATGCCACCGTCCAGTCCTGAACCGTAAGTGGTGACTGCACCAGCCCTTGTCAGATGCCCACCATCCAGCCAAGCAGACCAGAGCGACAGGCACGCCGAGAACCCGAGAGAGAGCGGACGCGGCCAGAGGTATGGACTCCAGCCCAATCCAGCACCCAGCCAGAGACTGAAAGGCTATGTATGAGATGGTTAAAATGTTCATGTTTGGCGTTTAATGTTATACAGTAGTAAAAGTTAGAAGGGATGCTTGTGCCACCCGGTTTCTACTATATTTTGCTGGAAACACACAACCAGAAGTGCCGGGCGCGGGCCGAAGGTATAAATAAAAGCAGTGTGAAAGTTTGTGGTTCAGTCAGCTACCCTATAAGTGTATAGTGCGCGTGCAGTCTATTATCAGAGTGGTGGACCCACGACAGGAGGAATAGCTGACCTCACATCCTCCCAACGAACCTCGGACATGCAGCTGTCACTTGGTAATCCAATTCGGGAAAGGAATATAATAAAACGTTGTTAAAAAAATTATTAAATTGCACAATAATTAATTTTATCCAATTGCCCAGATATAATTATATTTTCGGACAACTCAAACGGAGAGGTAGAGAAAGATGTGCGAGGAACACGCACACAAATATACGCAAGCACGCACATCCACGCAAACTCGCATAGGTGCGCACACACGTACGACGGAGCAAATTGTTTCAGTTTTCATCAAATATAATTAGAATTATCTTTTAAGTAACCGACAATGGGCTTGTTAGTGGTGAAATCACAAACCAGAGGGAGAACAAGAGGTCTTTATGCCCCGTGGAACACGAGCTTTTCTGCACAAAGGAACTCTCTGTGCTCTGCTTGTTTACGTGAAATTCGATTCACTTTAATAGTCCCAAAAAATGCAAGTGTGGGCTGGGAACTGAGACTCACACATTACTCACGGGCTGAATTGAAAGTTAAAGTCGATGATTTGGGGTCACGTTTCTGTTTTGCTTAATTCTCTCTTTCCTGCAGTTTGACTGCAAATGGGACAGTGTATGTGGAGGCTGTCAGGGAAGCATGGTAAAATATAACTCGGATTTTTTTTTTTTAAACAAGCATTGGCAAGTTTATTAGGCCTGGCATTGGCTGCCAGGCGTTTGACTTTGTCAATGCTTGTTTTCTTTTGTCATTCTTTTGGAAAGCTGCTGTGCAATCACCAATATAACAAAAAAAACACTAGCTACAAGCAAAAAACGTTTTTTTGGGGACTCAAATTGGGCACAATTCGCCATAGTAGCCTCTGTAAGAAAAGCCTTGAGTGTGGATATACTTTTGAAATGACAGGATGCCATCACTCACTGTGAGGTTAGCCAGTGGCGGAAGTGAGCTGACCCATTGCCCCACTCTCTAGTGAGCAAAAGAAACATTTGGATGACAACAACAGGCGCCCCAAGAGCATATTATTTAGCGCTGTGATATCCCTTGGGATGAATGTGGCGCTTTACAAGTACAATATATATATATATATATATATATATATATATTCCCAAAGTCTAACGTAAATCAGCACGCTCTCAGTACACACAACTCCGTCAGATTACCAAACCACCGTTTATTCCACAACGCGTTTCGATTCCGTAGAACCTTGATCACGTGAAACATACACCAAATCAGAGAGACTCTAATAGTTCGTAGTGCAGAAAGCAAGAAAGGACCAATGAACAATACATGGCAGACATGTTGTAGTGGCACATCAGTCAAAATAAATGTACGAAACATATTGTATGCAAAAAACCGAATACAATCACATATTGATATGCATATGCGACAATCCTCACTGGTGGGAGAGCAGTGGCCGGTCTGCCAGCATGTACCATGAGCATACAAGTGCCTGATCATGGCGCATGCTGGCAATGCATGTGTCAACGTGAAAACGAAACTTTATCAATGCCCCCGTTGCAGACATAAGACTTAATATAGTATGACTTTAGCCTAGGTACCCCAAGTCTTACTATATTAAGTCTTATGTCTGCAACGGGGGCATTGATAAAGTTTCATTTTCACGTTGACACACGCATTGCCAGCATGCGCCATGATCAGGCACTTGTATGCTCATGGTACATGTTGGCAGACCGGCCACTGCTCTCCCACGAGTGAGGATTGTCGCATATGCATATCAATATGTAATTGTATTCGGTTTTTTGCATACAATATGTTTCGTACATTTATTTTGACTGATGTGCCACTACAACATGTCTGCCATGTATTGTTCATTGGTCCTTTCTGCACTACGAACTATTAGAGTCTCTCTGATTTGGTGTATGTTTCACGTGATCAAGGTTCTACGGAATCGAAACGCGTTGTGGAATAAACGGTGGTTTGGTAATCTGACGGAGTTGTGTGTTACTGAGAGCGCGCTGATTTACGTTAGACTTTGGGAATTGAATTGTCGGTGTGCTCCGCCGGTGTGTGCCCCACTCTCCTGGGGTCCCAGCAGTCCGGAAGGAGCGCTTCTGGTTGAATATATATATATATATATATATATATATATATATATATATATATTTTATAAAAATTAGCGAACCAAGGGTTGAGGTAAAACAAACAGCCACACCTGTCAAAACAAAGTCCGGGAAAGTAGTACTGGTGCAGGAAAACCAGAGAGTGCACCCCTCTCCACTCCCTATACAAAATGAGTGTCTCAAAACACAACAGATGAAAGTGAATGTTGAAAGTGGACAAACACTCTGAAACTAAATTTGAGGTATGCGACTACAAAAAACACATTAATATGTCTGTAGATAGGTGGTAGTGGCTCTTTTTCCACGTAAGGAAACTTAAGATGTAAAGACAAATGTCCTTTTTCCTCCCTTTGTAGAGATGATTAAATGAAATGTTTCATAATAGCTAACTCCTGAATAGGTCTTAATTTTGGTGATATTTAAAAATATGTTTCTATGCGTCTGCTTGTGTATATATTTGTATATATATTTTTTTAAATGTGTGTATATATGTCTTTCTATAGCCTTGAAGAAGTCCCGTTTGGGACGAAACGCGTCGGCTATTGGATTCTAGCTATTGGATTTTATCAACTTGGTGTATCATCTTTTCTCAATAAAGAACAGTTTTTGAAAGAAAACGAAAATACAACGATTGAGAATTTCTTCACACCATCGATAATGACTGTTGTTTAACTGACTTTGAATAGATATACAATTTCTGTGTGCGGAATTCCTTTGTCATATATATATAATTTAATAAAATCAAACAGTCTTGGGTACCAGCAAACCCAATGAAGTGCCACTTATGGTTTCAATTATGCTGAAAGATTTTATATTCTTTTAAAACTGATCTGGGTTTTAGGCAACTTAGTAGAGACTACAACAGGCTGGTCTTTATGGGAGTCCCTAGGGATGGGGCATTCTGAATAGCGTTAAGTCACCTCAATCCAAGAAATGTTGTTGAAACAAAACCCGGTGAAAGCATAAGTTCTTATTCCCTACAGTGCCATCGAAACAGTACACACAAGGACCACAAGACAGACCAACACGCTTCCATAGATAGCACTCCCATGGAGTAGCTTGCTGCACGCCTGCAAATGTCCTTCCGCTACTTGTCATGGAGATGAAACGCTATATGAATCCACCAAAGCATTATCATATGCAGCCTCTCCATCTGTTAGTCAGAAAAGAGGGTCTCCTGCAGCAGGTCTGATGAGGTGAACTGGAATGGACGGCTGTCACTCGTGAAGTCATGGAAGGTTCTTCTTCACTTCCGGTTTGCATGTCTTCATCTTCAAGTTTGCACTCCCTTTAAGGCAGGGGTGTAGCTTTGGAGGGGGGTGGGGGGGGGGGGCTTGGGGTATTACACCCCCCTAATAAATGTATGTTCTGATCAATAGTTGGGTACAGGTGCTTTCAGTCAGGTATGGTGAGGTGTATGTCAGATTTTACCTGGGAATTTTGTGTGCACACACACACTCTCTCTCATCTCTGTTTTGAAAGTCCTCAAAATGTTGGTTAATTTACTAAATATTGTGTTTCCCTCACTTAGTACCCCTACCAATCTGCATTCGTCATCCTTTCCACTGCCCATTAAGTCCCTCTCAGGCACCCTGCTTATCGTATAATGTATTTTACCATGATATGACAGCGTGGTTGTTGGGAAATCTGAAGCTCACCCCCCCCCACAAACCCCCCCACAATCTTACTGACCAAACTACGCAACTGCTTTAAGAGTGTAGGGGTTTTTGCCTCTGCTTTTTCTAACATGATCTTTCTTGTATGCCTCTGGGCATGAGTATGCCTCTGGGCATGAGCCATATTGTCTTCTCTCTGGTGCTCTTCCGTTTCTATCCCATCATCCTGTTGGCTTATTGGGTCAGAGATCAAGATGTAACTCCTGGTTTGTTCCTAGCCCTTTTTAGGTCTCGCCTGAGCCAGCGCATGCGCTGCTCTGGCGAGACATTTAGTGAGTGGGCTTTAAAAAGCCGACCACAGCTTTTTGTGTGGCCTAGAGCGTGCGGTTACGCGCACAGTAACGCGCATTCCTCACATCGCTTGATCAGGCGCCATCTGGCTTTCCTCTCACTTGCTCTCCCAAGTGCGCGCTTCAACGCTCCTCCCCTCCCCCACCACAGAGCGCGTCTCGCGGCCGTGCGTCTTGCTTGCTTTGATTTAAGCTTGTTCAGCTTCGCCGCCCGTTGCTGCTCATGTCTTCGGTAAGGCTTGAGCTTTGGCACATGCAGTTCACTTAATCTCCCCTAGCCACCTCCTGCCCGTCGCTGTTTATTTTCACTATTGCGTTCGTTCTGTGATCGCGCCACCTCCCGCACATTGAGAATTATTTCTACTTTTTTATTAAAAGCACTTCTGTCAAATGTTTAGCAGGGCGGGACCCCCAGTGCCCCTGTATGCACTGGACTCAAGGAAGCGAAACGTTCAACATCCCAAGCCTTTGTGCTTCCAGTAAGCCCTCGGCTGGCGCTTGGCAGGGCCTGGCAGGATCCGCGGCGTCGACAGGCCGGGATGAAAGGCACTCGATTCAGCACCGACAAAGGCCGTTTCCGGAGCCCCCCACCTGTTGTAATCCCACCGCTCCCTTCGGTCTCAGCCATTCGCTAAATTGGAGCCGGTAAAAATATTTTACTTTTCCTTATATAAAAATAAGAATCCGCCGTGGATGGCTGGCTTTTACCCCATTTCTATTCTTTTTAAAGCGCCTGCTGCTTAAAAGGCTGCAAAACGTGTTATCCATTTCCACTCTTTGATTTAAAGTGCCTCTCAGACCGGACACATTCTCCTCAGCACTCTCACAACACTCTTAGAGCTGAGTCACGCTGTGTACTCTTAGGGTCTCTCACAAAAATGTATTCATCTTCTTTGGGTTCACACCTCCCTCCAAGCTGAGACATGCTCTGCTCTCACAGGAACTCTCAGGACCGAGACATTCTTCTCGGCACTCTCTCGACTCTCTTACTGTGGAGATATGCTCCCTACTCTCGGGGCCTCTCAGAACTGAGACATCTCTTCAGCACTCTCACTACTCACACAACTGAAGCATCCTCATGGCCTCAGAGATAAAGCACTAACCTCATGTGCGCTCTAACAACTCCCTCATAGCTGAAACATGCTCTGCACTCTCAGACATTAGACATCACCCCGTGAACTCTCTCAGAGGTGGGACATTCTCCCCTGCACAGAAGTGTCAATATATTTATTTTTCAGGAAGCCAAAAGAATTGTGTGAAAATAAGGTGCGCACTAAATGTTAGTTCCCAATTGAGTACAGCGCTCTACTGCTTTGTAGCTAGAATAGAATTACAAGTTAAAACGAAGGTGCGAGTTGCAAGGTAAGGAGCAACCACGTTTAACTTTCACTTGTAAATAGATATTTACATTTGCTTTCATTTACAATCATTTCATTTGTTGGTAAGAGATTGCTGTTGATTAAATATATATAATATTTTTTATTTTTTGTGCATTGTGTTTATGCCAACCATTGTTGTTGCTGTACTGATTTACATTTCCTGTCTTCAGACGCCACTTTAATTCAAACATTCTAACATCGCTGACCATACATTTAAACAGCATTGTATTATGATATATTTAATACTTAGGTAGAGGCAGGGCTAAGCCGTATAAGGAAGTGTAATCCATGTTTTGTAGTGTACGTTTCATCTGTCGAAGCTAGGCCAGCCTAATAATATACTTTCAGGTCAGCAAGAGGGACCTTGTGTGCATTGCGGTCATATTGTGTGTGTTTGGTGCAAGTCTTGAAAGCTAGGCTCTCAACTTTGAGGTTGTGGTTCTTTCTCTGTGTTGGTGGTTCGACGTGTCCGTTATGGTAGTCTAAATGTCTTCTTCTAATGAACCATTGGTGACTTGTGAGCACGAGCAGCTTTTTGACCGGGCCAAAATTGCAAGATTTTGAGCTATTGGCATTGTAAATTACAATGCCTTTTATTTATAAGTTTAAAAAACCTTGAATAATAAAAGGCATTGTCATTTACAATACCAATAGGTCAAAGTTTCTAAAATGCGAGACCTATTGCATTGCAAATGCTTGTTGCATATGTTGTGCGGTCCACTGACAGTTCCTATGGTGTCTCTTTGACTGGAGCTATACTTTTTCCAGTAGATGCACTGAAGATGGGACCTCAACCATGTGTTCCAATGGGTAAGGTTTCTGCTAATCTTGAATGGGTCCCTGCCCTCTCTTGGTAGTGTCGGCTGGCTTGTACCAAGGGTGGTGAGGCACAAAAAGATAAATAAATAAATGTACTTACCTACGCAGCGCGACGTCCTCCTCCCTCGGCTGTCTTCAGGAAGCTCTGGAAGCAGGAAACTGCACTACCCAATCCCAGTGCTGCTCTCACAGCATGAGAGCAGGACCAGGATTGGATAGAGCAGGCTCTCTCAGTGCTCCTAAGAGCAGTGGAGGCCTGCGCTTTCTCTAACCCAGCTGTCTAAGACTGCTTGGTTAGAGAACTTTAAAATGCGCATATCTGGCTGGCCGTCGCAAGCGGGCCGGCCAAAGAGACATGCGCACTTCAAAGCGCACAGATCCCTGCTGCCACTCGGCAGCGCTAGCCCCGCCCCGTCCTGACACTTAGTTCAGGACGGGTTGCTGAAAAATAAAATGGTAATACATAAACTTTATGACCATTTTATTTTCCGGTTCTGGGGCTTGTGAGGTGACGCTCCTGCGCTCAAAAGGAGGAGCCGCCCCTGCCTCTCGGACAGTCGGTGGTCCAGTAGAATCCTCAAAGGTGTGTGAGATGGAGACAAGGCACGCCCTCATCTTTAAGTGGCCATTGCCCATCTTGTTGATGAAATTTGGGGACCAGGCCTGAGGAGGCTCAGACATGGTAGTGGAGTGGAGATTTGGCACGTTTTGGACATTCATAAACCAACTTCATTTTAATACTTTTGTGATGGGCAAAATGATCTGTGAGCTGGGGGTTTGCAGGCCTCAGCATCCCATGAGCCTGGCACTGCTAGTAAGAGTCACTGAGATGAAGAACTTGCATTTGGATTTCATTTTAATTTTAATTTGCACGGGAAATTAAATTTCAGGGATCACTGAACAGGACCACAGTCTTGCAGAGTATCTACAGGAAGTTACACCATTGACCACAAGAAGTGAATTGTGCATAGCGTGCTATTTCAAAGCTCATTGTTCTTGATTATGGATGCCTTTCAAGGCTTACTGTGCATGACATGGCTATGTATCTCTAATGCTTTGTGAAGGGCCGATTTACCTCAGACTGTCCTGGAGAGGCTCAGACTCTACGTGCATAGCGGGCTATCGCAGTTAACTTTTGCCTATTAGAGGCTTCTCAGAGACTAACTCCCTTTACACGAGAAAAGCTTCTCAGATGTAACACTCCTTGTGCATATCTCAGGCTTCTGCATAGGGTGCTATCTCATACATCTTTTGCACGGCTTGCCTCTCTGTGCTCAGGTTCCTTGTGCACAGCTGGGCTATTTCTGGCTCTTATACCAATATGGCTACGACAGAGCCCACCTCCTTCTGCACGACACAAGAATCTCAAAACCAATGGTGCTGATGTATTGAAAAGTGGTCGAAGGCGCGAGCATGTAGAGTTGCCAAAAGCACAGCGAGGCGGACACCGGCCCTTGCACCCATTAGGGCTATCTCAGACCCTAACTCCCAGAGCGTGAAACAGACAGCTCGGGGCCAGCACTGCTGGTGGATGGTGGGTCGGACCCAGACGCGTGCATGAAGTCCTATCTCTAACTTCTACACAGCTTAGCTATCTCAGTGCACAGACTTCTTGTGCACAGCGGGCAGTCACCAGCCCTTGCACCCATTAGGGCTATCTCAGACCCTAACTCCCTGAGCTTGAAACAGACAGCTCGGGGCCAGCACTGCTGATGGATGGTGGATCTGACCCAGACGTGTGCATGAAGTCCTATCTCTGACTTCTGGACAGCTTAGCTATCTCAGTGCACAGACTTCTTGTGCACACCAGCCCTTGCACCCATTAGGGCTATCTCAGACCCTACCTCCCTGAGCTTGAAACAGACAGCTCGGAGCCAGCACTGCTGCTGGGTCTGACCAGACGTGTGCATGAAGTCCTATCTCTGACTTCTGGACAGCTTAGCTATCTCAGTGCACAGACTTCTTGTGCACAGCGGGCAGTCACCAGCCCTTGCACCCATTAGGGCTATCTCAGACCCTAACTCCCTGAGTGTGAAACAGACAGCTCGGAGCCAGCACTGCTGGCGGGTCTGATCCAGACACGTGCATGAAGTCCTATCTCTGACTTCTGCACAGCTGAGCTATCTCAGTGCACTGACTTCTTGTGCACAGCGGGGCATCACCAGCCCTTGCACCCATTAGGGCCATTTCAGACCCTAACTCCCTGAGCGTGAAACAGACAGCTCGGGGCCAGCACTGCTGGTGGGTTTGACCCTGACGCATGCATGAAGTCCTATCTCTGACTTCTGCACAGCTGAGCTTTCTCAGTGCACAGACTTCTTGTGCACAGCGGGCGGTCACCAGCCCTTGCACCCATTAGGGCTATCTCAGACCCTAACTCCCTGAGATTGAAACAGACAGCTCAGGGCCAGCACTGCTAGTGGATGGTGAGTCTGACCCAGGCGCGTGCATGAAGTCCTATCTCTAACTTCTACACAGCTTAGCTATCTCAGTGCACAGACGTCTTGTGCCCAGCGGGGCATCACCAGCCCTTGCACCCATTAGGGCTATCTCAGACCCTAACTCCCTGAGCGTGAAACAGACAGCTCGGGGCCAGCACTGCTGGTGGGTCTGACCCAGACGCATGCATGAAGTCCTATCTCTGACTTCTGCACAGCTGAGCTATCTCAGTGCACTGACTTCTTGTGCACAGCGGGGCATCACCAGCCCTTGCACCCATTAGGGCCATTTCAGACCCTAACTCCCTGAGCGTGAAACAGACAGCTCGGGGCCAGCACTGCTGGTGGGTTTGACCCTGACGCATGCATGAAGTCCTATCTCTGACTTCTGCACAGCTGAGCTTTCTCAGTGCACAGACTTCTTGTGCACAGCGGGCGGTCACCAGCCCTTGCACCCATTAGGGCTATCTCAGACCCTAACTCCCTGAGATTGAAACAGACAGCTCAGGGCCAGCACTGCTAGTGGATGGTGAGTCTGACCCAGGCGCGTGCATGAAGTCCTATCTCTAACTTCTACACAGCTTAGCTATCTCAGTGCACAGACGTCTTGTGCCCAGCGGGGCATCACCAGCCCTTGCACCCATTAGGGCTATCTCAGACCCTAACTCCCTGAGCGTGAAACAGACAGCTCGGGGCCAGCACTGCTGGTGGGTCTGACCCAGACGCATGCATGAAGTCCTATCTCTGACTTCTGCACAGCTGAG
This sequence comes from Calotriton arnoldi, assembly GCA_963921515.1. NCBI lineage: Eukaryota > Metazoa > Chordata > Amphibia > Caudata > Salamandridae > Calotriton > Calotriton arnoldi. The sequence goes on along the minus strand of CAWUFW010001766.1, from coordinate 1,304,847 downwards.
CTATCTCAGTGCACTGACTTCTTGTGTGCAGCGGGGAGATCACCAGCCCTTGCACCCATTAGGGCTATCTCAGACCCTAACTCCCTGAGCGTGAAACAGACAGCTCGGGGCCAGCACTGCTGGTGGGTCTGATCCAGACGCATGCATGAAGTCCTATCTCTGACTTCTGCACAGCTGAGCTATCTCAGTGCACTGACTTCTTGTGTGCAGCGGGGAGATCACCAGCCCTTGCACCCATTAGGGCTATCTCAGACCCTAACTCCCTGAGCGTGAAACAGACAGCTCGGGGCCAGCACTGCTGGTGGGTCTGACCCAGACGTGTGCATTTAGTCCTATCTCTGACTTCTGCACAGCTGAGCTATCTCAGCGCACTGACTTCTTGTGCACAGCGGTCGGTCACCAGCCCTTGCACCCATTAGGGCTATCTCAGACCCTAACGCCCTGAGTGTGAAACAGACAGCTCGGAGCCAGTACTGCTGGTGGGTCTGACTCAGACGTGTGCATGAAGTTCTATCTCTAACTTCTGCACAGCTTAGCTATCTCAGTGCACAGACTTCTTGTGCACAGCGGGCAGTCACCAGCCCTTGCACCCATTAGGGCTATCTCAGACCCTACCTCCCTGAGTGTGAAACAGACAGCTCGGGGCCAGCACTGCTGGCGGGTCTGACCCAGACGTGTGCATGAAGTCCTATCTCTGACTTCTGGACAGCTTAGCTATCTCAGTGCACAGACTTCTTGTGCACAGCGGGGCATCACCAGCCCTTGCACCCATTAGTGCTATCTCAGACCCTAACTCCCTGAGCTTGAAACAGACAGCTCGGAGCCAGCGCTGGTGGCGGGTCTGACCCTGACGCATGCATGAAGTCCTATCTCTGACTTCTGCACAGCTGAGCTATCTCAGTGAACAGACGTCTTGTGTGCAGCGGGCGGTCACCAGCCCTTACACCTATTAGGGCCATCTCAGACCCTAACTCCCTGAGCTTGAAACAGACAGCTCGGGGCCAGCACTGCTGGTGGGTCTGACCCTGACGCATGCATGAAGTCCTATCTCTGACTTCTGCACAGCTGAGCTATCTCAGTGAACAGACGTCTTGTGTGCACAGCGGGCAGTCACCAGCCCTTGCACCCATTAGGGCCATCACAGACCCTAACTCCCTGAGATTGAAACAGCCAGCTCGGGGCCAGCACTGCTGGTGGGTCGGACCCAGACTCGTGCATGAAGTCCTATCTCTGACTTCTGCACAGCTGAGCTATCTCAGTGCACAGACTTCATGTGCACAGCGGGGCATCACCAGCCCCTGCACCCATTAGGGCTATCTCAGACCCTAACTCCCTGAGCGTGAAACAGACAGCTCGGGGCCAGCACTGCTGGTGGGTCTGACCCAGACGCATGTATTTAGTCCTATCTCTGACTTCTGCACAGCTGAGCTTTCTCAGTGCACAGACTTCGTGTGCACAGCGGGCGGTCACCAGCCCTTGCACCCATTAGGGCTATCTCAGACCCTAACTCCCTGAGATTGAAACACACAGCTCGGGGCCAGCACTGCTAGTGGATGGTGAGTCTGACCCAGGCGCGTGCATGAAGTCCTATTTTTAACTTCTGAACAGCTTAGCTATCTCAGTGCACAGACGTCTTGTGCGCAGCGGGAGATCACCAGCCCTTGAACCCATTAGGGCTATCTCAGACCCTAACTCCCTGAGCGTGAAACAGACAGCTCGGAGCCAGCAGTGCTGGTGGATGGTGGGTCTGACCTAGATGTGTGCATGAAGTTCTATCTCAGACTTCTGCACAGCTTAGCTTTCTCAGTGCACTGACTTCTTGTGCACAGCGGGCGGTCACCAGCCCTTGCACCCATTAGGGCTATCTCAGACCCTAACTCCCTGAGCTTGAAACAGACAGCTCGGGGCCAGCACTGCTGGTGGGTCTGACCCAGACGCATGCATGAAGTATTATCTCTGACTTCTGCACAGCTGAGCTTTCTCAGTGCACAGATTTCTTGTGCACAGCGGGCGGTCACCAGCCCTTGCACCCATTAGGGCTATCTCAGACCCTAACTCCCTGAGATTGAAACAGACAGCTCGGCGCCAGCACTGCTGGTGGATGGTGAGTCCAACCCAGGAACATGTATGAAATCCTACCTCTGACTTCTGCACAGTTTAGGTATGTCAGTGCACAGACTACTTGTGCACAGCGGGGCTATCTCCAGCTCTTGCACCCTTACCCCTAGAGCGTGCAGCAGACATTTCTGAGCTAGCACCGCTGATGGATGGTAGATCTGTTTCGTGCAGTGTGCATGCACTCAGACCTCTGACTTCTGCAGGGCTTGGCTATCTCATTGCTCATATTAATTGTGAACGGACATTTACCTTAGAGCGCATGCGCAGTGCAGGGATATCTCAGAATGTCTTATGAAAGCTAAACTGATCTCAGGGTCAGACTCCATGGGCACCGCATGGCTCTGGGAGATTAGTGTGACATGGCAAGCTTACCCCTTGCACACAGCGGGGCTTTCTCGGGCTGGCAGGGTGGCGCCTGATAAATCCTATCAGGGCGTCTCTAATTATATTTCAGCACAACATCAACACAGCACATTCCTCACAGAGGATAAACGATTCAATCAGGCGCCCAGCAGCTGCTCACTCGTGGGTAGTTTGTGTGTGTGTGTACCAGGGCAACACATGCACTGAGGGTGCTAAGCAGTGCAGGATGAGTGTGTGTGTGCATGTGTATGTGTGTGTGTGTGCCCGCACTATGGCATACATGCACTGAGGGTGCTAAGCAGTTCAGGATGAGTGTGTGGTGTGCATGTGTGTGTGTGTGTATGCGCGCACCATGGCATACATGCACTGAGGGTGCTAAGCAGTTCAGGATGAGTGGGTGTGTGTGTACATGTGTGTGTGTGTGTGTGTTCATGCGCACCAGGGCATACATGCACTGAGGGTGCTAAGCAGTTCAGGATGAGTGGGTGTGTGTGTACATGTGTGTGTGTGTGTGTGTTCATGCGCACCAGGGCATACATGCACTGATGGTGGTAAGCAGTGCAGGTTGAGAATATGTGTGTGCGCATGCATGCGTGCATTAGTGTGTGTGTGTGTATGTGCGCTCACCTGGCCAGACATGCACTAATGGTGCTAGGCAGTGCAGAGTGAGTGTGTGTGTGTGTGTGTGTGTGTGGGTGTACGCGCTCGCTCACCAGGGCAGACATGCACTAATGGTGCTATTCAGTGCAGAGTGAGTGTGTGTGTGTGTGTGTGTGGGTGTACGCGCTCGCTCACCAGGGCAGACATGCACTAATGGTGCTATTCAGTGCAGAGTGATAGTGTGTGTGTGCGTGCGCACTCACCAGGGCAGACATGTGCTAATGGTGCTAGGCAGTGCAGAGTGAGTGTGTGTGTGTGTGTGTGCGTGTGCGTGCACGCACCCTCACCAGGGCAGACATGCACTAATGGTGCTAGGCAGTGCAGAGTGAGAGTGTGTGTGTTTGTGGGTGCGCGTGCTCGCTCACCAGGGCAGACATGCATTAATGGTGCTAGGCAGTGCAGAGTGAGAGTGAGTGTGTGTGTGGGTGTGCGTGCTCGCTCACCAGGGCAGACATGCACTAATGGTGCTAGGCAGTGCAGAGTAAGAGTGTGTGTGTATGTGGGTGCGCGCGCTCACTCACCAGGGCAGACATGCATTAATGGTGCTAGGCAGTGCAGAGTGATAGTGCCAGGCCGTTCATGTGGTGCCAAGGATAAGCTATGCATCGGATATTGACTGAGCTAGTGCATGCATGGCTGTGCACAGGGTCGTGGTCCAACAGTACATAAGGTGTGGGTACCAGACAGTGCCCAGAGCCTGTAGGCCTGACTGCTTATGGAAGTGGCGGCTGGCTAGGCACCCGGTGGTGGTACACTATTACTGCCACTTCACTCTACCTTTGTGGTGTGAAGACATGCTGAGGGTGTTAGCTTGAGGTTGTATACCGTGGGTGCCATGTTGTGAATTGGCAGTGGGTGCAAGGCCACGCACAACCCATAGGTTTCAGGCAGTCAGAAATGTGTGTACTAAACAATGCAAGAGATCAGGGCCTAAGGATTGCGAAGGATTTGCTACTCCGCATTGTAAGTGGTGTAAGTACCAGGGTGTGCAGAGGGATCTGGGTTCCAGGCGGCAGAGTGTGGGTAACAGAAGCTGTATTTGCGTTTGCTGGGCCATGAATTGGTGGTTTGTGCCAGTCTGTGCTTGGGGGTCTGTGCCAGACCGTGTCGAGGGTGCATGTGCAAGTCCATGGGCGAAGACTAGGTGCCATGCTGAGTACAAGCGGTGAGTGTGCCAACCAGTGCATTGTGTGCGAGTGTGCTAAGCCACTTACAGGATGTCTGTGCCAGCTCACGTACAGACTGTCGTGCACGGCTTTACACAGAGAACCGATGCCCAGCTGTCCCTGAGGCATTGATGCCAGTCTAGGCTAGGGGTGTCTGCCAGTCTGAGTGTCAGACCAGGCTATTCAAAAGGCTGATTGCCTGGATGTGTGCTTGCTCCACAGGGGTTGTATGTGTGTCAGACAATGTTCCGGGTGCGAAACTCGTTCCAGTTATGGGTGTAGGTAGGGTGGGACTGTGGCAGAAAATAGGCCCGGGTACCAAAATAAAAGTGACTCGCATCTGTGAACCGGCCAGCAAAAAAAGTGAACCACATTTGTAAATAGAGAAACTCCGGTCTTTTTAAGAAGTACTGTCTGGGTGGTCTCTGAGGGGTGGGAGACCACAGGTGTCTGTGCTTGCTGCAGGCAACGCGAGCGATAATATTAAAGAAATGTGGTGTGGCAATGAAATTCACAATGTTCCTTCCATATCAAAAAGATGAAAACTTTGGCAGATTTCTTCTCCTAGAGGGGCGAAATGCGATTGGTCCATCCATGTTGCATGCAGTGTGACAACAGGACCCACAGTGCTGTTTGCCTCTGCCGCCTAATCTTTATTTAAAGATGTTTACACCATGAGCCTACACACAGTCGCAAAACTAGCCCACCACGCAACACAACCCGCCCTGACATAGCACAAAGCAGCCCACACACTGGGCCATCTGACTGGTCCATCAGACGCTGCCAGATCACCCTATAGGTCAGTGCGACACTGTACATGGAGAGTGTGGACGTCCCGCTGCGTACACAAGATGTAGGCAAGGTTAGGTGGCAGGCCATACACGGGCTCTGTCCTGCAGGGCATACAAAGGGGTGTATGAGCTAGGCCACGTACATGGTGTGTAGGTACGGTACAATGGCTGGGTGCTTGCTTTACAATGGGAGTGAGTGCCAGGGAATTCACGACGGGTGCAGTGCCAAGCACATGGGGTATGCCCAGGACCACTGGAATTATGCGGCAGGAGCGGGCCAAATTATGCGGCATAATGCAGCACATTTTGTAATAGCATTACTTCTTTATTTAATCATTTATAAACTAGGCGACACTCTATGGGCATTGGTTGCACCTCATTAGTACCAGTTTAATACCCAAATATAGCAATAAGGAACAAAAAGGTGACCAGACCAGCATTGCAAGGGGCCTTTCACTGCGTGGCAACACGTGTCGCTGCATTTTTAGTAACTTTTGAACCGTTAGCACTAGAAACATTTTTTTGGGGCTAAAATCTGTAGATTATGTGGCAAATGCGGTAGATCTATAATTATGTGAACATCGCAACGGCCGCACAATAGCATATTTCCAATGGCCCTGGGTACGTAGCAATCTCTGAATAGAGAGTGTGTGTGCTGGCAGTGTGCAGGGTGTCATTGCAGACCACCTGGGCGTGAATGCACGCAGCAGATAGGACACAGGCACCTTTTTAAGCAAAGGGTGTGCACCACCTTTGTGCGCACGTTTGATGCTATGCCATGCGCAGAATGCTTGATGTAGCAGACCACACAGAGTGCGCATGCCAGGTCTTGTGTGATCTGTGCCTGCTACCCTGTGAAGATAAAATCCTAGCACTGTGTGAGGGTGCCAGGTGTAAGCTGGGGTGTGGGTGTCAGGTGTATGCTGGGGTGTGGGTGTCAGGTGTGTGATGGGGTGTGGGTGCCAGGTGTATGCTGGGGTGTGGGTGCCAAGTGTATGCTGGGGTGTGGGTGCCAGGTGCAAGCTGGGGTGTGGGTGCCGCTGCGTGCACAAGATTTGAGTGTCACGCTGGCCACGTGGAGTATGCAGCAGACTGCTTAGGGAGTGTGTGTGTGGGCACATATACCAGGCAGAAGGCAGGTGGATACCCCAAGTTACTTGGGATGTGTGCCATGACGCACCTGAGGTGTGAGTGCCCTGTTATGCACAGGGTTTTCATGACAGTCTCTGTACATAAAGTTAGATTCTAGGCCGTGCAGGGGCTGCTTGGCGTGGCCTATACCATTTTAGAAGAGGAAAGAGGGAGATTTTAAAAATGTATTTCCCCCATTGACTTCTATAGAAGCAGAGGCAATTTCAGGGGGAGACAGTTAAAATAAAGCAATTTTTGATTAAAAAAATCAGGTGCCTCTTCCCTGAATCAGTGTTAGAGATAATGGGGCGACCCGGTGTCCCTCAGAACCTGGGTATTAGTATTAAATAGAACAAATGGTTCTGTCGGGTTTATACAATTGCTTAGAGTAATATATTTACTTTAACGAACCAAAGAGTATTTATAGCACATACAAAGAAACGAACACACCGACAAGAGAAATAGATTCAATCATATATTGTAAAGGGTATTGAATACCACTGGCTGTCACAAATAAACTTCAACATTAGTGAAGTTTAACCTTGGAATTGATTCACGCCTCCAAATTCCTGATCTCATTCATTGAAGAGTCTGCTTTGTGGTTGTCCGCTCCTCCATTCATAGTCCTGAGGAAGACCCGCTCTGATGCATACCAGTGTGCGCTGCTTCCAGGGTCGAAACGTCGACATCTAACATATGTCCACACAGTTCTCTTGATCACGATTTGATTCATCAATGGCTCTCGCATTACATGTGTAAAATCATATAGGACAATACTTTAAAGAAAAAATGTTTTCCTTTTTTCATGTCACCAATGTATTTGTCATGTATATAGTGTACTGTTCATTTCACTATTCACTATATGTCACTCTCTCACCACAAACACTCATTGTCTTGCTGCAATTTAATTTGTGTTTGTGACAGCCAGCGGTATTCAATACCCTTTACAATATATGATTGAATCTATTTCTCTTGTCGGTGTGTTCGTTTCTTTGTATGTGCTATAAATACTCTTTGGTTCGTTAAAGTAAATATATTACTCTAAGCAATTGTATAAACCCGACAGAACCATTTGTTCTATTTAATCATCCCTGAATCAGGTCTATTGGCATGCATGGTATAAGACTCGGTGTGCACGTGGCAGGCTGTGTCTACTGTGTGCATGCCAAGATGTGCATATAACGTAGGTTCTAGGCCTTGCACTGTGTGTGGGTAGCTGTGGATGCCAGGGCGGGCCTATTTTGAGGATTCAGGCCATGCATTAGGTACTGATGTGAAGAACAGCACGTCGTGTGGTGAAAGTCGTGCTGGTGTGTTCTTCCATTACCTCATCTGTTATCTTGCCCACTCTAAGCTGGGTTACCTCACTGCACTGATGTGTTCCCGAAGACGAACAGGCAGCGGCCTCTCTCGCGCTGGCTCTGTTCCAGAACATTCGCTCTTTGGGTGTCCAAGCATGCAGTGGAAATAGCCTTGGCCCAGACGCAAGCATTTTTAGGGAAGGAAATAGCTTCCAAAAACAAAAAGGCGGCAGCTTTCAAAAGTAGCACAAACATTCCCAGAAGGCCTCGCACTGACGCCAGGGCTTGAGTTACATGTAACCGATGCCCTTGTGGGATGGCTGCCCTGGCGCTTCGTGCATTATCGCTGCCCGCGCAAGGCTGGATTGAATTCAGACATCAGACCTGACAAAATGTTCAAACAAGCCCCACACAGCAGGAGGCCGGAAATAGAAAGGAGCCGTGATTGGGCTGGGGCAACCTCCCCCTGCTCCGAGAGCAGTCTGCTAATCTGCAAGTCTACCAGAACACAAAAGTGAAGGAAGCACACTCTTTATTGCAGTACAAAAGCCATGAAACGAAAAATACTGAAATGTAATCAACACATAGCTGTAATGTCACACTATCAGATGAAAAATCATGCAACAATCTGTTCTTCTTGGTTAGATAAAATCACTTTATTGATGAGAAACATCATTGTTATAATCTTCGTCAGCCCAGCCAACACGTTTCGCTCCCTTCTTGGAACTTCATCAGGGAAAAAAATGGTCAAAATAGAGCATCTATTCTAAGCAATCTTTCGTAGCTAGATGAAGTGATACACTCCTAATGTGGTCAAGGGTAGATCATATACAAGGCTCTTTACTTAATAAGATGACAGCAAGATCCCCAGTGACTTCCAAGAAGTATTGGTTAATAAGTACTGTAAGGATTCTATTTGTGACTTGATGGATTGCTACCCTCCTTACGTATTGTTCACGGTGGGTCGTGCACAGGATGCTAACAGTGAAATGGCAGGGTGACAGAAGGGAAAAGCTATTTGTAGTGGCTGGCTGAATCTGAAGGCTTAAGGATGGAGCAAGTATATCAAAGTGCAAATGTATACTTCTTCCGTATTGTGTTTTCTATGTGAGCCGACCGCTATGATGGATAGCAGGGGTGTCTGTGAACACCAGAAGTTTCCCCAATACCGAAGACGTATACATTTGGGATTTGATATGCTTGCTCCTTACTTAAGTATTCAGCTTCTTTTGGCCGTTTCCCACCTGAGATTGCCTCTGCTTCAATAAAAGTCAACGGGGAAAATACATTCTCGCAATTATTTTTTTTAAATCTCCCACTCTCCTCTTCTAAAATGTTGGCATGTATGGAGTAGTTGGTGGACCCAGGCAAAAAGCATGTCTCCCGACGCGGCTAGCGACTCATAGCCGTGGCCTCAGGCTCACCAATGGACTCTGTCGCTGCCGGGCCTCCGAAGTCTGCAGCAGAGTTACTGACAGCGTGTTGCATGCACCTCCCGGAATGCCAGGAAGCCCCAAAATTGTGGATGTGCCCGGGTCGCGGTGAGCCCTGGCCTCCTTACTACCTCTCCTCCATACCCGAGGTATCTGTAGTGGACGGTCCGCTGCGTCTAGTATGTGGCCAATTGCGGAGCTTCACGCTAAGCAGACATCTTGGTTACTGGCACGGCAAAGCCCCCCAAATGACTGATGAACTTGAGCATGGGAGGTGAAAGGGAACTATGGTTGTACTGTATGTATACTTGTGGAAGGAGTGGCATTGGTATGATTACTGAACTAAATGGGTGTGAGATGTACTTTATAAGATCTATGTGATCAAAAGTAAAGTTTATGATGATGATGAGGATGGTGAGTAGTAGTAATAATCTTTATTCGGTTAAAAAAGGAACTATAAAAGATGCAAACTCATACGATTTATACATGTCAAATGTCAATCAATTATACATACAATCCCAAACCCACATGTATCAAGAGTTTATGTACCAATCCAATAAATAATGTTTAGCATAAAATCTACAATAAAATCAGTTAAAACTATAAAACACCTTGGATTCAGCCGATGGCATGATAAAACCATGTTCTAGCATTTCTAGGTGTGTGAATACGAGACGTGGTTTAATAAAGTGCATGTGCAATAATACCACCTTGTGGGCTTACCAGTGTTGGTAGGGTTAAAAAGTAAAACAAGTACCATTCATATAAAAATATATTGTACTAAAAGATCACTGCCTCGAGCCAGTCCCTCCATTCCTTAATTGTAGCACTATCAGAAGACCTGTATGACTACTGTTTGCGGAAAGGTATGTGCAAATCATGCTGGGCGCTTCTTAGATAGTAGGCAAGAGTATAAACGTGAGTATAATTATTTGCCTATGATCTTCCGTAACTTGACAGAGGATGCAATATGCTTGTGAACTACATGGCAGACCATGTCTGTTTGTAGTAATTGTAAATATAGCAGTGCAGATCTGCAAGACGATAGTGAATTAAATGGGTGACAGTGTTATCTAATTAGTTGAAGCAGTAGCAGAAGGCTGGCACTGTGTCCTAGATGTAGGAGATTTAGCAACATACCTTTAGCTTTGTACATTGAGGAAAGGCAAACATTGTCACAAGGCGTCCCATATGGCAAAGGGAAAAATTTGATAGGCTAGTAGTGGCTAGAAACCCGGAAGTCAAATCAATCTTCAGAGATGAAACTGAGACAGAGCGATAACGGCTGATAAGGAAAGAACTAAGCACTTTAAATTGATCACACCCAGTAAATACATTTACCTCTGGGTAAGGTATTAACCGAGTGAGTTAAATATCTTCACATGTGGATTTAATATTTAAAACACCATTATTTGGACTCAGTCGTAGAAGATGTTGATAACAGGCTCGTGCTGGTTTGCTTGGGGAACAATGCTGGACACACTGCTGATGCATTTGAGAATATTCTGAGTCGCGCTGTATGTACATTGATAGCAAATTGCGTTTGCACCTAATTTCGGATACTTACGTGTGTGTGCAAATGAGGCTTTGGACCAGCAAATTTTCCTTTACAAATCCCTCCAAGTATTATCCTGCAGAACATGTGCAGGGAAAGTAATCAGAAAGTGTAATTGGGTTTGGTTTGTACTATGCGGAAAGACTGATATAGCAAGTTAATTCCCTTTCAAAACTGGAAAGCTGCCATTATGCTGTAATTATATTTTGCCTGGGGACGTTTACCGGCTGAAAATCTTTTTTCCTTTTGGGAGATATGCGATGGGATTCCTCCTCGCTTTCTGCGGGCAAGATGTAGACTGTTTGGCGGATTCATTAATACTAACGAGCTCTGAGAGCAACTTCTGTATGCCCTATTTCACATTTCATTGTCACTCAAAGAGACTGAGTCAAAGCTATGGAGATGCCAATAGTGTTAGATCATTATGGTCCATCCAGGATGGTCTATCTATTTTTCTTCTTCAACCTCCTAAATCTTGGGACCCAAGTTCATGCTACTTTGGGGGCTGCCTCAGGGGCCAGATAGTGATCGATATCACAATGGAGCTTAAAACCTCTGGTGTATGTCAAACCCCATGTGACATCATCAAACATACCAATATTCTAGAGTGCTTTTTGTTGGCAATTGTTAGCAATCATAGCTGTGTAAGGAGAACTGTTTTTTCCTCTACACTGGAAGGCCCTTTAAATTTTCAAGTAAGGGACTAATACTCTACCACAGACATCGTCTGAGCCGTAATGTCCTTTTACTGAGACAACAGGAAATAACCCAGTAATATTGAGTTGTTAGGATATATTCCATATGGTTCTCATATGTTATGTTATGTTATAAGAAATGTATACAGCGCACGTACACCAAAAGGTTTCATGGCGCTACTCTAGAATATGCCGGGACCGATGGGGATAGTTATTCATAAGCCTGCCCGAACAGCCATGTCTTAAGCATTTTTCTGAAACTCAGAAGATCAGTACATGACCGAACCTCCAGTGGAAAAGAATTCCACAGTCTTGGGGCCAGGGATGCAAACCTACAGCCACCCTGACGTTTTAACTTGAAAGCGGGGATGGTCAGTAGCTGATGGTGGGCTGAGCGCAGGTTACGAGAGGGAGTATGCCTTGATAAAAGGCAGTTAATAAATTTGGGACTCCGACTGTGAAGAGACTTAAAGATTAAACATCCCGTTTTAAAGGCCGTGCGTTGGGAAATAGGGAGCCAGTGTAGTTTTTTTAAAAGAGGTCTGGCTGATTGCCATCTTGGTTGCTGATGGATCAGTCTCGCTGCTTGGTTCTGAACCATCTGAAGCCGCTTGATTAGAAAAAGTGGCATGCCTAGATAGATTGAGTTGGCGTAGTCTAATTGTGATAATACCATAGCTATTACGACCTGTATCAACGCTGCATGAGTGAGCAAGCGGCTGATCTTTCTGATTTTACGTAACTGAAAGAAACAGGTTGAGACCACAGCACCAACTTGGGATCTCAACGACAGGTCGTTGTTTATGATGACACCTAGACTCTTGACGGAGGTAGAGGGTTCGGGTGGAAATCCAAGTTCCGCCGGCCAATAGTGTGGGCCCCAGAAGATCTTACTACTCCCTGTCAAAACTAGTTCGGTCTTGTCTGGATTGAGTTTTAAATGATTTTGGTCCATCCAATGGCGAATGTGGAGCATAGTGGCCTGGAATTCCAGGACTGAATTAGGGGAGTTATCTATTGTGAAAGTTAACTGTAGATCATCGGCATAGTTGAAGGTAGTTACCTTCCGTGCCTTCAGAGACTGAATCAAGGGTGAAAGGTATAGATTAAACAAGTGGGGGGATAGTGATGATCCCTGTGGGACCCCACATGCAGTTGATAGCTTGGGAGCAGTAAATGAATCCAAGCGAACCGCTTGAGTACGGTCTTCTAAAAAGGAGCTAATCCAGCTGAAAGCTGGGCCCTGGATGCCGGCCAGCCTGACACGGTCCATCAAAATTTCGTGATCGACCGTGTCAAATGCGGCCAAAAGATCTAAAAGCACCAGGGCCTGAGGAGTACCTCTGTCAGCTTTATCTCGTAAGTCGTCCAGTACAGCTAAAATCACTGTCTCCATAGAGTGAGCGGGACGGAATCCCGCTTGATGAGGGTCTAGATATTCAGAATGTTCCATAAAGTTGGACAAACACTTTGCTACGTGGGCTTCCAGGACTTTGGCCAAGTAGGGGAGCAGGGAGATGGGGCGATAATTTGATAGCATCTGGGGGTCTGCTCCCGGTTTCTTTAAAGGGGGACCACAATTGCGTCCTTAAATGCTTTAGGGACACGGCCCTGCAAGAGAGACTCATTCAAGAAGGTCATGATGGTACACGGCAGGGCAGAAAGAATGTCTTTTAAGATATGAGGTGGACAGCAGTCCCTGGGGGAGCCAGATTTGACTCTAGACAACAAGTCCAAGAAGGACTGGGTGTTAATGGCTGGAAAGTGATCCAAGGTAAACGGATTCCTTTTTGTAACAAGGGGAGTCTCAGTGGGGCTGGATATTGGAATACTAGCTTTAATGTTAGAAATTTTCTCCACGAAGTAGTTATTCAGAGAGTCACAGAGCTCTTGGGTAGGTGTAGGTTTAGATAGGACTCTCGCTGCATTGGATAATTCATTAACAATGGAAAAGATTTCCTTCGATCCATTGTTAGAATTTAAAATTCTAGCGGAGAAGTGTGCAGCCTTGGCTGCCATAATCGCTATTTTATATTCATTCCGAGCTTCCAAGTAATGGTGTTTCTCATCAGGAGAGTAGCTCAATCTCCATTTCCTTTCTTTTTGGCGAAGGGCCAATTTTTGATCTCTCAGCACCTTAGAAAACAATTTCTGTGCGTCAGAGCGACGAGCGCGTTTTAGTTTCCTGAGCGGAGCATGCATGTTACTGGCCGCTAGTAGCCAGGCTGAAATGTTTGCTTCCAAGAGATCGACATCAGTGTCAAAGGCGGGGGATGAGCTCGCCAATGTATCCTGAAATTCCTGTTTATTGAGGGCACTCCATTTCCTGATCATGCCCCCCTCGACCGTGGGGGTCTTACTACTGAAGGGAATCATTACCGTGATTTTATTAGGTGATGATCAGACCATATACATGGTACGATCATGGGCGCGGACACTATAATGTTTGTGGTCCAGGCTTGGTCCAGTATGTGTCCTTTGATGTGTGTGGCTGAGACAAGGTGCTGGGTAAAGTTGAGGTTGGTTAATAGATCAGTCAGTTCGGCAGAATGAGGCCCACCGTGTACATCATTAGACCAGTAATTTAGGTCGCCTATTAATAATATTTTAGCATAATTCGTTGCCAGATTGGCTATTTGTTCACTTAACGAAAGAGGGAACAGGGGCATGTGCTTCGGGGGCCTGTAAACCAGTACACAAATAAGCGGGGCCGAGCTAGACTCTAGTTTGATGACCATGTTGTCCACTGCGGGGAGACTTAAGGGGGTAATGGCAGTGAATTTGTGGTCTCGATGGATAATCGCGGCTACTCCACCACCCATTTTTCCTAGTGGTCGATCCACATGGAGGATATAGTAGTCGTGAGGTAGTGCGGCCAATATATCAGGAGTAGAATCGGAATTCAACCATGTTTCTGTAACAAAAAAAATGTCTGGTTTTTCAGATATTAAAAGTAAAAAAACATCCATCTGATGCTTGACTAGGGAACGGGTGTTTAGATAATATAAGCGTAGTTCTGTGTGTTTAACTTGGGCAGTCCTCAGTGCCCGAGGTGTATGGGAAATGTGTTCTGAGATTTCTGGAAAGGATCTGCGTGCCTGAAGGATTTCAAAGAGGCTTAAACGCATGCAGATAGCAGGGTTAAGTGGGAGCGACAATTGATGAAATTTCCTAAGTTCCTCTGAGGTATACGTAACAATTTGGGGATAGATTAAGGCCCCATGGCCCGTTAGGGCGCGGACGGGCTTGCCTTTGGCGCGCCGCCGGCGCTCCCGCGCAGGGTAGCGGCACAGTTTCTAAAGTGCCCGCTCCCACGCTACAGTGGACAGAAGTACCGGTTCCCCGCCTCTGACTCCTCCCCCGCCCGGCGTGATTGGCTAGAGCCGAGGGGTGTGCTCAGGAGACCGCAAGGGAGCCAACACGGCTAACACTAAGCAAACGTTGGTATTTAGAGTTAAAATCTCTTGAAATACATCAAATTCAGACATTTGTTAAAAAAGGGTTTCGCACAAACAAATAGCAGTCCGCAGGGTAGCGGCACCGTTTCTAAAGTGCCCGCTCCCGCGCTACAGTGGACAGAAGTACCGGTTCCCCGCCTCTGACTCCTCCCCCGCCCGGCGTGATTGGCTAGAGCCGAGGGGTGTGCTCAGGAGACCGCAAGGGAGCCAGCACGGCTAACACTAAGCAAACGTTGGTATTTAGAGTTAAAATCTCTTAAAATACATCAAATTCAGACAATTGTTAAAAAAGGGTTTCGCACAAACAAATAGCAGTCCGCAGGGTAGCGAACTAGAACAAGTGGCATGGGGGATATCACTGGTATCTTACGGAAAGGCTTACTAGCTGTTATCGTTTTCTTGCTGTCGGCCTACATTACGCTGCCAGGACGAGTCTCACAAATCTTGCCTGGCTGTGGCTGCCGGCTATAGGAATCTGGTATTTCATCCTTCAACCTGGTTGTCAAACAGTTTTTGGTAAATTCCTTCTCTTCTGTGTATCCCCATGGATATGCCAAGTCTTTGGGATTTCAAATTTAAGTTTGTTTCATAGTTGGTCATAATTCTTTGGTACGCACGGCATTGAATGGCCTTAAAATGAGGACATGGGTGGCAGGGTCCCTCCCAGTCTTCGATTGTGTTCTATGTTGTTTCTTTTAAACCAGGATCATGGCACAGATTGGGGTCTTCATCTCACTGTTATTCATGCTCTTTCAATCCGGCCAAGTCAGTGTCAGTGGCTTTTCAACAACACCATCATTGCAGGAGATCATCTGGAGAGCAACTGTGGCTACTCCTCCGTGTTGCTTTTAACATTATGCATTAGACGTCAGCACGGCCATCAAATTTTATTGCTAGTTCACGATGTTGAAATTGCTCTTCAGCCTCACATATTGTAGGACATGAAGTTAGCCTAAAGGAGGTTGGCATATATTACTAGCACTGTAAGAGTGCAATATGAATCTTTCACTTAATCACAAGGCATATTGACAAGCAAGAATCCGAACGGCCCTTCCCTCCGGGAATATAAACACATTGGAGACTCAGTGACCTTGGATAAGTGGCTGGTATAACTGGTTTGGATGGAGGACAAATGGATTTTTCCAGGTCACTCCTCCCTGTAAACACACACAGTTAATGAGATTGGGTGTTTTCAAAGCTTTAGATCCAGCTACAGCTGAAATGAAGCTAGGAAACTCAAGCGCTGGCTGGCCTACACCCATCAGGATGGATTTTACCACAATATCAACTGTTAAATGTCATCCTGCCACAATATTGTATCCAGAATATCAACAACCACAACAATATGTTGGTGAGTTTATATATGCAAGTACTTAACTCCACAGTTAAAAACCTCAATATATATATTTATATATATACACACACATATATATATATATATATTATAAGCATTGTAAAAGCGATACTCCATATATATCTCTCTCTCTCTCTCTCTCTCTATATATATATATATATATATATATATATATATATATATATATACTTCAACGTGCCTGCTCCAGCATACGAACAGACTCCAACACGCTCGGGCTCACTTGAAAAGGAGTTTATTGGTGGCTACAAAACATATATATATATATATCTATATACATGGTATTAGTTAATCCAATACTTACAAAGACTACCAAACTAGCAGTGCCCTGAATAATATATTCTTTCAATCGGCATATATTATTCAGGGCACCACCTACTGCTAGTTTGGTAGTCTTTGTAAGTATTGGATTAACTAATACCATCCACGTACTAGCATGTGCAGGGACTACTCTAACAGCAAAAGGTGGAAAGTAGGTACTATACCATTACAAAATGGCCACCGCATTTACACTGTTTATATCAACTATACTTATATTTTAACAGTGGCTGAGCTGTATTCGGAAGTTTATATCACTTAATGGTGCAGAAAGTGCAATGATGTAATGAGAGGACCATCTGTAATCCACTTTGGTAAAGTAAATATGCTGATAATACCCTTTGACAACCGTAAAGTAAGAGGTTTATCACACTTTATGAAGAAATAGCATATTACAAAATGGTTGCCAATTTTGTTGTATACAGAACACTAACGTTTGGTCCTTTCTTGATTTCTACAACTTCTATGTATTGTAAGTCATTTCCCATGGAACACTGTGTGACCAAGCTTGCTGTGCAAGCGAAACGCGTAACCTGGATTAAATCATCTTCTGGTGTATGCAGACCTCTGAGTGATCGCTTTATTTATATTATTATAGGAATTCTGAAGTTGGCGCGCTACGCCAACAACTAGCGATCCTCTGCAGAGGGCGGAGGAAGGCAGAAGGAGCCCTGTATGAGAAAACATTGAATGAGCCTCCCAGGGCCCGGCTTGAGGTGTCGGTATTTTTCAAACAGAGGAGATCGGAGAAGTGATGATAAAACTTTATTGAGGAACAATGTCCGTCTCGACTGAAAAGTGATCATCAAGAAAGAAACTACGGGAACCGAAACACAGAGAGAAGCACCTGGGTTCTTGAGATCTTGCAACTGTGAAATTACGGTAATTAGTGATCACGCTGATGTATCTGTGTACAACGAACTGACGGCGAGCAATGATTGCGGGGAAATGAAGCACAGTGACTGAGCAGATAGTAGCAACGATACGGCCAGCAGGAATTGGTGAAACTACAGCAGAGGAGTTTACGAACGGCCCGTTACACAAGACAACTTGCAGGTAAGAACTCCGTGTGGGGCTGCCCGGGGGTACGGGGAGGGGGAAGGAGACGGGTCGAAGGACGTGTGTCCCTCTCACCTTCCGCCCTGTCTGTGGCAAAGACACGGAGCCTGCAAAGCGGGTAAATAGGAGAGAAACTCTGGGCTGAAACAGCGGGAAACGGCCCCGGGAAAGGGCACCACTTGTATCTTATTTAAACTGCCCAAAAAGATTTCGGTGTGAAAATCGGACATATGGGTTAATAGAAAGTGGGACTGACTAGCAGGCACCCTGTCCATCTGGGATATTACAGAAATATTATGAGATGACATACAGTGGTGCTTGTCAGTGGGCATTTTCAGTATTATTAATACTAGAATCATTGACTTTTCCATGATTTCCCACCTGCTTTCCATACCTATATCTACCAACGGGACCTCACAAAGTACGAAGTAATAAACTGAATATCGAAAGACTTCTCCCACCCAACTCTGTTTGAATATATATATTTTTTAAGAACATTTAAC
Organism: Calotriton arnoldi; assembly: GCA_963921515.1. Classification (NCBI taxonomy): domain Eukaryota; kingdom Metazoa; phylum Chordata; class Amphibia; order Caudata; family Salamandridae; genus Calotriton; species Calotriton arnoldi. Next base: position 1,286,924 of record CAWUFW010001766.1, on the reverse strand, counting down.
ATAGATCGTGCATATCAATACAGCACGCTGTGATTATAATTTACGACACCTCAGGCAGCAGGAACCTCACACTGTGGTGAGGGGAGGTGCATGCACCAGGACACTGCCAGTTTTGTACACGTAGTCCACATCTTTGCTGCACGAAGTGTACAGACAGGAAAGGATATCATCAACATGGAAGAAGAATCAGAAAGAAGGGCAGCTGCCCTCAATCTCTTTGCCAGAGCACCGAATAAAGGACAAGTGCGGACAGAATCAAAACCCAAAGATACCACTTTACAAGATAAACTGAGGAGATTAGAAAAAATCAAAAAGTCGGAAATATCCAAATGGTGGGAGGCTATCTCATTACAAGATTATATAGAAAAGGATATGATACCCAGAGGATTACGAATTTACATTACTCCCTCGTATGAATCCCCCAATCCCAAGATGCTCGAAGAATGGTCCGAAAATTCGGCGAGAAGCTCTAAACAAATGTTAACCATTCTGGTAAAATACGCTTGGGAAGATAGGGCTTCATTGCTGCAGGAACTTAAAACATTGGAAGACGAACTGAAAAATCATAAAGAACAAGAGATAATAAAGAAATTTGTTGATGACCTGAAATTGAGATAAAAAACGTATGAAGAAGACATCAAGATACGGAAGCAGCGCAAACTTCATCGCGACTGCATAGACTATGAGAGTGGTCGAATACTTACCTACTCACATAAGTACGACCATCTGTATGAAAAGCTATCATTGGGTGAATCCCTGGAAAGTGAAACGGAGAACATGAGTGGAACGGATTCCGTGACAAGCAGTGATGTGGAAGTGGAAGAACGTCAAATACAAACGCCACACATAATGAGAGAACAAGGTCAAAGAATTCAACCGACTTTTTTAGACGAGTTCCGCGTGCTAAGAACAAGGAGGGAGATACCGCGGATTGTCCAACCAACGAAAACGCGAGGGAGAGGACGAGGCAGAGGTCGAGGAAGAAACCTGGAAGAAACTGGAGAAGGAGGAAACTCCTACGACAAAGAATCCAAAAGAGGCAGAGGACGAGGCAATCGGCTTATGGGAACAAGACAAATGGGCCAAAAGAATCTGAAATGATGGATGACGATATGGTAAACAAAACAATCATAAACCTATCATACAGACCGCTTACTATGTTTGAAAAACGTACACTTTGCCTAGGATTATCATTCTGCCCTACCGTCTCCTTTAACTATCCTGAAACACGAATAGATATGTTTAAATTTGTCCGGAAAGTGAAATTTAGAAAATGGCATAGTCTTAAAGGTACATCAGAAATCCCTGGAAATAGACCGGGTGGAGAGAATAACGCAACCCTTAGCATAAGAGATAGGGAAACACTGACAGTAATGCAGGACCTATATCTGGAATCGGGTCTAGATCAGTGCACAGAACAATTCACCCCTAGAACTGACCATCCTGCTTTAAGTGACTTTAGACCTAAATCTATCTTTTTACCACTTATGGCACATGATAATATTGATGCTTTTCATGAGACTACAACCAAAGACCTCATAAAATTCCGCAAACGTCAATATAACAGAAATTGTGGTCCCACCAATTTCACCAAGCAACAGTGGGATTTTATCAATTCCCTGAAAGAGGATGAGAACATTATCGTCCGTCCTGCTGACAAAGGTGGTAACATTGTACTTTGGGACAGGGCAGCTTACATCAAGGAAGCCACCAGACAGCTCACAGACACAAGATTCTAAGTCCCTACTGATGTTAATGAGTACAACGCTAGCATTGTTAACATATGGAATACTCTCACCGAGTATAAAGACAAAGGGATTTTACAATGGGAGGAATATTGTTACCTTAAATGTGATTACCCCAGAACCCCTATCCTGTACTTGTTACCTAAGATACACAAGGACCCTATAGTGCCTCCTGGCAGACCTATCGTAACTTCTATTGGTTGTGTCACAGAAAATATTTCAAAATACATAGATCATTTTCTCCGTGAATATGTAGAGAAACTCCCCTCACATGTAAGAGATACCAAAGACTTCCTGGCAAAAATCAAAGATATTGTATGGGAGGAGGACTTTCAAATGATTGTTATGGATGTTAACTCATTGTATTCCATTATTGACCATTCCCTAGGTGTCCTCTGTTGCAAATACTATTTAAGTACGCGTGAAATCTGCTATCTGGAACATACAGAAATGTTACTAGTACTTATGAAATTCTGCCTATTGAACAACATGTTTTTATTTAACGGCGCCATGTTTAAGCAAATACTCGGGACGGCAATGGGTACTTGCTTTGCCCCCAGTTTTGCTAATTTGTTCCTGGGGGTATGGGAGGAAGAGATCCTCAAAAAACTTGAGCAAGAACACACACCCTGTAAGGTGATTAAATGGTATAGATATATTGATGATCTTTTTGTAGTATGGAAAGGTAGTGAGGAAAGTGCCATAGACATGATTAATGACCTTAATAACAATACCTTTAACATTAAACTCACCTATACTATCAGCAAGAAACAGCTTGAATTTCTGGATGTGGTGGTGGAGGTTCAAAACAACAAGTTGGTAACCAAATTACACAGGAAGTCAACGGCAGGAAACAGCCTCCTCCATGCTCTCAGCAGTCACCCAGAAACACTCAAATGGAGTATTCCATTTGGTGAACTGCTGAGAGCAAGAAGGAACTGTAGTACACATGATAGCTTTGCGAACGAACAAGAGAATATGATGAAAAGATTTCGAGAGAGAGGGTACCCTAACTGGGTCTTGAACAGAGCGAAAGATAAAATCAGTAAAATAAACAGAGAGGAAACCCTGAGAGATAAAGACAGCCCTGAGGACGACAACCCAATTAGAGTGATTCTCACTTATAATAAGGAGTCGAAGGCAATATCCAAGATACTGACAAGGAACTGGAATATCCTCACTAGTGACCCGATTATAGGTCATACTTTACAAGAAAGACCACAGATAACATACAGGAAAGGGAGAAATCTCAGAGATTTCCTAGTAAAGGGAGATATTACTAACACCAGCCCACACACTCAAATTAACCTTCAAGGCTTCTTTCCCTGTGGTCATTGTAAGGCCTGTAGAAACAGCTCCATGAAGAAAAGTTATCATACACCCACAGGAGAGAAAACTATAAAACAGTTCCTTACATGTGGCACGATATTTACCATCTATGTCCTTGAATGCCCATGTAGGAAAAGATATGTAGGCAGTACTACCCTAGCAACAAAGAAAAGAGTGTTAGAACACATGAGGACCATCACAAACAAGGACCCCCAATATCCTGTAGCCAGACATTTCGCAGAGTACCACCTGTCCAACAGCTCCCTTCTGACTTACTTTGCGATAGAACAGATTGAACGCACACAGAGAGGGGGCAACAGAGTCCTTCAACTACGTAAAAGGAATCCTGGTATATAATCAACCTTCAAACCAAAAGCCCAGAAGGGCTTAACCAAGACGAAGAAATGAGTATTCATCTGCATGAGTAATGATAAATGACAAAATAGAATATCCTTCCTTATGTTGATGTGCAGTTTCCTGTTAACTGTACAGTCATGCAATTATGTTGTTTGTATTTTGTATGAAAGTTTTAATCCAATATGAGATTGCTCATGGATTTTAATGTTCCTTTTTATTTTTATTTCTTTCCACAGGAGAAAAGGAAGGGGCGGAAACTGAGAATCAACCCTCACTGCAATCCCCTACCCTTTTCTTCTATCAATATGGTGAAGGTTCCAACAAGACAGATAAGAGATACGCTTTTCTAGTTTTTTCTCTTCAGTCTTACGACAACATTATTTATATTAATTTTGACACGGACACATTTGTTTTATTTATTTTTGGTGTACTATTGGGTGTAGTGCTGATGTATGGGGAACGGCACTTTACATGAAGCTGTGTAAGAATTACATAAGAGGTTAGTCTTTTATGGCACTTTGCCAATACGGTAAGAGTCTAGACAGGCATTATCCATGCCCCCTCTGGCACTTCGCGGTATATACAGTTATCTTTTCAGGTACCGCTTTATTTTTACATCTGATAACGGTTTTTCAGTAGTCCCTTGCAACCTGAGCACGTCCCTTAATATTTGGATCGTATTCGCCTCTGTCCATTCTTATGGCACTATGCCGATTGAAAGAATATATTATTCAGGGCACCACCTACTGCTAGTTTGGTAGTCTTTGTAAGTATTGGATTAACTAATACCATCCACGTACTAGCATGTGCAGGGACTACTCTAACAGCAAAAGGTGGAAAGTAGGTACTATACCATTACAAAATGGCCACCGCATTTACACTGTTTATATCAACTATACTTATATTTTAACAGTGGCTGAGCTGTATTCGGAAGTTTATATCACTTAATGGTGCAGAAAGTGCAATGATGTAATGAGAGGACCATCTGTAATCCACTTTGGTTAAGTAAATATGCTGATAATACCCTTTGACAACCGTAAAGAGGTTTATCACACTATATGAAGAAATAGCATATTACAAAATGGATGCCAATTTTGTTGTATACAGTACACTAACGTTTGGTCCTTTCTTGATTTCTACAACTTCTATGTATTGTAAGTCATTTCCCATGGAACACTGTGTGACCAAGCTTGCTGTGCAAGCGAAACGCGTAACCTGGATTAAATCATCTTCTGGTGTATGCAGACCTCTGAGTGATCGCTTTATTTATATTATTATAGGAATTCTGAAGTTGACGCGCTCCGCCAACAACTAGCGATCCTCTGCAGAGGGCGGAGGAAGGCAGAAGGAGCCCTGTATGAGAAAACATATATATATATATATATATATATATATATATATATATATATATATATATATATATTTACCCGTGAGCAAGATCTCTGTGGAGATTGAAACGCGTTGGGTTGCTGGCACGCTTGTGAAATAAAAAGATTGCTGGAGCAGTTTAAATCAATTGGAATTGACTCAAGTTATTAAGGCATCTGCGAGTCCGAGCGGAATTTCCTGTGGATATATTGTAGCGAGTAGAAACGGCGTGACCCTGCCGTACCGCTGTCTGCACCGCCGGAGAGCGTCCTGAGTATCGGGAAAGAGGGTTAAGTGTGGAGCAAATATATATATATATATATATATATATATATATATATATATATATATATATATATATATATATATATATATATATATATATATATTTACCTACTGGCGGTTGCCAGTAGGTAGTTATAGTTAGGACCCAGTTTCCATAAGAAAAAGTTTTTTGATTTGCCAATAACTTTGGCCTTGTTTGATGAATCTTCACAAAATTTTCAAAACTAGTTTGACGCTCACTTGAGCTGCTGTCTTAAAAGTTTCAGGTTGATCCGTCAAGTGGGGGCCGAGGAAAAGGGGGGTCCTAAAACGAGTTTTTCCCATGTTAATTTCCATAGGGACTTTAGACACAGCTACAGCCCGATCCGTTGAACAGAATTAAACCAAATTTGACAGAAAGGTAGATCTTGGTCCAGAGAAGAGTTTTTTTTTCATTTGGTGTAAATCCGTTCAGTAGTTGCAGAGTTATTAAAAGAAATTTAAATTTGTATACATAGGGACGCAGATCCTCTGAGGATCCGACAGTCCCCGTTCTCAAATCTGATTGGCTGCCAACAGTTAAAACCAGGAAGTGTTGACAGCCATCTTGGGATTCGTCTTCAGATGAGTCCCAAATAAAACATAAAAAAGGGAAGGGGCAGGGTAGGGATACCCTGAACCTCTAGGCCTAGGCTCTTGGGAGGGTGCCAGAGGGAACCCGCCAGGGCAAAAAAGCCTTAAAAAAAAACAAAAAACCATTTGGCAGGAGCCGTGCTGGAGCAGTGGCTCCCGCCGGAAAATAAAAAATAAAAAAAAGCGCAGTCTCCCGTATTTCTCTACTGTTTAGCCCCTGGGTGGGCCGAGTCCCAGGGGCATGCGGCCATAAATGAAGAAAAGAAATGGGGGCGTCTTGTGGACCCCCACCGTGCCCCGGGGACTGCAACTTCCCCAGGGCTATTTTATGTGTAATGGGGGGCCTCATGGCCCCCTGGGCCCCAGGGACCATCACCTCCCCGGGGCCAAATAGTATTTTTAAAATGGGAGGGGGGCCAAGTGGACTGCCACCTCCCCGGGGCAGGCCCTACTGAGTGAAAGGAGGTGGGCCGTGAGACTCCCCTCCTGGCGTCATAGATGGCCCTGGGGACCGCCAGCCCCCAGGACCGGCTCCTGCTTATGTTCCGGGGTGCCCACCCCCGGGAAATAGCTGTTTGCTGTGGCTTGGCGGGAGCTTTAACCGCTCCCGCCAAGCCAAAGCAAACACTCCGCTTCCAGCAAGTGAGAGCAGTGAAAATGCTCTTGCTTGTTGGACGCTGTGCATTCGTCTGCTTCCCTGCCCGCTGTCAAGCGAGCAAGTAAAGAGACAAATTGCTTTCAGACACAAGGAGCTGCATGTTTAGCCACTCCCTGTGTGTGAAAGCAATGCCGGCTCCTGCAGGAGGAGGGGAGCCGGCAGGGACCGCTGGGCCTTGAGGCCCCCCCGCGGTCCAAGTGCAGACTGGGTGTCCTGGGGGCACCCAGGAAACCATGGCTGGGCCCCGGGGGATGGGGTCCATGTGGCCAAAATCGGCCAGGGGAGGGGGGCTGCATGGCCCCCCTCCCCTATTAAAAAAAATTAAAGTAAAGGCCGAGCCCTGGGGGATGGGGTACCCAGGGATTAAATTGTCCAGGAGAGGGGGGGCACATGCCCCCCTTCCCTATTGGTATAAGGCCGGGCCCTGGGGGATGGGGTCCACAGGGCCGAAATCGGCCTGGGGAGGGGAGCCGCGCAGCCTACTGAAAGCCCGCCGAGGGGGTTCTTTCTTGTCATCTGCTGCTGAGACCAGAGATCGTGTTCTAAGCTTTAAAAAACTGGATTATGTAAACTTGCCTCAAAATCCTGGCCGTTTGGCCTCGCCTCATATACATTAGCAGTATGCTACGTCTTCCTGCCCTTTTCCCAGGAAGATGGACAGCTTACTAAAAGACTTCCTTGAGCGCGTTTCCTGCCGATTTTGGAGAATGGGGTCTTGATGCCTAGGAATACAATCACATCTGCAATTAACAAAGAAGCACTTACTTCTGTAAAGTAAAAATCATCCAAGTGTGTTTTCTCTACAGTTCCACCTCAGAAAGTTATCTGGTGAAGACGCTCAAGGAACAATCACGTTGGCAAAGTTACAAATGCACATGGTCACTGGAGACATTTCCTCTGCGTCCTTTACGCAGCTGTAGTATAGGAGACGCAATATGCATTTACCCAACAAGGTAGGACTTACTAATAAGCCAGTGGAAAGTACTCCACTTGGATAGAGGTGTTTCACAAAACGGTGACCTTTTCTTGGATAAATACGCAGGGCTGGATTGATTCTGGCACAATGCTCATTCCACAGTAATGAAACCTTCAACGGGAAGCACTTACAGATATAAACAAAGCAGGTGCCCTAGTTGAAGCTCCACTTCTGTAAAGTACTAATCATCCTAACTTCGTGCACATGGCCAAGGCATAGCACGTGTATTATCTCTGCATTTTCACTGAAAAGTTATCTGTAATCCGTGATGGAGGTGTTTGCATCCTTGCTTTTCTCAAGTGCAAAATCTCATGTAGTGTCTGTGACGAGGGGGTTCTTTCTTGTTATCTGCTACTGAGACCCAAGATCGGGTTCTAAACTTTTAAAAACTAGAACTATGTAAACTTGCCTAGAAGTCGTGAGCGTTTTGGTCCTGTCCAAATACATTAACGGTATGTAACGTCTTTCCGGCCTTTTCCCAGGATGATGGACAGCATACTAAAACGCCCCCCAGAGCACGTTTCCCGACAATTTTGGAGACAGGGTCTTGATGCCCAGGAATACGATCGCATCTCCACCAAACAAAGAAGCATTTACTTCTGTAAAGTACAAATCATCCAAGTGTGTTTTCTCTGCAGTTCCACCTTATAAAGTTATCTGTTGAAGACGCTATAGCAACAATCACATTGACAAAGTTACAGACACACAAGAGTACTGGAGACATTTCCTCGGCGTTCTTTACACAGCTGTAGTGTAGGAGATGCACTATACATTTACCCAATTGGGTAACACTTACTAATTAGCCAGTAGAATGTACTCAAGTTGGCTAGAGGTGTTGCACAATACGGTGGCATCTTCTTGAATAAATACGCAGGGCAGGATTCATTCTGGCACGATGCTCATTTTATAGAAATTAAACCTCAACAAATTACAGTTAGGAAATAATAAAAAACCTTAGAAATTCACTGAAAAAAACAAAGGTTGCAGGAACATTATAGTTAAGCTGACATTTCACTAGTACAAAACCAGAGAAATTTAGTGATGTCATCAGTGATGTCACTGACCATGACCATGTCATAAGTGATGTAATATGTGAGGTCATAAGCAGTGCATTGCAGGGGGGTAAGTTATAATTAGCTCAGGTAACTATAACTGCTATATTTCACTGGTTTTGTACGAGTGAAATGTCAGCCTAACTATAACGTCCCTGTAACCTTTGGTTTTGTCAGTGAACATATATATATATATAACACAATACAATACTGAGATATCCACAACAAGCAACAATTAACAACAAAGTCTTCTTGTTTGGTTTCTTTAGTTGTATTAACCAAACAAGAAGACTTTGTTGTTAATTGTTGCTTGTTGTGGATATCTCAATATTGTATTGTGTTATATGATTATAAAAAATACTGGTGGGGACCAGTATCTGGGATACTTTGCGCCGGGCAAAAATCCTGTTACTCATATTGTTGATTGCATATATATTTATCTTAAGCATAGTTCCATGCATTCTCATATACATATACTAACTACTGGCGGTCACCAGTAGGTTGTTATAGTTAGTACCTAGTTTCCATAGGTAGAGTGTTTTTTCATTTGCCAATAACTTTGGTGTCGTTTGACGAATCCTCGCGAAATTTTCAAAACTAATACGCCAATCACTTCAGCTGCTGTCTTGAAAGTTTCGGGATGATCCGTTAAGCAGGGGCTGAGAAAAAGGGGGTGTCCCAAAACGCTTATTCTCCATGTTAATTTTCATAGGAAACTTTACACACGGCTACAGCCCGAACTGCTGAGCGAAATTACACCAAATTTGACAAAAAGGTAGCTCTTGATCCAGAATGCAGTCTTTTTGTGAAATGGTGTCAATCCGTTCAGTATTTCCTGAGAAATGTAAAGATTTCTCAGATATACAACTGTGGCCGCTGTGGATTTGCGACCCCTGCTGATCTCGTGCCTGAGTTCTGATTGGCTGCCAACACTTCAAACCAGGAAGTGTTGGCAGCCATCTTGTGACTCGGTTGAACCGAGTCACAAACAAAAACGCAAATAAAAGAAAAGGGGGCAGGGTAGAAACACCCTGACCCCCTAGGCCTGTTCAGAGACCCCCAGGGCCCAAAAAAGCTTTTTTTTTAGGAGTTGCAACGGATCTGTGAATCCGGCCGGAAAAAAAAAAAGCGGAGTGCGAGCTCCCGCGCTTTGTTTAATTAAGCTCCCATGTGGGCCAGGTCCGGGGGCAACTACAAATGATAGTTTGTGGCGGGGAGCCGGCAGGGACCGCGGGGACCTTGAGGCTCCCCCCAAGGTCTCCAACAAGAGGCCATGCCCCGGGGGATGGGGCCCCGGGGCAATTTCGGCCCGGGGAGGGGGGCCGCACTGGCCCCCTTCCCATTTTTTTAAAAAAAGTACGAAGGCCTGGCCCTGGAGGATGGGGTCCCCGGGGCCGAAATAGGCCTGGGGAGGGGGGCTGCACGTACCCCATCTTTAAAAAAATAAAAATAAATAAAGGGCAGACCCTGGGGGATGGGGTCCCCGGGGCCAAAATGTGCCTGGGGAAGGAGGCCGCGCGGACCCCACTCAAAAAAAAAAAAGACTGGCCCCGGGGGATGGGGTCTCCGAGGCCGAAATCGGCCAAGGAAAGGGGGACTACGCAGCCCCCTTCCCTAAAAAAATATTTTTTTAAAACTCCGGCAAGTCGCCAGAGGCCACGCCTCCTTTACCACCCAATGGGCCCGTCCGCATACATAACTTTCTTTTTTTTAAATGTTCTTTGGGCCTGTTGGGGTCCCTCTGGGACCCCTGAACCAACTTTATGGGGTCAGGGTATTCCTACCCTGCTTCCTTTTCTTTTTTTTAAACTTTTTTGGGGGATTGGGTTGAAGCCAAGCCCCAAGATGGCTGCCAGCACTTTCTGATCGAAGTGTTGGCAGCCAAATAGCGCTCTTCCTTTCCCTGCACGAGCTCGTATATATACCTTTACAATATTGTGGTAGCCAATATTCAGGATACAGTAATATGGAATGGCAATATAGCCAAGAGCCCCCATCCACACTCATCACCTGTCTCGGTATCCGTCAGTGCAAGATAGAAACCTGCTAGTATTAGTCGCTCCCCCACAGTGCTGCCAATCCCAAAGATTCTATCATGTCCCAGACTGGAAAATCCCCTCAATCCCAGACATTTTTGAGGATCCTGAACCTTTCTGTCGATCTTGACCTTTCTTATTGTTCCTGGAAGTTGTGGATATTCCTGACATCGCGGACAATCTTGCCATTGCTGACAATCCTGGTTCCTTCCTGGCCCTTGCTGTTAATCCTCAGCAATCCCTTCAAAGCTCTAGAAACTGGAAAGGATGATGCTGAGTAAGCAGCTCGTTTGTAGACCTCTAATAAAGTGCTGTTATGAAGACTGCAAGTATGAGAGAAAGCGAGAATCGGTTGCTGGTTTCTTCATTGGGTTGGTTGTTTTATGCGTGCCATCTGCAGAAGATCTACTGTCCTGCTAAAAGCAGTTTGCAGATTTTTTGATTTTGTTAATGAAATAGAGCAGTGGTTCTTAACCTCTGGGGGCCTACGACTGCCTAGAAAATAAAATAATATTAACAGATTATTAAAGTGGATATAAATAAAGAAGCAACATGTAACATTGAAAATTTTAAAACACTGTAAATGTGAAAGAATTTGAAATGGCAGGCTAAAGATTATGGTGATATGCTCATATTGATTTGTGGGAGCAGTGAGTACAAGTGCATCAAACAGGATATAATATGGGCAATGGGTGGCCTCAGTTGAATTTAGAAAAGCTCCAACCTTCCCATTAAAATAACATTTCAATTTTATGTATTTGTTTGGGAATTAAATAAATTATTTCATCATTTGTGTATTTCTTTGATGAATGCTTGTGTCTGTATTTTTGTGTATTATTTTGTGATTCAAATCATCAACATTACTTAGGCCAGGGTCCCTGGTTTCCAGTAATGACCCATTTGGGGTCTTCAGATTCCAATAATGACTCAGTGGGGGGTCCCCAGATTCCGATCATGATTACATGGGGGTCCACAGAAGTCAAAAGGTTAGGAACCATTGAAACAGAGTATGTTTTCAGAACTTGTTGGGATTTGTTAGCAGTTGGTCTAGTCAGGCAGGTTTCGGCACTGAGAGATCATCTTGACTTGGTAGCAGGAATGATTTGTCGCGCTACTGAGTTTCGAAACTAAAAGGCTTTCCTTTTGAGAGAAGAAACCCACCTTTGCAGTTTAATTTGTTGATTGTTTTGGGTTGCGGAGGGTTAGGTTGGTGACCATCTCAAGTCCTTTTCAGTTCTACTTTTCTGCTTGGGGGCTCTGAGGGAGCCGTTATAGCAGCTGTTGTTTTTCTGGCTGCTGGTTACTGTGCAGCGGTGGGCGACCGGGTCAGTGGATTGAGGTATGGCGGTGTTGACAAAGTGCAATATAACCTCTGGAGATCGGTTGCGTGGCAATGATGAAACGTTGTTGACCTTGGTTTGGAAGTAATGATAGTGTCTTAAGGGACTTGATCCAGTGTGTGGTAGCAGCAGGTGTGTTTGCTTGTTGTAGATGGATAGGAGTGGGATCATAAACTTCATGTCACAGGCATCTAGGGGAATAGTAATTCCCTAGCACTAATAGTAATTTTAATATTAACACTGTAGTAGTGTATGCTGTGTACATCCACAATACTTTTTATTCATCTGATCAAAGGAAGAATACGTGCTGCCCACAGGGTTGGACAGGCCATTGATTCCTATGTGTATTTCCCTGGGGGATGGGGTGATAGTCCGTTGGACGTGTGTTTTTTTTCAGGCACGGGGCCGCTGCTGGCCCCTCCCTCACTTTCTCCTGCTGCACAATGGTAATTGCAGCACGCAGAAGGTGTCCTCAGGGGGAGGAGAGAGAAACAGAGATCAGAGAGGAGTAGAGAAAAAGAGGAGAGAATGAGAGAGACAGAGAATGGATGTGGAGGGTAAAAGAGGCGAGAAAGGGGGCAGGGCTGGTGTGCACATTTTTGCCAAGGCTGCTTTTGGTTCACATGTCTGCCCTGGCCGCTCCTTGTTAATGATAGACCCAACCAGGAAGAATGCGACGCCTCAGCATTCTCCGTTCTCCTCACCTGTACTTATCCTAATTATGTCAATTTAAATTCAGGGCCTAGCTGAGGGTGAGATTCCCAGAATGTTAATCTTGGATGGCTCTGTCCTCCGCCAGCTACCTCAGGTTTGAGTCACGGGTAGCAAGAGCAGGCTAAGCGCTTAGAAACCTGAGCTTGCGCAAGCTAAGGATCATTAATCACAAATTATTAATCTAGCGTCCTGTGACTGATCCATTCCTTATAAACAGCAGCACATGGCGGAGGTTGAAAAGACTTAGTCATTCATAAAGCCTTTGCAGGATTGATGGTTCAAGCAGCATGCAGCTGGGGTGAGAAGACATACTGATTCATAAGGCATCTGCACGATTCATGCATTAAGCGGCACTTAGCGAGGGAGGAGAGCCGCGATATTCATTCATGAAGCCTGCACCCTATTCATGCATTCACAGCGAGGCTGCACATGGCGGCGGATGAGGAGGCACGTGCCCGTGCCGCAGTCCTTCCCTGGGCCCGAGGTGGAGCTGCAGAACCTAAGCGCGTGCAGGGCAGCTCGTTCTCACGGGGAGCTGTGCTGCACATACTCGGCTGGCACGGTGACAACTCCTTCCCGTGGGAGAGCTCTCCTGCACTCACGCGCTGCACAGTGCTTCCGGGTGTCAGCGGAAGCGCTCTGCTGCACTTCTGTGGACGGACCACCCCTCCTCAGTCCCTTGGCTGCACGGTGCCAGCTGCTTCCCATGGGAAGGCTCTGCTTCACACTAATTGCCTAAGATAAAAACAGCCCCAATGGGATCAATTTCATTCTCTTTAATATTTTAACCTCGCATAAAAAGTTATGTGCCTCATTTAGAGTTCGGCGGGGCAGGAGAACCACAGTAAATCAGTGGTGCTGACACCACAGTCAGCTTGCAGTTTGCCTGCTCTATTTAGAGTCGGGGGAGGCACTGTGTTTACGCCGACAAGTCTCCGCTGCTTCTGTTTTTAGTTCCAGATGGAAATGTGTATTCCAGTGGTCGGAGCAGCTCCTCTCTTTGGTGGGCACTTCAACTAGTTTTATCGCAGAGGTCACAACCCAAGATTCTATAGGATTCCAACTAGATCACAGCCAAAGTAGGACAAGCTGAGATTCTGTCTATGGAAATGCATCTGTCCCTGGCCGATGCACAGAAGTCCAGGCAATATACACTGCTCCTGGCTCACAGAGTGCAGTATTCACCTTCAGCGGCCACAGTGGAAAACCTGAGCGCAGCTAATTTCAAAGTTTTCTCCCAATCAGAAAAGAAAAACATTTCCTTCTTTGTGTCCAGTTTTTATAGATTTGCGGAGCAGTAGGCCTGGATCGAAACAGTTTGCAATGGTCAAGGTTTTGTTATTGATACAAACAAGTCAGAGCTCCGACACAAGGCCGTTGTCGCTCGGCAGCAGACAGCAATACACAAAGAGGGTGGAGGGGCCGGGATCTCTCTAGCCCGTGAAGCCTACATTGAGCAAAGAATGGGCTAGGAAACCTCACCCGTACACAAGAGAAACGAGCATTGGCATAGCCAATAGGTCCCGCCTTTGGGACCTTATGTGTTTAGCCAGAACTTTTGGCTATGTTGTAGAGCATTGTGGCTGCTGTGCATCATGTTGAAAAGTTATAATAAAAAGTGTTAAGCATTTTTGTTACCTTTATAAAAACCAAGACGACATTATATACAACTGAACAACCTGATTAAAAAAAGATTTTAACATAAAAAATGTCTTCTAGTTTTTTTGTAGTTGCACTGCTAGCAACTTCTTTCTGCCTGTTCTCATGCTTGTTTGTTATAATTTTTTTTGTTATGGGGGAGCGGGACATAAATAACGGGGGAGTGGAGGTTGGAAAACAGTAATTTAATTATAACACGAGCAGCGGACGGACACTAGGGGAGAATCAACAGATGCCAGATTCCGAGGGCAGACTGACATGATGCTTAGGTGGTGCTTAGGTGGTGCGCTGATGCAAAATGGTGGTGGTGAGTGATGTTTGGTGCTTATGTGGTGCCACTATATGGTGTGGCTTGGAGGTACGTTGTGGATTGTGGAGTTGAAATATGTTTGGTGTGTAATTATGTGATGTGTATTGGAATTGTGTGGAGTTGAATTGTGTGGCCTGGAACTGTGGTGTTGAGTGAAATTATGCTTAGGGAAATTGTGTCATGGTGTGGAGTGCATTTATGTTGATTGGTGGTATGTGGCATAGAGTGCATTTATGTGGAGTGTATTTATGTTGCATTGAGTAGAGTGCAATTATGTGGCGTGTAATTATGTGGCACTGAGTGGTATTATATGGAGTGTATTTATGTTGCATTGAGTAGAGTGTAATTATGTGGCGTGTAATTATGTGGCACTGAGTGGTATTATGTGGAGTGTATTTATGTTGCATTGAGTAGAGTGTAATTATGTGGCTTGTAATTATGTGGTACTGAGTGGTATGTGGGGTGTATTTATGTTGCATTGAGTAGAGTGTAATTATGTGGCGTGTAACTATGTCACACTGAGTGGTATTATGTGGAGTTTATTTATGTTGCATTGAGTAGAGTGTAATTATGTGGCGTGTAATTATGTGGTACTGAGTGGTATGTGGAGTGTATTTATGCGACGGAGTTCCTGTTATGACCAAGTAGGTGGAGTTGCGGGTTCTGAGCTGTGACGAAAGTGTGACTGTAAGCCGGACCCCCTCCAGGGACTCATGGAGTCAGCCTCTTAGACTATAAGAGTACGACTATAGAGGAAACCATCCTCTTACATTTCTCGCACCTTAGCGTGTGCGTCACATAGGAGCCTGTACATACTCTGTAGACTCCTTTTAATTCACTACACACACACGGTCCTGATGAAAGCCAGTTTTACCATAAGGCCTGGCTGAAACTAGTTGACCCCACTCGATGTAGGGGGCGATAATTACCCCCAGACTACATCCGTAGCCTTGTTTTTAAATACTGCCATGAGCCCATGAATAAAACTCCCCTGTGGACCCTGGGACCCATTGGACAGTTTTTTATTTTCACATTCACGACACCTATCACTGCATACTCACCTCACACAATCCGCTCCGCTGTAAGCAGACGTTGCAGCACACCCGAGGCACACTCGGTGCCGTCGGGTGGGGCCCGATGATGAAGCATGCCACCAACTAGGTTGGTGGGTGAGGGCCTTCATATAAAACAGAATTGTTTTCTCTGACATACACCATAAGAGTTTTCTTATTCATATAGTTAGCTCCTATTGATTATTGCTGAGTGTATTTATGCTGCATTGAGTAGAGTGTAATTATGTGGCGTGTAACTATGTCACACTGAGTGGTATTATGTGGAGTTTATTTATGTTGCATTGAGTAGAGTGTAATCATGTGGCACAGTGTTATTATGTGGAGTGTATTTATGTTGCATTGAATAGAGTGTAATTATGTTGTGTGTAATTATGTGGCACTGAGTGGTATTATGTGGAGTGTATTTATGTTGCATTGAATAGAGTGTAATTGTGACGTGTGATTATGTGGTACTGAGTGGTATTATGTGGAGTGTATTTATGTTGCATTGAGTAGAGTGTAATTACGTGGTGTGTAATTATGTGGTACTGAGTAGTATTATGTGGAGTGTATTTATATTGCATTGGGTAGAGTGTAATTATGTGGTGTGTTATTACATGGCACTGAGTGGTATTATGTGGAGTGTATTTATGTTGCATTGAGTAGAGTGTAATTATGTGGCATGTAATTATGTGGCACTGAGTGGTATTATGTGGAGTGTATGTTGCATTCAGTAGAGTAATTATGTGGTGTGTAATTATGTGGCACTGAGTATTATTTGGAGTGTATGTTGCATTGAGTGCAGTGTGATTATGTAGCATATAGTTATGTGGCACTGAGTGGTATTATGTGGAGTGTATTTGCGTTGCATTGAGTAGAGTGTAATTATGTGGCTTGTAATTATGTGGCACTGAGTGGTATTATTTGCAGTGTATGTTGTATTGAGTGCAGTGTAATTATGTAGCATATAATTATGTGGCACTGAGTGGTATTATGTGGAGTTTATTTATGTTGCATTGAGTAGAGTGTAATTATGTGGCGTGTAATTATGTGGTACTGAGTGGTATGTGGAGTGTATTTATGCTGCATTGAGTAGAGTGTAATTATGTGGCGTGTAACTATGTTGCACGGAGTGGTATTTTGTGGAATGTATTTATGTTGCATTAAGTAGAGTGTAATTATGTGGCATGTAATTATGTGGCACAGTGGTATTATGTGGAGTGTATTTATGTTGCATTGAATAGAGTGTAATTATGTGACGTGTAATTATGTGGTACTGAGTGGTATGTTGAGTTTATTTATGTTGCATTGAGTAGAGTGTAATTATGTGGCCTGTAATTATGTGGTACCGAGTGGTATGTGGGGTGTATTTATTTTGCATTGAGTAGAGTGTAATTATGTGGTGTGTAATTATGTGGCACAGTGGTATTATGTGAAGTGTATTTATGTTGCATTGAATAGAGTGTGATTATGTGGCGTGTAATTATGTGGCACTGAGTGGTATTATGTGGAGTGTATGTTGCATTCAGTAGAGTGTAATTATGTGGCGTGTAATTATGTGGCACTGAGTGCTATTATTTGCAGTGTATGTTGCATTGAGTGCAGTGTAATTATGTAGCATATAATTATGTGGCACTGAGTGGTATTATGTGGAGTGTATTTATGTTGCATTGAGTAGAGTGTAATTATGTGGCGTGTAATTATGTGGTACTGAGTGGTATGTGGAGTGTATTTATGCTGCATTGAGTAGAGTGTAATTATGTGGCGTGTAACTATGTTGCACGGAGTGGTATTTTGTGGAATGTATTTATGTTGCATTAAGTAGAGTGTAATTATGTGGCGTGTAATTATGTGGCACAGTGGTATTATGTGGAGTGTATTTATGTTGCATTGAATAGAGTGTAATTATGTGACGTGTAATTATGTGGTACTGAGTGGTATGTTGAGTTTATTTATGTTGCATTGAGTAGAGTGTAATTATGTGGCCTGTAATTATGTGGTACCGAGTGGTATGTGGGGTGTACTTATTTTGCATTGAGTAGAGTGTAATTATGTGGTGTGTAATTATGTGGCACAGTGGTATTATGTGAAGTGTATTTATGTTGCATTGAATAGAGTGTAATTATGTGACGTGTAATTATGTGGTACTGAGTGGTATTATGTTGAGTGTATTTATGTTGCATTGAGTAGTGTAAATATGTGGCATGTAATTATGTGGCACTGAGTATTATATGGAGTGTATTTATGTTGCATTGAGTAGAGTGTAATTATGTGGCGTGTAATTATGTGGCACTGAGTGGTATTATGTGGAGTGTATTTATGTTGCATTGAGTAGAGTGTAATTATGTGGCTTGTAATTATGTGGTACCGAGTGGTATGTGGGGTGTATTTATGTTGCATTGAGTAGAGTGTAATTATGTGGCGTGTAACTATGTCACACTGAGTGGTATTATGTGGAGTGTATTTATGTTGCATTGAGTAGAGTGTGATTATGTGGCGTGTAATTATGTGGCACTGAGTGGTATTATGTGGAGTGTATGTTGCATTCAGTAGAGTGTAATTATGTGGCGTGTAATTATGTGGCACTGAGTGCTATTATTTGCAGTGTATGTTGCATTGAGTGCAGTGTAATTACGTAGCATATAATTATGTGGCACTGAGTGGTATTATGTGGAGTGTATTTATGTTGCATTGAGTAGAGTGTAATTATGTGGCGTGTAATTATGTGGTACTGAGTGGTATGTGGAGTGTATTTATGTTGCATTGAGTAGAGTAATTATGTGGCGTGTAACTATGTCACACTGAGTGGTATTATGTGGAGTTTATTTATGTTGCATTGAGTAGAGTGTAATTATGTGGCGTGTAATTATGTGGTACTGAGTGGTATGTGGAGTGTATTTATGCTGCATTGTGTAGAGTGTAATTATGTGGCGTGTAACTATGTCACACTGAGTGGTATTATGTGGAGTTTATTTATGTTGCATTGAGTAGAGTGTAATTATGTGATGTGTAATTATGTGGCACAGTGTTATTATGTGGAGTGTATCTATGTTGCATTGAGTAGAGTGTAATTATGTTGTGTGTAATTATGTGGCAAAAGGCATTGTCATGCGTCTGCGTTTACCTTGAAAAATCTATTGTTTGTAATGGTCCTAGTCTAGGCTGCCATGTATGTGGGCTAGGTATAAAACCTGCTGGTATGCTTGGGGTGGGGGCGGGAAGGGGGGGTGTGATAGTGCGCACCAAATAAATCTAGGGCAGCTCTGCTTCTGCTGTAGCAGTTGTGTGCACGAATTGCTGAGAAACCTACCTCTTCTGTTGTACAGTAGAAAGACTTATTTTGATGAAAGTCGCCGTTTATTTCGCATTGTGGTAAAATCTTGCCAGCTTGTTTTACCGAATTATGCTTTCTGCATTGATTTAAATATGACAGATTAAAGGATATATGTTGTTTTACGTAAGTACGTTTAAAATTCATCAGTATCCCGACACAGGCTCCGGGGCTGGGGGGGGGCACCTCACAGCTGCTGCCAGTTAAACACTCCCTGGCACGAGCAGTGCACGTCCCCGAGGCCCCGCTTAATGCACGGCAATTCGGCTCCCTCCTCACCCCTTCCTCTATTGCTCAATATTTTACTCTCTGTCCCTGGGTTTCTCGTGAAGCCATCCTGACGGTGCCCCTGCCCCCCCTCTGCTGTGTCACTTGTGGGGTTTTGACTTAACCCCTGCACTGTCCTGATATTAAAGTCTTGGAGCATAGCGCCTACTCACTGCATGCCATTCCACAGCGCTGTTAAGATTTATTATTATTGTTATATTTTGCATTGGAGCGCTTTATATGATCACCAGTTACGTTACACAAGGACACATTCATTTTTGGTAGACTCGGGGAGATTAAGTGATTTACCCAGAATCACAGGATGTGGAGGCGACGCCGAGACTCGAACCTGGTTCCCCAGCTTCAAAGTCGGCAGCTCTGGCCGATAAACCACACCCTGTAACTAGCACCCTATGTAATGATACTCGATAACGATGTAGCAACCTAGTCGGCAGGTCAGCAGCCAAAGTGCCAAGAAGCAGCCAGTAGGTGTTATGTTGGTGTTAGGAGTAGCACACGAGCACAATGATCCTGAAATAACCTGGTCGCCCCTTAGTAATGCGCCAGATCTCTTCTGCTACTCCCACTGGAAGCGGAAAGGCGCCCAACCTACTGAGCTGCTTTACAGTTTTGTCCCTGAGCAGCAAAAGCCCTTCTAAGTCTGTAAACACGCTGTGAGTGGGCACTCGTGCCCTCTTGGGTCAGGGGAGATATGCCCTGACGCCACGCCCCCTGCTGGGCCCCTCATTAACAGCACATTTTTAGGGAGATGGCTGAGGGAAGCTCGGCTCCCATTTCAAGGGTGGGGGCCATGAAAAGACGCACACCCTGCCCCCCTCCCACTATGGCCACTAGACTGGGGGGGAGTGGATTGGGCCAGGTTTAGCGCTTTAGCTGCTCCTTAAATGTTTGTCTGGGGGTGAGGGGGGCGGATTGATGGTAATTTGTCTCTTCGGGGTGCAAATGCACTGCTGGCCCAGTCGTGGGGGTGTCCTGCTCGCTTCCTGCCCCGAGGATATCAGAAAGCCAGGGGGGGGCTACATTAATCAGCCAGTGACCTCACAGGACCTGGACATATTATCATGCAATGCACGTGTGACCTTGGGCTCCTGGAAGCACACGGAGGGCGACACATATTCAGGATTATTCAGAGACCCGACTCTGGGAATATTCTTGCAAACTGCAACAGGAATACTTTAGCTTTTTTTATTCCAAGATCATCTGTTGAAGGAATGATGTGTAAACGCTACAAATAATAACAAATGACCAAAGAGGTCTCTCAGCCAGGTGCGAGAGTGTAAATGAAGCATTCCGCTCAGCACAGATGATCCAATTAACAGTTAATTACAGCAGCAGGAGAGGCAGGGACACCGCTGTGAGGCATGCCAGGCTTCAGCCTCCTGACCCATTGGGAGGGGGAGGGAGAGCAGAGCAAATGCACAAGAATGAAAGGGAAACCAGCGTGCTCGTGGAACTGCTCGGGAGCAGTGCAAGTGAAAGCTCATTAGAAAACAAGCGCGGCCGCGCGTGCCAGGTCGGCGGCGAAAGTGAAAGCGCCGCATTTGGAGCAAAAGTGCACCAGGGCCAGCGCAACCGCCATCTGTTTCCAATTAACGCGACCGCGAGACGCGGGCGCGATAATTGGAAACAGATGTCGCTGCTGCTCGCTCCCTAGGCCAGGGGAGAGAGAAGGCGGGACATGCACCCGCCTTTGGCCAATTGCGTGCTGTCTTTCTTAGAAAGACGCATGCAAAGGCCAATAGCGGGAGATTTAAAAAAAAGCACACGCACGTGTGTTTTGAGTTTGAAGCCCTTACTAGAAGCCTCGCAGAGCAGCGCATGCGCGCTAGCTCAGGCGAGACCTAAAAGCTATGGAGCAGTTACGCAACCCCCTCCTTAGATAAAGGACAAACTGTAGGGATACCGGTATCTTGTTCACTCATGAAAATGAAGCCCAAATGGAAATCACCATTCACTCAGTTGCTTTGAAACATGAGCAAAGGCTACATGCATTTGACACACCTCCTACATACATGAGGAAGAAACCCCAACATGGAGAGCCAGAAAACAGTCTTCAACACAACGAATATCTGCTGTTGATCAGCACAGAAAAATGTGGATCAGCTTGCGTAGGCTCACAGATATGAGTTCACTAGAAGAAATACCTTGTCCAGGCCATAAAAACATACCAGGCTGAGCAGTGAAGCTTTTCCAAGCCATGCCGAGAACGCTCGACCCTCCACAGGCTTCTTAAGGTTTCAAACAAAGCGGCTTTCTGTTTTGGATCAGTCCCCTTGTTCAATCTTCTGAAGTAGACATGTTCTTGCAGCCTATGCCATGAATGAGGAGTAACACTGATGCATGCATGGACTGAAGAGCAACTCCCTAAGTGTAGAGCTGTGTTACCCATTATTGCTAGACAGCTTTGGATTAACTGAAAAAACATTCTTCTCTGGGGACCTGGACTTGAGCGTGTCCCTGATTTTTTGGGCTTTCAACAGGTGGAATATCCCGGGATATATGCATCATCCGAAGACTCTCTTGTGATCGAGGTGTGGTCCCAAGACCAGTAGGAGCAAGACATAGGGAAGGACTGACCAGACTGATAAGGACAACAAAGTGCATCTGGGCAGCCCAAGGCAGGGTTGGACCTGGCGGAAACACTTATCCTGCACCAACGTGGTCACGGCGAATTCCAGTTATTATGAATAACCAGGTTAAGAGCTCTCTGCATCTCCTTAAACTATTCATTGTGTCCGCCAAAGCATAAAAAATCATATGGGCAAGAAAATACCTCATTAAGTATTCAACCTCAATCAATTCCCCTAAACTTGACCATCAGGGCCCATGACTTAGTGTGCCTGAAGATAGCATCCATTTCTAGGATCCAAGGGTCTAACTCTCCATATAAGGTGCCAGAGTTGTACGAAGGAAGACACGGCATAACATCAACTATCTAGTTTTGCTATCCATGACTGTGTGGTGGATGAATTATTTGGATCCCTCAGGGTGCCAATAAACTACAGTCACTGCTGTTCACTTAATGCAATGTGAAGGTGCCTCATTGGCAGGACTAAGGCCCTGATTAGGCGTTAGTTAGCAGCGTGGTATCCCTATGTAACATGTATAGTTCATTTGTGTTCCTGTCTTGCCTTATTAGGTATACTACTAAATTCAATAACTAAGTTTGGTGTGTATGGCGTGGATTCTTTTCTTCATCGACTGATCCTAGAATTTAATTTGAGGCAAAAGCATTGTTTTTTCAAGCCAGTTATTCTGTACTCAGCTGAATGACAAAGGCTCGATTCACAAAGCATTTCCTGGCATAAAATTACATTTATGGCCAAAAATGTTACATTTGTGAATGTCACGTATTCACAAAAGAAATCGTGATAGGGGTAGATGGTTCGACTACTGCAAGTTTTTCTGCTGCAGTCTTTTGAAATCTACAGTAGTAAATCCCATATAAGGCGTGGCATGTGCGCGGACCAAGGTATGGTTAGCCTGGAAATTAGGGAATGGCAGTGAACGTTTACGTGAAAATTGTAAATGATGAGAGATTTGAAGTGGAAGAGAAATGGATCATCCTCATATTTGGTGGGGCTTTAGGAGAAGTACTTCTTCCAAGGGGGAAAATGTGGGTGGATGCTTTTGTTAATTTGGTTGCCCTTCCCGCTATGAGGTATTGTTCTCTATGTATAATTCCTCATAGACAAATAGGCAGCAAAAATGGGATGGGTGCAATGGTAAGCCTAGATTGTTGCTCCTGGTGCTGCTTTTGAGACATACTGATCCACCTCTTTTGTGAATTTGGAAGAAGAGTAAAAGTTCTTTCAAGCAGAGTAGCATAACTCCGTCTGTAATTTTACAATTTCCGATTTGATTTATCTCCAAGGAATTTGATATTTGCATTGTAGTAATAAATATATGAAAGTGCGTTCACGCTTGTGATGTTTGGTCACGTTTATTTTCATTGCCTTGGCATAAGCGCGGTCACAGCCTCCTTGAACAGTATGAAGAGCTGAAAAGGTTGAGGTCCAACATTAATGCCACTGTTCTAACAACCCTGTTTAGTGCTTTATTTCGATGCTAATTGATTAAGGCGCAAACGATACTACCACAGAAAGTTGATACATGGACTTTTGAACACCTCTGGCTTTCGGTGGCAGCTATCTTGACATTCCAGCCTTTCTTTATCTCCTCAGAGGTGAAGTTGAACAAAAACACTTTATCGCACGGGTATAGACCGTGGGACGACGCCTGCCTGGTCTTTGGCAGCATACACTGCTTATCATCAGCCGCTTTGTACCCTCAGCCAAGATCAATAATGGCTCAGCTCTTTGATCTGTGCCCAGTGAGGGCTGTGTGACATGGATGCAGTTGCCAGGTTCTCAGGGACTCAAGGACAGTGACACAGCCATGACCATAACACCCAGTGCTCTACTCAAACCTAGCGAAGTTGCCCAGCGTTGTCTGTTTCGAGTGGCGCAGGATGTGGGCTGTGGCCCTTGTAGAGGCAGAATGGTTATCTCCAGACCCGCACTGAAAACCAGAATCAGCCTTGGTTGAGATGTAAAAAGAAGCTCAACATTGCAGGAGATAGTGACTTCGGGCTTTCATAGTTATGTCACAGTTGCCCATCCACCACCTAAAGGTGCCCCACAGCTGGCAGCCAATCTGGAAAATGCCAGAGAGGGAGGTTTAGCATCAGGCATGATGGTGAACTTTAAGGCCGAAATCTGTCCAGACAACGATATCCAACGTAGCGACACATGTGACTCAATGAGCCAGTGAAATTAGCTAACTCCACCCCTTCAGTGAGGCAGGAGAGGTTGTGCTCTCTAAGAGAACATTTACAGCACGTTTTTTCCAATAGTTGGCTAATAGCCATAGAACTACAGATATATCTCAAAGACAACCTGATAAAATATTCCACCACAATCTGATTTGCCAGAGAACCAGGGTAAGCAATATTTGTCTAAAGCAGAAACTCATGAGTGTGCCTATGAAGAAATGATGTGCCACATACAAACATCCAACAGAAAATCCAACACCGAGAAAAATATCAGCAGGTTTTCATTCTGCACCAGAACATATTGCCCATCACTGTCCTTGCTCCAGTTAAGAGTCCAATAACACTTTTTGTGTTCCTAATAATACAATACTGTTAGACCTGGCATCCTTGGCATGGTTTGCCCTGTCTTTTTGCCTCTGCCTCCTGTATTTTTGCTGTGTGCTGGATTTCGTTTTTGCTGGTCTAGATGTTTTGAGCACTTTGCCACTGCTGATGAGTGCCAAAGGGCAAGTGCTCCCTATGTAAATTGTGTTTATGGATTGGTGTTTCCATGATTGGCTTACTTGATTTACCTTTAAGTCCCTAGTACAGTGCGCTGTGGGTGCCCAGGGCCTATAAATCAAATGCTGCTAGTGGGCTTGCAGAACTGGTTGTGCCACACACACCAGTAGCCTTTCAAAGGTGTCTCAGATCTGCCACTGCAGTGCCTGTGCGCAGTTGTAACTGCCATGTCGACCTGGCAAGTGCACCCACTTGCCAGGCCCTAACCTTCCCTTTTCCTTACATGTTAGTCACCCCTAAGGTAGGCCCAAGGTACACACATGGGCAGGGTGCAGTGTATGGGAAAGGTAGGATATGTACTGGGTGTGTGACATGTTCTTTATTGCAAGGCTATCTGTCCCATAAGATAGCATGGGAGATACTTTGTAACATCTTACAAGTATAACTTCCCATGGGGACAAGATCGGAAGATGGAGTTTAGGTTCTCTGAACCCAGAATTTAATAACACATCTTTTAGTAAAGATGGTTTTTAAATTGTGGGTTTGAAAATGCCACTTTTAGAAAGTAGGCATTTTCTTGCTTAACCATCCCATGTGCCTCTGTAGAGTTGTGGATTGACTGTCTGGTTTTGAAGTGACGGGCTGGAGATGTGCATTCCCTGCCTACAGCCACTGGGGGGGTTGAGGTGTGTCCTGCCTTTCCTGGATGAGTCATGGCTGGGCTGAATAGACCTGGGCTGCATTTAGAGTAGTGGGAGGAAATTTCCTTGCACCTTAATAGGCCTGGTCTGCCTTACACAATGCTGTCTCCACCTCCTGCCAGGAAGCTGGGCCAGAGAGGACAGAACTGGTTTGGACTGAGCTAAGAGACTCTCTGCCACAAGAGAACAAAGGAAAATGTGGTATAAATATTAGGGCCCAGATCCCAGAACTTTAGATTACTTCTGGACTCAAGAGGAACCTCTGCTAAGTAGAAAAGCTGGGAAAGCTAAAGGAGAAGTACTGCCCCTGTGCTGTGTGGGGTTGGCCTGCAGTGGCTGTTTCTGCCAAGGAGAGGACAAAGACTGAACTGTGCTGTGTATCCCGCTGGAAGAAGATCTCCAAGGGCTTGATGTAGAGCTTGCCTCCTGTTCTGAAGTCTCAGGGACACAAAGACTTCGTTTCCTCTGTCCTACTGCACTTGGGAACTGCTGTTTCAGCTGCCACAGAGAGAAATAGCAAAACCGATACTGCGACCTGCAATGAAGCCGTGGGCACCGCTCGTGAAGTGCATGACGCACAGCCCTGACTTACACCGCAGCCCGACGCCTGCTGATGCTGCACCGTATTGACTCTGACTCCATCACTGAGGCTGCTGCCTGCACCAGAGCTAAGGGCACCGCTCGTGATGCTCACGACGCCCCGACTTGCACTGCAGCCCTGACCTCACCGTCGCCGGTGCTTCATCATCACGGAGCCGATACCTGATGTGGGTGACCTCCCGAATCCATCGACCTCGCATCGTCGTAAGGAACCAACGCCTCGACGCCACCGCAACGTCACCTCCCCGGCAACAGTAAGTAACCGACGCCTCACCCTCCCTGCATCACAGTAATGAACCGATGCCTCACCTCCCCTGTGGTCGTAAGGAACCGACGTCACCCAGTGCCAACGAAGCATCACCTCCCCGACGCCATGCACCGTCTTTGTTTCCATCGTTTGCCAAGGTACTGTTCTTTGGGGTCCGTGTGACTCCGGGCCTGACGCCGCACACCTCGCAGTCGGCGCCATACTTTGGGATTTTCATCTGTCATGACGTCGTAATAGCCCCAGGGGAGCTATTTGTTGCTACAAGCTTTATTTTTGTGAGTAACCTATTTTTGGTGATATCTAGATATATGTATGGTGGATGTTTGTCGTTTGGTCTTGTTTTGGTTTAGATAAAGATTACCTATTTTTCTAAACTGGTGTGGTGTCCATTTGTAGTGTTTCCACTGTATTACTGTATGTGTGCACAAATGCTTTATACACTTCCTCTGAGATAAGCCTGTCTGCTCGTGCCAAGCTACCAAAGGGGTGAGCAGGGGTTGTCTAAGGGCGTAACTCCCTTACCCTGACTAGAAGCAAGGGTCCCTACTTGGACAAAGGTGCAAACCATTGCCAACTAGAGATCCCCATTTCTAACAAATACTAAATATGCCAGCCTGCCACAGTTGCCACTCATGACCACTTAAGCACATCAGACTACATCTCAAATGCCTACCAGTCCGGTATGATCACAGATAACCAGTATGGTCACTGATGGTCATTGTGGCTGGAGATAGCTCACAAAGTTGCAGAGCTGCTCAATGTGCCCTGGCAGCTGTCCAGGGTGTTAGTAGTGCGGGGTACATCTTATGCCTCATATATCAGAGCTATACGTTAGGATATTCCTGCAATGCCATTGCTGACATTGCCCCAGTATGAAAACTGCACAGTCATGGAACTTTCTATATTGTTCAGTATGTAAGCACAGTGTCAAGCCATAAAAAACATTTTCAGCGTATGTAATGTTCCATCCTGGTGGGAAAACTAACATTTAACTGGTATCAAAAGAACCCTTGCCGTGCCAGATTCTACACTGCCTAAATATGTATATGAACACTGGTTACCGTATCGGCTGGTTAGCCGGGCTTTATAAATCCTGATTGATTGATTGATTGTCATACCAAGAACCACATTTTTCAATATGTAAAGCACTGTTGTAGGAAAACATTAAAATTAGCAATTAAGGCTGAACCCACGTTGAGGAGGTATGCACAGTCCCATCCCCATGCCGGACTCCATATCACCCAGGTATTTTCAACACAACTGTTAGTTTGAAACCAAATGCACATTATGTAGAGACCCATATCAGTGGGATCACCATTGCCAACAAGCTATACCTACTCAACTCCCATCACCTACCCGTTCCTCTCTTCTACTCACCCTCCTGCTCACAGGGACATTTTCAGCAACAAGGTGGAGCAACGCTCGGACTGTCCACAGTCCACCCACAGCTGACCCTAGTGCCAGCTGCTTGATCCACTGCTACAGAGAAGGGTATAATCCCCCTCTGTCTTCTTCTTTCATAGTACGTCCATTGCCACTCATGCGAGGAGCTAGAATGAGCCTTCAGGTCAAGCCTCCCATTCCTGGCCACCCATAGAAGAAACCTTCTATATCTGTGTGCATGGACATGCACTCTAGCACCATTTCACGGATCACCAACCTGTTAGAACATGCTGCCTGGGGAATGGTGCTGCATGATTCAGCAGAGCAAGCTTCCCCTCGAAGGCTGCATAGAATAAGAGAACATGGTTGTCGTGTCTTGTCCCTGCCCCAGGAATTACACAGGACGCCGGTAAGGATTTTCTCTTGCTTTATTTGTACACTTCCTGCTCGCCCACCGGCACGTCCTTCCTCCGTGCCTTCCCTCCAAGTACTGCACCTTCACCACCCTCTGACCGGAAGTCGTGTCCAGTTCTTCTGGTCTGGTGCAGGGTCCTAGTGCCCTTCATCTCAGGCCACTACATCTCCCCCCCTTTGTCACATTGAGGTGATGATAAAGAGAGAGAGAGAGAGAGAGAGAGAGATAACTCAGAATAACTAATGTGACGACTGTGCATCCCCGTCACTGCATTTCTTCAATAAGTCTTTTCGGCCTTCTGCTCATTCTTTTTGGACAGGTTTCTTCCCGTACTTCCTCTGCTGGCCCTTCACCCTTTTCCGTCTCCTCTCAGTTGTGATCCATCTCTCCTTTTCCTCCTGTTGCAGTATCTTGTCCAGCTTCATTCCGTGTCTTCAGTTCTTTGAAGTGAGAACTGTTCCGTGTTATTCGGTGATGTTCTGACGCAGCCGTAATCATCGGCCCTTTCACACTTGTAATCGTCAACGGGTCCTTTGAGAACAAACTGTCAGATTTTCTTTGCTGTCGCTGACGCACTACCACTTCGTCTCCTTCCTTGAGTCGCGCCGGGGTGGCGTGACGTCTTGCATCTGCATATGCTTTCATCTTTCCTTTGGCTTCTTTGTCTTTGGCTGCAATGCTGTCGTGCTCTGGTGACATCGTTGCTTCTATCTGCGGTAGCCTTGTCCGGCTTGTCCTCCCCAACACCAGCTCCGCCGGGCATCTGCCCGTTGAGCTGTGTGGTGTATTTCTATAGTCTCGTAGGACCTGACATAGGGCCTGTCCGATGGAGATCTGCGCCAGCTTCGCTCGTTGAACAGCTTTCTTTATGTTCCCCATGAACCGTTCTGCCATGCCGTTCGCTTGTGGCCATAGTGGTGTGATCTTCCTGTGATGAATTCCTAGGTAAGCCATGAACTTTCGGAATTCTTCTCCTGAGAATGGGGGACCATTGTCTGTTTTTAGAGTTTCCGGTGAGCCCCAGGCCGCAAATACGTCATCCAGGATTGGCAGAGTCGCCGTTGCTGATGTTGAAGATACGGGTCGCACTATGGGGAATTGTGAGTACTCGTCGATGATCACGAGCAGGTAGTTGCCCGTGTCTAGTGGCCCAAAGAAATCAGCGGCCAGCGTTGTCCACACAGCTCTTGGGAGTTCTGACATTTGTAGTGGCTCGGGTCTGGCTGGCTGCCCCGTCGTTTGACAGATGTGACACGTCGCAGTGGTGTCTTCCACCATTCTGTCCAGGCCAGGGAACCAGACTTTCTCCCTTAGCAGTTTTTTGGTTGCCACCATTCCGCGGTGCGACTCGTGTGCCACATTGACAGTCTGTCGCCTTAGTGAGCTTGGTATCACTATTCTTGTCCCGCGCATCATTATTCCTGTTTCTGTCTCCGACAGTTCTTCGTGTATCTTCTTTAGTGCTAGCATTTCCTCCTTGTTTACTTGTTGTGTCCAGGTGCAGTTGTTGTTGATGTGTCTCCATCTCTGCATCCTTGTCGTTTCTTTGGCCAGCTGGAGGGTGGCATCCCTCGCTGTCTCATGCTCCAGTTCCTCTACTGTTATTGGCGCCGGAGTGTTTTGTTTTAGTACGAAGTTGAGATATTCCTCGGCCATTGATGTGATCATTGGTGACTGTGGTAGAGGGTGTCTCGACATGTAATCAGCCGGGTTGTGTTCCTTTCCGGGCTTGTGGACAATTTTGAAGTCGTAATCCATCAACCTTAGGCCCCAGCCCTCAATGCGAGGTGGCATCTTTGCCGACGGATTGCCATATATGGTCACCAGCGCCTGATGATCTGTTATGATGGTGAACGACTTCCCATAAATGAACATGTGATAGTGTTCACACGCCCATACCACTGCTAGGCTTTCTTTTTCTGGTTGCGAGTAGGCTTTCTCAATGTCAGACAAGCTTTTGCTTGCATACGCCACAATCTTTCTTGGTGAATCTCTCCCCAGCATCTGTTGAGCTAGTATGGCTCCTAGTCCGACTGGGCTGGCGTCTACCGTCAGCTCGATGCATAGCAACGGGTCAAAATAGGCAAGGTGATCTACAGTCATTACGGCTTCTCTGATGGCTTCAAATGCCCAGCTGCATTCCTGCGACCAGAGGAACTTCTGACCTTGTTTTGTTAGCTCTCGTAGTGGTGTGCTCACCGTGGCGAAATCCTTGATGTATCTCGCACAGTAGCTGGCAAGCCCCAGGAATGACCTTACTTCTGCGACATCGCTCGGCGGACTCGTGTGTTTCAGTGTCTCTACTTTGCTGGGATCTGGCCGCATTCCTTTCTTGGAGAAAATGTGTCCGAAGAATACTAATTCACTTCTCCCCAGCTCGCACTTGTCTGCGTTTAACGTCAAACCCGCTTGTTCCAGCTGTCGGCATACTTGATGTAGGGCCCTGTCGTGTTCCTCATCTGACTGCCCAAATACTAGGATGTCGTCACTATAGTTGAGACTGTTCTTCACCGGCCTTATCACCTGCCTTATGGTCTCTTGGAATATCTCCGCCGCCGATGAAATCCCAAAACTCAATCTTTTATAGCGAAACAGACCCATGTGCGTCGAGAACGTGGTGATGTATCTTGACTGTTGGTCCAGCTCGAGTTGATGATATCCTTTGCACAGGTCTAATTTCGAGAATCGGCAGGCCCCAGTGAGACATGATCATCTCATTCAGATGTGGTCCCGGGTGGCGTTCTCGTTCGATTGCTGTGTTTGGTATCCTCATGTCCACACAAATGCGGATCTTGGACGTGTTTTTTTTTGGAACTGCCACTATCGGGGACACCCATGGCGTCGGCCCTTCGGCAGGCTCGATGATGTCCTGGGCTAGTAAGCTTTTAATTTCCTCTTCAACTTGCGGTTGTAGGTGTATTGGTACTCGTCGATGGTGTTGCGCTACCGGCTTGATCGCTTCGTCGATGTGCAACGTTATCTGCTTCCCTTTCAGTTTTCCTAGGCCCTGCAGTAGGGCCGGATGTTCTTGTAAAATGTTCCCTTTTTCCAACATGTGGTATGTCATTGCTAGTAGATCCATCATCTGCGCCGTGACATTGCTCAGCAGGCATGGTGCTGGGATGTCACCTCTCAGCACATGTATCTCTTCTTGGTACGATCTGTCTTTGTATGTTAAGTTCTCTGTGAACTTTCCCATGTTCTCTACCGGCCTCTTGGAGCCCCACGTGAACACGTCAACAGTGGATGGTGACAGCGGCGGCCTCACCTTCATTTTCTCATACTCCGACATGCACATGATGTTGCATGTGGGCCCGCTGTCAAGCACGAACCGTGTACTATGTCGCCCTACGTCAATGTCCACGGTTGCGGTTTTCTTTATTTGATGCTTTTCCACGAGATGAATGTACTCCGCTCTCCTGTCTTCCCTGGGGGCATCTGACATTAGATACAGTCGTGCCACACCCACCGATGCTGCCGTCTCCTTCGACTCATCGGAGGAGCTGCGATTTGCTGTTTCCATGTGTCTGGCATATCGGCTGGTGTTACTGGTGGGCATACGTGGTCGTGCCGCTCTACCCCTCTCGCTTCGGAACTGCCTGCTCATGCAGGCGCTTGCAAAATGGTTTTCCCTGTTGCATTTCCTGCATCTCTGGCCCATTGCCGGGCACGCACCGACGTGCGGAAACTCTAGTCCACATCTGTAGCACGTTTGTTCGTTTTTCTTTGCTGGCGAGGCTGCCTGGTACTCTTTCTTCTTGCCATTCCCAGTGATGCGATTCGCTCGTTCCACTCTCTTCTCTTTTCCCAGCTCCATCTCTTTGGCATGCGCCGTTGCTCTCGCTTCTGTGCGGGCCATGGTCAATATCTTCTCCAGCGACGTTGGTTCCTTCAGGACACGTGCGCGGAATTCTACCGACTGACAGCCTTCAATGACTCGCAGTCGGATTGCTTGCTCATTGTCAAACTTGTCAAACTCACAGTATGTGACCAATTTCCGCAGTCTTGTTGCGAAGTCGTCCAGGAACTCCTCTGCTTTCTGACATGCTGTGGTGAACGTGTATCTCTCAAAGTCGATATTCCGTTGCGGGTCAAATTTCGCTGTGAGACATTGTATCACCCCTTTGTAAGTCACTGTTTGCTCGCTCGGGAAGGTTATGAGCAGGTCCTCTACTTCATCCCCTGCGAGGTTCAGGAAAAGGTCTAGCTGTTTGCTGTCCGCGATGTCCGTGGTGCGCATGTAGCGCTCGAATTGTCTGATCCATCTTTCCCACCTGATGCCAGCTTGCGGTTCCGATGGGCTGAATGGGAATGGCCTACGAAATATCGCTTGTGGACCCTTTGTCTCGTTTTCTGTGTCAACCATAGCTGGACACCACAAACATGCAGCTTCTGCGCAGGCTTTCTTGTGCTTACTCCTTCAGCTCTATGGTCGCTGCCTTTGTTCACTTGTTCACTTTGCTCTTTATCTGTTGACTTTATCCTTGTCATTTGTTTAACGCCCTTTCTCTTTGTTTCCTTTCTTTTATTTACATACACCTTTGTGTAACTTTAATTTATTTCCACCTTTGTGTAACTGTTGGGCCACTTCACTCAGATCCGGCCTCCCGGCCTTGGACTCGCAGTTTTTCTTTTTTTTCTTTTTTTCTTTCTTGCCTGACCTTAAAATGGCCTCCCGGCCTTCCTGTGTTTCAATTGGCTCCTTTGCCTGTCCCCAAGATGGCCGCCGGGTCTCGCAAGATCAAGACTCTCGTGCCTGACCCTCCAAAATGGCTGCCGCGCTTTCCGGGCGTTGATTGGCCTCTTCCGCCTGACCTTAATATGGCCACCGCTCGCGCGAGACTTGCTTCTGGGTCTACGCGCGAGGCGGGCTTTTCACACTGCAGCGGGCGGCAGGGACACAACTTTGGGGCACCGCTGTATGGCGCGCGACGCTCCTACGCGGGGGGGCCAGTTCAGGGTGCCGCTTGTCTTCGCCAGTGCGGGGCCTCTTACCGCGACTTCCAGGCGGCTGTTTGAGCTCCCCATAAATTTCTTACTCCTCGGCAGCAACAAAGACCAGGGTGTGCTCCTGGCTCCTATTCTTCCGGCGTCCGGGTGGGCTCCGGACGTCGCAGCCGTTCTCTCCGCTCCTTCCGGCGGCAGGCGGACCAGGGTGGGCTCCTGGCTCCGTGACTTAATTCTCCTGAGGGACCTTGGTTCGGTGTACGCTGTTGGTGGCGCTCAGATCAGCCCCCTTCGTCGCCAGTTGTCGTGTCTTGTCCCTGCCCCAGGAATTACACAGGACGCCGGTAAGGATTTTATCTTGCTTTATTTGTACACTTCCTGCTCGCCCACCGGCACGTCCTTCCTCCGTGCCTTCCCTCCAAGTACTGCCCCTTCACCACCCTCTGACCGGAAGTCGTGTCCAGTT
Source organism: Calotriton arnoldi (assembly GCA_963921515.1). NCBI lineage: Eukaryota > Metazoa > Chordata > Amphibia > Caudata > Salamandridae > Calotriton > Calotriton arnoldi. Next base: position 1,253,757 of record CAWUFW010001766.1, on the reverse strand, counting down.
CTTCTGGTCTGGTGCAGGGTCCTAGTGCCCTTCATCTCAGGCCACTACATCGGTCTTGGGACTTTCAGGCCTGGGTGATAAAAGCAGAACAGTTCACTCTTAGCCTACCAGGAAAGTGCCACTGTACAGAGATGCCAGCAAGCCACAGTGGCGGCTAAGACCTGGAAAAACCTCCCCTGCACCTCAGAGCCTCACCTTCGCTCCAGCAGTTCAGAAAGGACGTCAAGACTTGGATGTTCAACCAATAGGAAAACAGGCAGCTCATTTTCCCAGCACCACAAGACCTTCATGGGTGATGTAGCCGTGCTCTACAAATCTGATTGATGGTGAAGTTGTCACAGGTCTCAGAAACAGACACCGGGAAACTCTTCAGTGGGTGTCCTGTAGAGTTTTCATGTGACTATTGCCAGGGACCTCTCCAGGCACACCCTCTTTCATTTGCTGCCCCAAGTACATTGTGGGATTCATTATTTTTTTATTCAGGCCATTTCCTACAGTGCCAGCTGATAGGAGAGTGGTCTGCAGATATGCTCTAATCATAATGTACATTAGCGGTCTAAATCTGTGGCAGTGCTTGAACATGTAAAACTCTTTGTAAATAGAGGAGTTTAAAATCGTTGGCTAAAAGTTAAGTTGGTATCATTAGCTTGATTTGTAGGAGCAGCACAAGTACGAATCTAGTGTGGGCGAAAGGTAGCGTCAGTTGAAGCACCACTATGTGCTGACAAAAAGCGACCATGCATTATGGGAAAAAAAGACAAAGTGACGTGTGAGACTCCTGCACATCACTTCAACTTTTAGAAAATAAGACAAAATTTTGAAAAGCGCCAACCCTCCTATTAAAAGTTTGATTTTTGTGCATATTTTGTTTGTGAATTGAATAAAATATTGCATAATTTGTCTGTATACATGTTTCTGTATTCTAGTATATTTTTTCAGGTTCAAATATTATTAGTGATTCAGTGTGGTCCCACAGAAGTCAAAAGGTTAAGAAGCACTGATGTATAGATATTACATTCTTGTCCTCAGTAGTGTTCTTTCTCATAGTCCTGTCTGTGTCATTTTCTGTGCTACTACTGAGTTCTCAGGCTCTCCTTCATGCATGTACATTCTCAGCTTTGTAGCAGTGCAGATGGAGCAATTTGACCGCACTTACTGATCTCAGGGGCTACTAATAGAGACACTACTTCTATTGGCAGCGAAGTGTAACTTCACACCACCTCGTACTCTAGGTGATGCCAATCACAGGCATGCAGTGCAGATGCCTTTTGATGAAGGAACATCCAAGATTTCAACTTGAGACTTCCACGAAACAAAGAAATTAGTTTGCAGCAAGAACCAAGCCTCTGACATACTACAACGCGCATGCATGTGCCCTTTGCAAAACTTCTCAATTCACTAATTTTGCATTGAGGAATTGTGTCCCAGTGTGCCACTGTAGTCTATTGTGCGTGGAGTAAGCAGACTACGCAGAAACAAGGTATGGCGCTAAACCACTCTATATTGAATTGCACTTTCTGTTACATTTGTTGCTACACGTCTGAGAGAACGTATCTCCTTCAATGATGTCCCTGTTCTATCTTGCCCTGGAATGCCTTACTCATCTTCCCTACTCTTCCTGTCCAGTCCCTTGGGCACGAAGTAGTATCCAATATCTTGCCTGTGGACCAGGGAGGACTTTATTGTGCATCTCATGACATCTCCCCACTCCTTAGAGGAAAGACACATCTCTGACATGACATCCCCTCATTCGTGAAGCATGGTAGCACAAGCTGAAGAGAAGACTCCTTAGTGTCTTTCCCAGCACCTGCTCTTGCTAACTCTCAGTTCCTGGAGCCGGTAGAGTTGCTCCTGTTGCTACAGATGGTGCAATGTTTATGTTGTATCTCCAGCTGACTTGTTGAGTCGTGAGGTTGGTAGTTGTGGTGACTGGTGAATAGCACACTGCACACTACTGCCTGCATTTAAGATGGATGTTCTTCTGTCTCCAATATGGCGGCCAACTGACTTCAAGTTACTCTATGTTTCTTGTGAGAGCTAATCTAATCTAATCGGACTTCTAAAGTGCATGGCTACCCAAAATCCTCCCAGCGCTGGATGATCCATAGTGTTGCCCATGAGCAAACAGGGGTCGATATGAAGAGGTCTTGATTAGTAGGGGTATAACCAAGCTTTAAGCGGTTTCCTAAACTGTGTCACATGCTTCTTAATGCTACCGGCAGTGAGTTCCAAAGGTTAGCAATAAGATGTGAGAAGGATCTTCCACCCCATCTAGTTCTGTGAATTCGAGATACCTTCAGGAGTTGGGCGGTAGAAGATCTTAAAGCCCTACTAGGGATGTATGGTGTCGAGTACCCTAATCAGGGAGGGTCCTTTGGAGTTAAGCCATCTAAATGCATGACGTAATGTTTTGAATTTTGCCCTTTTCTTGACGGGGAGCCAATGGAGAGAAGCCATTAGTCAAGTCTTGTTTTAGGATATGCGTGGAGTCCTTGCTGCCGCATTTTGGAAGATCTGGAGTCTTTTCGGCACATATTTAGGGGAACCTATGTATAGGGAGTTTCCATAGTCCAGTCAAGAGATAACTAGAGATTGGGCCACAATTCTTCTGGAAGGATGGGTAAGAGAGCTAGGATTTTGCAAAGAGTTGTAAGGGTGCCAAAGCAGGTTGCTGCCAGTTTGTTTGCTTGTGCAACCATAGAAAGGGAACTGTCCAGCCAGTTTTTATAAGCTTTTTATGGGGGAAGAAGGGAAGGATGGATTGCCCAAACACTCTGGCCAGTCTAGAGATGGTTGATGGTCTGGTCTTTTCCCCAGAATCATCAGCTCTGTCTTTTCCCCATTAAGCTTGAGACAGCAGTTTGCCATTCACTTAGCAACTTTTTCTAGACAGGGAGACAACTGTTGGTAATGTGATCCTTTCCCAGGTGTCAGGGAGATGACCAGTTGTGTTTCATCAGCATATGAAATGATCAACAACCCGAATTCCTGAATAATGTCAGCTAGCAGGCACATGTATAGGTTAAAAAGTGTGGGGCTGAGGACAGAGCCCAGTGGTACCCCACACTTCAGGGGAAAAACGTCCAAGTAGCTTGAGTTTTCACAGATTTGAAAGTACCTGTGCTTTAAGAAGGAGGTGAGCCAATTAAGAGCGATGATTTTTATTCCGGCTTGACTCATTATTTGTATACATATTTCATGGTCAACCGTATCAAACGCTGCGCTCAAGTCAAGGAGGATAATAGCAGCGGCTCCTCCCTGTTCCCGCAGCATTTTTAGCTCCTCTATGACTGTTAGGAGGGCAGTTTCTGTACTATATTATGGGCGGAATCCCGTCTGTATGGGGTGAAGGTGAGAGTTTTCTGCAAGAAATAGGGAAATACTTTGATTAACATGGTCCATAGGTCTGGAAGCAGTGATATTGGCTTGTAATTCCCAGGGCATGAGGGGTCCAGATTACTTTTTTTAGCAGAGGTTTTACCATCACATGTTTCAAAATGGGGGCGACCAGTCCAGTTGTGAGAGAGAGATTGAGGAGGTCTAATAGTGTAGGGAAGATAACTTGGGCTCCTTGAAGGAATATGTGGGGCAGTTCAGGGTCCAGAGGGGATCCCGATTTCACTCTGCTGAATAGTGATGGGAATAACTCACTAGAAATTGGGGGGAAGTTTGACAAGCAAATGGAGGGTATGTTAGGCAAGTGATTGTCTGAGAGGAGATTGATAGCATTTTTAGTCTGTTGTAGTGCACTATATGTCAAAAATTATTTTCTAAACAAAAGTTGCAAGTTCATTGCAACGTGCCACTGTAGTGACTGGGAGATTGTTTCCCGACCTTGGTGTGGTAAGGGATTTGACAATTTGGAATTGCTCCCTTGGGGAGTTAGTTGCCTTGTCAATTTTGGCTTCATAGTAAGAGGATTGGGCCTTTTTAATTTCAAGGTGATATTTTCTAATTGCAAGTTGATAGGAGCGTTTCTGGTGATCCTCATATTTTTCCCTCCATTTCCCTTCTAGTTTTTGGATTCTTTTTTAAGGATAAATGGTGAGAGGTAAACCATGGTGCAGATTTTTCTTTTTGACCTCTTCGATCAAGGTGATTGGAATGATTTCATCAAGAGATTGTTTAATACAATCTTCAAATGTAGTATTTGCAGGCTGGGTTGGTCACCTACAATTGGTAAATCTGAGGCACAGGAAGCAGTCCATTTCTCTTTGTTAAGTTTTGACCATCTACGGTCAATTGTAGGTACTGGCTTAGTGCCAGTAGTTGATGGGTTACCATCCAACTAAAGGGAATCAAAAAGTGGTCTGTCCATGTCATAGGGCAGTGTTTCTTAACCTTAAAGTTTGGGTCGTTGCTAAAAAGGGTCGAGGAGGTGCCCTCTGTCGTGTGTGTGTCCTTCTACTCTGAGTTGATTGAAGGGACCCAAGGTGGTGTAATATGCCTGCCGAAAACTGGTTTTTGGTCTTGTCAAAATGAACATTAAAATCCCCAAGAAGGGTTAGATTCATGTTTTTAATAGCTAGGCTAGCAAATCAGATTCGGAAAAGCCTCAGCGAACTTAGAGCAAGGTCCTGGGAGTCTGTAAATCAGTACCCCTGAAAAGGAGCATGTAGGCGACAGGTTTATGGCGAAAGAGAGGTTCTCACAGTCCGTGAGGAATATGTCATCTGGTCGTTCTTCCTTGATCAGAGTTAATATCTCAAGTGTGTGGCATGGAAAGGATCTGCAATTAATCAAAAACAGATTCCAGCTTTTTATTGCGGAGTGATCAGGCTTGTCTTCCTTGGTTGTGTGTAGCGAGAAACTGAAGGTCGGGCATTGCTGTTCTCCGCTCCTTCTCCCTCCTTGAAATCTTGCGCCTTCTAACTAAATTTTACATAATGCGCCACTTCACTCGTACTGATTTGGGGAATTACTCTTGTTCCACTCCAGCTTTGGGCATGGACCCTCATCCCAGGCTGAGTGTCAGTCTGTACTAGAACTGTCTTACATCTACTCCGAGCGGTGAACAGTTATTCCACCTAAATACTGAGTCAGAAATATCATCTGAATTGTGGTCAAAATCTTGTGACTATGATAGTAACACGAGCAAAAATATTGAATGTTAAGTACATCTTTTTTTTACAGTTTTATAATATCATGGGCATTTGAAACACTATTTACTACAATATTGGTTTTATTACTGTTTTCATACTACATGTCATAAATTCATTAACCTAAGCCTCTCTCTCTCACACATAAACTATACAGTGAACTCAGGCATGACTCACTCTTCTCTGATCTCTACTTTGATCCTTTTTGGACTTTGTCTTCCTCTGTTGCAACCTACTCCCACTACTACTAGTTTGAGACCGTCTCTATGGTGGGGGAAAAGGTCTTGTTTAGAGGAAGAGGTATGCAGTTCCTATGGGGGGTAGGAGGTAGAGACTAGGTCGGTAAGTACCCTAACCCTAAGGTGGAGACAGGGTGTCTCCCAATTTGAGAAATGGGACCCTCACACACCAGGTTGGGTGTCATGCTTCATCATAGGGCTTGCTCCTAGTCAGGCCAGCGCTGCAATGCCTGACGGGCACCCTATGAGGGGTCTTTGTCGGATATCTTTTTCCCAAGCCGTTTGGTGTGGTGCGGGTGTGGGGCCTCGTGGTGTACATGTGGACAGGGTATGTGAAAGAATAAAATGGGGGTCAGTGGTGCTCCAAAATCAATTTAATCTGCAAGCCCATTGGTCCCAATTAAAAACAATAATGGTGTCACCACTGATATAATGGTCAGAGGCGGCTACAAGTTAGTGGTCAACATGTTTCTCGCCTTGTGTGTCAGGGATCATGTGGCGATTCGTCAGGACAAAAAGGGGTAAACCACACTATCTACACAGTGGTTGGTTCAGTGATGCTCTCAAGGGTGAACCAAGCACTCAGAAACCTAGAATTGAGGTACCTTTTTATTAGATGGACCGACCCGATGTGGGTGGTAGAAAGACTCCTTCGAGTTACAGGCAGAGGGTGTACGTTACAATAGTTAACGTCAGTTCAGCCGGAATCCATTGCTGTGAACCTACCCCTCACTCCGCCTGCTTGGAAGAGAAAGGGAAAAGGTCTTAACATGCAACCAACATTAGATGAACAACCTTCCTCCCTTACCAAGAATTTTGTGTCCCATCTTCGTAACACTTGTGGAGTTCTAGCATGAAGGGGCTCTATTAAAGATCAGTGGGTGGGCAATAAAGCTTCTGAGACAGGGGGGCTCCAACTGCACTGACCCAATGGAGGCCTGTCCACTGTATCTGAGGTTAGTGTTCTAGTGTTCATGACTAAGGGTGGAATGTTGAGGTGCAAGGTGGAATCTGATTGTGGTTTTGTACAAAGTCTGACATTTAGAAGGAGAATTTGCATAGATTCACGTCCATTTCCTGCTACTCTTTTTGTGTCTAAATCTGGACTCAATAGACTTCTCCCTGTGAATTTATTTCTGTTCACCACAGTTATTTGCACTGGAGGCCTGTCCATGTGGATGGGATTGGGAGCTTCCAGACCTGGCCTGACAGGATAAAGATTGAGTCTGAGATTACCCGTTGAGATTGTTTGCCCTAAACATTTGACACCGTTGGAAATGAATATGCATTTATCCGGTTTCAAAATCAAACCTTTTTCGTAAAAGTATGCTCCCAAGGATTATGTCACGTTGTTTTTGATCCAAACGAAATAGAAGTATGCCATCTTGAAAGGCAACTCCTCCATCCATCCCCTCAATTGTCACTTTCGTCATATGTTGAATCACTGAGGCAGTGCTGGCTAGGCCAAAACTGAACCTTTTGTATTGAAACATGCCATTTAGATTGGCTAATGCTGTCAGATATTTCGACCCATCCTCCACACCATCCAACACAACAATCTATCCAAATTAAGGGGCCGATTCCGATCTCGGCCGGTAGGGCTCCGAATCGGATTCGGCTTTACCGGATCCGATTCGGAGCCCTGTTTCCCGACCGAATCGTACGTGCGTCCGGGCGAGCGAGTACGATGCGTGCGCTCGCGAAATCTCCGACCGACTCGTTCGCAGGACCCGACCGCTCCGACCGACTCGCACGGGGACGACTCGCACCGCGCAATGGAGACGTTCCCCGGCCGGGTAAGTACGATGCGCATCGCGACCGCTCCGACCGACTCGCGCAGTCCGGCTCCAAGGAGCTGTCGGAGCCGCACTTTGGGGGTCCGTGTCGGACCCCCCTGGAAGCATAGGCACGCGAGTCGCACACAGGGGGGAGCCATGGGTCCCCCCTACACGTGCATGTACGGTGCGACCCGCATCAACGCGAACAAGCTGTAGGGGGCGCCCTTGTTCGCGTTGTGCCCATTGAGTCAATGGGAGCCCGTGTACGCGTCGTACGACTGGCTCCTATTGACTTCAATGGGAGTCCGACCGAATCGAGTCCGATAGCATACGTGCGCATCGTACTCGTTCGGTCGGACTGCTAGAGTCCGATTCGGTCGGAAATCTCTCCGGGTCCGGCTCGGTCGGAGAGATTTCTGGCCCGAATCGGAATTGGCCCCTTAGTTGTTTAAATTGCGAAGATCAGTGCAAACCTTAGATCACCTGACCTTTTGAGAGATTGACTACTGAGGTGATCCAAGGAGGTGATTCAATAGGAACCAAAGGAGGTCTTTTAAGCTCTCCTTTGGTTTTCCTCTGTAAGTCAGGGTGTATTCCTTATGTGATGTCTCACAGGAATCCCTTCTTTCAGTACAGTTTTATCCTCAAAATTATTGTAGCTCCCAGACAGTCACTAAAAAGAAAACCACATTTCATCTTTAAGTTTGCTACAGACACGGTCTTTATGCCTTCCCCAAAGGTTCCCTGTTTGGAGATATTCCTCTCTCTGAAGTCTATCAGGTAAACTTTGGGCTCAGCCACAGGACCTAAACCTGATCCCCATTTTTTCATTCTATGAACAACCCAAGATGGAGGTTGCATTTCTCTATCTCATAAATCTTCCCATAGGTTCTACATTCTTTGAAGTTCACCCACCCAGCCAAATATCATAGAGTATTAATTTTAAGGCCAGTGAAACTCCCCATGGCAGATATCTGCTAAGTGTTTTCTCCACTTCTACATTTTTTGAACCACAGCTGACCTAGGTGAACCAGGCCAAAAGTCAACTAGACTTGGGCAGCTTTACCATTAATCCAAATAGTACATTCCGGTAGGTCCTTACCCTCTCTTCCTCTACGACCAAAAGGATATTAGGATCCAGACCGAATGCCTTATCATCCTTCACCTCAGAAACCATAATGGTCTTACAACCTTTGCATATACTATTAAAATGGACAGTATTTAGACTTTCCGATGTGACTGCCTCTACCATATATCTAAGGAGACATATGAAATTTATTTTCTGTATCTAGATACATTAAATGTTTTTGTTGAGTTTATCGCAAAAATCCTTCCTACTGATGGCACTGAATTCTACGTTGCATGGATCCCTAATTTCTTCTACAAATTCAGCTGATTGCTCAATGTGTTTTGCTGTATTAATGACAGCACTAAACACAAGATTTGACCCCATGCACAACCTCTCTTGATCCTTCTTGGTTTTAGTTCTCATTAGTATCCGACCTCTAAGAACCTGATCATAATTGATAGTGCTGAAGTTTCAATTTGCTGCAAGGGACCTTAGGCTTGCCACATAGTCCAGAATAGACTCACCAGTCCTGGTTCCTGTACTAGAATTTAAAGTGTTCCATTACAGTGTTGATTTTGTGCTGCTAAATGACTAATAGTTGTTTAACTGTATAGTTCAAGCTAGTGTCACTCTCTTAAACAGGTAGTAATGTAGACTGAAATCCCAAGGTCTTCACTAGACAAACAGGACAATTTTCTGGCTGTGGTACTATCGACTCCTTCTAACACCTCCACATAGTCTATTAACTTTTTGGAACAACAACCCTCAGTTCAAGAGTTCACAATTGTCTATTAATCTGTCCAGATTGGATACCCTGCTTATCATACTATCATCCTGAAGCTAAAAACCAGGTTGAGAGCTTCAACTGTGTTATTTAGTAGACCATTCAGTTGGTAATCCTTAGAGTGTTTCATTGGTGTAAAGGTGTGCATAGGAAACACAATAAGATGATGGACGGAGTGCTGAAACTTTTCAGACACTCACCCCTAGTCACTATTAGATCTGGGTTTTTTGCTCACTTCGTCACCCCAGCTGAGACCCAGCCATATGCAAATCAGTCTTGACCCTGTTCTTCATGGGAACAGTTCAGCCCGAACTGCCAAGCCAGTTCTTCCCTGGACCAGAAACAAGCATCATGGGACAGGTTTCGGGGTAACACCCCTCATCAGCCAGGCTAGCCTGAATCCAGTGGCAAAGTGAACAAGGTGTGAAAGCCATATTACTTTCTCACAGAACAAATACGGATTCTGAAACTGGTCAGTTTAAACTTCAGTGGACATGAGCAGGATGATTTCTAAGCCCATGGTGGCTGAAAGAGATGGCTTGTGACTCTAGACTCTCCAGAGATCCCGGAGGAATGGTTTACGAGAGTTTATAAGGAGGGTTTATGTCTTAAAAATGGGGCAATACATGTCAAAGAAGAGGAAAACGGTCTCTCATGGGTTTCCAGGTGAAGGGCAGTTACTCTGTATCAGATTAGGTTAGGAGACGTAGGAAGTAACACTAAAAGTTGCCTGACACTTAGGGTTTTTGAAATCTTGCATGGTGCCATTCAAGTTGAGGGTGTCACTATTTGAAATGTAAATATTGTCTTGATATTTAATGGGTTGGTTGAGCAAAACCCTAAAGGCAATGAAATGAAACATCATTTTTGGAATGTTGATGCTTTCAAGCATTCAGGGCACCCTGCTTTTATGATAACTGTAACTTTAAATTGTATTCACATATCGCTTACTACTCCTGATGATGTGTTGAAGTGCTTGTCGGTCAGTAGCATGCTACTCTGAAACCCAAGATTAGAGGTAAGCCGGTAGTAGGTACCTGTTGGTAGCAAGTAAAGGGTATTGGTTTCCTGTATGTAAATCTTAGCACTTAGTTTTCCAATATATTTTTGCGTTTATGTGCACTGTCAGGACCAGAATGTTTCCTGGAAATTTGGAGATTGTGTATTGTCATGATCGGTCTTTAATTTGTAAAATAATAAGTGCTGGTGCTCAAACTCTTTCTCATAAGCCTGTGGCTGGCCTGTCCAATGGTAGACTTGCCAAGCAGAAAGGCTTTCTAGTTTTCCAATATATTGTTGCGTTTATGTGCACTGTCAGGACCAGAATGTTTCCTGGAAATTTGGAGATTGTGTATTGTCATGATCAGTCTTTAATTTGTAAAATAATAAGTGATGGTGCTCAAACTCTTTCTCATAAGCCTGTGGCCGGCCTGCCGGATGGTAGACTTGCCAAGTAGAAAGGCTATCTAGTCTTGATTCCCCCTCATGTCTTTTTCATCCACTATTCTAAACTCACTACCACTTTATCTCACTCTTGGAGGTACTTTTTCATCAATGCTTTTGTACTTTGTCACTGTTTTTCGATTAATCTCTTCGTCTTTGTTTCTTCCTTTTCCCCTTTTTCTCATTTGTTTAGGGTCAAAGTCTAAAAATGAAAAAAAGAAGTGCCGTTCTCCAGAAAAGAGTGCCGGTGGGCCCCACCTACAACCACCGGCTCAAATTAAGTACTGGTCATGATGTTTGTCTTCACCCAGGAGGTGTAGTTCTCTGTAGAAAAGGGACAGAGAGAGAAACGAAGAGAGCGAGAGAGTGAGAGACAGAGAAAGAGAGAGAGAGAGAGGGAGCATGTATGTGTGTTCTTCTTCCAGTTCAGTCAATGCCCTGTTTTCATTTCATTTTCACAGTTCTGGTGTTGTATCCACTTGTACCTTGGTTGTTCTGTTGGTTGGTGTATCTTCTTGACTAGTGTAATACCTTATGGAATGATGAGTGGTAGAATATTTGTTGCGTAAGGTGGAATCAGAGGACGGCTTTGTACAAAGCTCTCCATCGCTTAAGACCACATCAGCGCTGCTCCTTTTGTACACAAATCCAGACTCAAAAGAATCCTCATTGGGACTTATTTCTGTCTATCACTATTATTTTCGTTGCCACAGTCGTAAGGGAATTTTTACAGAAAGTGCTCCCACAGATGCACAAACACTTTTGACTAAAAAGTAATGTCCGGTGGGCCTTCATATTATGGAGGCCCACTAAGCAACGTTGTGGTTTTACAGAAGCAACCCCAAAACTTAGTGTGTGTTTTTTTCTGTGAAACAAATAATTATGGCTGTTGTGTCTTTTAAATATGTATAGCGGGTTGTATGACGTTACAATGCATGCTTTTACCCCGCATGCCGTTACAACGCAATTTTTTACCTCGACTTGCTGTCGGGGGTGCGCTGGAGTTTGGAATAGTATAATTTACTGTTCCAACTCCAGTCTGTGCAACAGTAGGGAAGGTGTTGGAGTTAAATCCAACACCTTATACCCCCTACAGCAAGCCATTTTCATTGTAATGGCATGCGGGGTAAAAGCATGCATTGTAATGCATGCGTTGTAACGGTTGTTTCCCGTATAGCGGGACCCTTCTGATCCCTGATGGCCTCTGTAGAATAATGACGTAATTAATTGGGTGTGTCTGGGTGTGGTTAATAAAGTTCATAACACAATGCATATAGGTAATTACCGGTTACACTCTGAAGAATGAAGACGTGCACTACAGAGCTCCGTGTGTGGTGTGGTCATTTGCATGCTAAAGGACTAGGGAAGATGCTACAACTGATGAAGAGTTAGGGGATCTGCAACCCGAAGTAACGAGAGTGCTCTCCCTGAGAGTTTGCCGAGGTCCAGCAAACTGCTTGTGCATGCTAACGTGCGCTTCAGTCGAAGTGAAGCTGTCAGTGGTTAGCGTATGTGGAGTCAAAGCACCACTCCAGCCAGTGCAAGCCTTTCGAAGAAGGCGAAGGCCCTATGGAAAGTTCAGTCACAGTCGGTTTAAAACTGTTTGCAAGGCCGAAAGAAGAGGTACTGTGCAACATAACACAAAGCCAGCATACATACAGTATGATAGTGCTGAAGGCAGCGACAACCAGGTACAGAGAAGCACAGAAGCACGCGATGGCCAAGTGCAGAAAGCGTGCCAAAAGCAGAATCATCCAGGCGCCACAAAACGCCAAAGGTGGTGAAAACCAGGTGACGACCATGTACAGGAGACCAAAAAGTTACTCACCGCCAAAGATGGAAAAGAGGCCATACGACATCAGACGGCCACAACAACACTGATGCAAGCATACGGCTGGGGCCTACAGATGGTATGAATGAAGCAGGTCCAAGGCCTGCTCTCGACAGCAGGAAGTTCCACAGGTGGTTATGATGCCGCCATGTTCTTGAAGCCTTCTCTTCGATTCGATTCTGCCAAAAAACAGAATATTGGCACCAGATGGCCTGCCTGGATCGAAAAATTTGATGATTTCATCGATGCACTAGAAGAAACAGATGACAAAAAGATCATCAAATACCTAAAGAGCCTTGCAGGTGATGGAGTGAAAGAAGCAATAAAGAAAATACCACAAGCTGATGAAATATCTTACTGTCACATTAAGGCAGCATTTGAATCAAGTTCAATCCAATGCCGAACATCGACTATGAAAGGTACTTTTTCAACCAAGCCAGACAGCAAGCTGGAGAAACGATGGATGAGTTTGCTGAAAGACCTGAGGCCCTCATCAAGCATTGCAAGTTTAATGAATTCAATGATGAAGAAGCCATCCATCTCAGAGCCATTAATGGTTGCCTTTCCGACTCTTTCAGATGACATATGCTGCGCAATACACTCAGTCTGGAGAGAGTGCTCATGGCTACGAGAGCAGAGGAACCTGCAGATCGACAAGCTGCTGATATGGAAGCTGGAGTCACCCAGAGTAAGTCAGCATTTAACATGAAAAGTAAGTGGAGACACAAGGTCAAGGGACATAAAGTGATGTCTCAGAGGAAAAAGAAATTGTGTTTCCGATGCGGATTGTCCTTTCCGCTCAAAAGTAAATGTCCCGCCATTGGACCAACATGCAAAGGTTACGGGAAAGAAAACCATTTTGTAACAGTTTGCAAAGTGACAGAGAAAATGACAGCATCACCTCTAGAAGAGAAAAAGGGCAACAGAAAGTTCAAGAAATCCTCTAGTCACGCCCACAAGACCAAGCGGCGACATCAGATGAAGCAAGTGGAAACTAAACGAATGTTGATCGTCATCGAATTCACCTTCCATAACATAACATAACACTTGTATTTGTAAAGCGCACTTATCACCCATTGGTCTCAAGGCGCTGAATAACAGATGCTTATTGTTACCCAACTCAATGGTACTCATTTTATCGACCTCAAATGGATGAAAGGCTGAGTGGACCTGCCGGGAATTGAACCTGTGACCATGAGGTCGAACACAGGCCCCTGCAGTGGATGCATCCAAAGGTTCTTCAACGTCATTGTTGAGCAACAGTGAAGAAGATGACTGTGCAATGATGGTGTTGACTAGTGAATGACATGAGTATGTGGGTTTGGCTTTATGCAGAGAAGAGTCCAAACCCAAGCAAGATCGCCATGTGAAACAACAACATTCCTTTGTCATTGCCCTAAGATCACACTAAAGGTGAATGGTTGTTCCATACCTTTTTTCATTGATAGTGGTGCATCGGTAAACATCATTCTGGCAGAGAAGTACAATGAACTGTCATCGATGCCCTGTCTCACACCTTTGAAGACAAATGTATACACGTGGGCTGTCTCCACGCCATTGCAAAGTCAAGGATCATTTGTAGCAACCATGCAACACAAGAAGGCGAAGGTACAAGCACTGATTCATGTTCTTAAAGGTACTCCGTCAAGTTCATGTTTACTTTTTTTTAGTACTGCTGAAGACATGGGTCTGATTTCCATCAACTATAACGTAAATGCACAGTTCCAGTCATTGTTTAATGACCTAGGAAAGCTTAAGAGCATGAAAGTGCAACTTCATATCAATGAGGACATTTGCCCTGTTGCTCAACAAGGTCGTCCTTTTCACTTGCAGGAAGCTGTTGAGAAAGAACAAGAAACGCTGTTAAAACATGATATCATTGAATGCTCTACTGGTCTGACACTATGGGTTTTACCCGTAGTGGTAGTGCCCACAAAGGACAGTGGAGGTGCTACGTGCATCTGTGTTGACATGTGCCAAGCTAACAAGGCAATTAAGAGAGAACGGCATCCTGGTCTGCATATTGCAGATATGATTACACAGCTGAATAGTGTAGGAAGCTGGCTCTGTATATACTATACCAAAGTAAGGTATAGTGTGCACAGAGTCCAGTGGATCCACAAAGGTAGGCAGAGGTTAAAGTAGATAGTACCTTACTATCTATTTGTGGTAGTGTGGGCGAGCAGTAAGGCCTTATCAGAGGGTAGTGTTAAGCATTTATTGTATATACACTCAGGCAAGAAATGATTACACAAGCTCAAGGACTGAACTCTGACCAATTTGTTTTGATAAAAATATTATTTAGGTATGTTTATTTTCTAGAGCCAAGCCAGGCTTGGTACCGGTAAGCATAAAAATACTATGCAAGCATATGCAGTTTAAATTCAGTTTGAATGCAGTGAAACAATTTACAGAATAATTACTTTGTATTCGCAAATAGTCAGAATTACTTTTCAGTTACTTTTCTTACACAGCCAGGTATCTCTAGACACTAGGCTGGTGCATTTCCTGCGGGAAGGAAAAAGGGGATAATGTGTTTTGCAAGCTCAGTACAGGTTTACAATAATACTCATGAGCCAAATTTAGTCCTGAGAAGACAGAAATGAATTTACGGGTACGTGGGTAGGATTCGGTCCGATGGGCACTCGAGTCGCACCACCAGCGGCACAGAGGCGGCTGGGTGCAGAGTGCAGGGACCACACGTTAGCCAACGGGCTAAGCATAGTTCTGGGCATGGGGACTGCGGCAAGCAGGCCACCAGGTTGGGAAACAAAAGCTCCTGGGGTCGAGGTCAGCACAGTAGGGCCAAATGGCCAACACAAGAACTACACCGCCATCGGCACAGAGGTGGTCGGGTGTTGGATACGGTCTTGGCTGAAGCTGCAGATTCGGTCGAGGGTCCATCGGAGTCAGTCAACGCATGATGAGGCGAATGGGGCCTTTGGGAGTCGTCGTCTTCTAACCGCACGCGTTCGGGGACGGAGTTGGTCGGACCGTCGTCGTTGGTCTTTCTGGACCGCTTCGGTTACGGAGTCGGTCAGGGGGTCGCCTTCGGTCATGGTTGAGGGGATCCTCCAGTTGTTGGCTGCAGATTTGGTTTAGGAGTTTGTAGAGGTTCAGGGGACACTGGGATCCAGGCTAGGATCGCCAGGGGGACCTCCTGAGGATATTGGGTCACTCAGGCTCGGGCGCCGGGAGTGGAGTGTTGGAGACTCACGGAATCGGCCGGAGTCAGAGTCGGTTGGTTTTGAGCAAGTCTGGTGCTCACAGGAGACATAGTCTGTTTGATTGCGAAGGCAGTGCAGGTCCTCAGGGCTTTTGAGGGCTGCTTGCCGCAGGACACACCGAGGTTCTGCTGGAGGAGTCTGAAGTAGGGACAGGCCGGTAGGGCTGGGGCCAAGTCAGTGGTTGTCCTCCTCTTCTTCTTTCAGCGCGGCTGTTCAGTCCTTCTTCTTCTTGCTTCTTCTTGTCTGCTCTGGTCTGAGGAGGCAAGGTTCAGGGTTGCCCCTAAATACTAAATTTAGGGGCGTTACAGGTAGGTACAGGTCGGGACCAAGGGGCCCCTTCCTTAGGGTGGGTACAGCCCCTATTATGCCACCCTCCAGTGGGGAGGGGGAATAAGCCTCTCTCTGGTTGGCTGGGTCCCCCCATCTGCAAGATGGTGGAGACTGAGAGTTGGGTTTCACCTCGCCTCCCCCACCTGAGTGGTGGGGTTGGCAAAGGTGGGCACACCTGTCCTCCTAACTTCAGTTTTCCCGCCGATTCTCCTGCCCAAAGTGGGGGTCAGAACCGGTGGGGGCCAGTTGCTGGGAGCAGCAAATGGCTGGGGTAGCTCACAAAGGCAGCAAGCCTTTCAAGCTTCCCCTTCGTGGACCCTGCCCATCCTGGGGGAGGAGGCTTGGCACCTCATCCCAGGATGTGCTTTGTTTCAGGACCCCGAGAGCGGCAGGCTCTCGACCCAGGGGTCCAGAAACATGTCTGTTGGTGGCAGCTGGCGTGCAGCCACTCAGCCAGGGCACTAGAGTTAGGTCGTTTTTCAGGGGGCACCTCTAAGATGCCCTCTAAGTGCATTTTTCATTAAATCCCATACTGGCATCAGTGTGGGTTTAATGTGCTGAGAAGTTTGATACCAAACTTCCCAGTTTTCAGTAAGGCCATTATTGTATTGTATTGTAATTGCATTTGTATAGCGCTTACTACCCCTGACGAGGCGTTGAAGCGCTTTTTCGGCGAGTAGCACGCTACTCCGGGACCCATAGAGGATTAGTGTTGAATTAGTATAGTGCAACATGCAAGTAAATTTTAAGTGGTGGATTGGTTAGTCAGTTATTTGGATTCAGAAGGATAGCAGAAGGATAGAAGAGGAAAAAAAGGTTTGTATTTATATAGCTCTTGTTACCCCTGATGGGGTGTTGAAGCACGCAACTCCGGAAACCCATAAAGGATTAGTGGTGAATTAGTATGGTGAGTAAGTAATTTGAGTGGTGGATATTAGTCAGTTATTTGGAGTGAGAAGGATAGCAGAGGGATAAAAGGGGAAGAAAGGTTTGCATTCATATAGCACCTGTTAACCCTGATGGGTTTTGAAGAGCTTTTCTGGCGAGTAGCACGCTACTCCGGAACCCATAAAGGATTAGTGTTGAAAATTAGTATAGTGAAATATGAAGTAATTTGAGTGGTGGATATGTTATTCAGTTGTTTGGATAGAGAATGGTAGGTGGCGGGATAGAAGAGGGAAAGAGGTTTGTATTTATATAGCGCTTGCTACCCCTGATGGGGTTTTGAAGCGCTTTTTTGGCGAGTAGCACGCTACTCTGGAACCCATAAGGATTAGTGTTGAATTAGTATGGTGAAAAATGAAATTAATTTGAGTGGTGGATATGTTAGTCAGTTATTTGGATTGAGAAGGGTTGGGGAGGGGTAGAAAAGGGAAAAAGGTTTGCATTTATATAGCTCTTGTAACCCTGATGGGGTGTTGAAACGCTTTATTGGTGAGTAGCACACTACTCTGGAACCCATAAAGGATTAGTGGTGAATTAGTATAGTGGAATATGGAATTTGAGAAGTGAACATGTTAGTCTGTTATTTTGATTGAAAAGGATAGTGGAGAGATAGAAGAGTGAAGGATATTTTTTATTTTTTTATTTCTTTTTTTAGGTCATAGCAGTAGGAGGAGGCTTTTGGA
This sequence comes from Calotriton arnoldi, assembly GCA_963921515.1. NCBI lineage: Eukaryota > Metazoa > Chordata > Amphibia > Caudata > Salamandridae > Calotriton > Calotriton arnoldi. The sequence continues at coordinate 1,236,329 of CAWUFW010001766.1, read as the reverse complement.
TGAGTAAAAAGGGTGTTTGGAGGGGAAGAGTCAGAGGGAAGAGTTTAGAAAGGTTTGTTTTGGGGGATCGGTATAGTAAAAGAGGTGTCAGATGATGCAAGGAGGAGTAGAGTAGGAGAGAGTCTACAAAGGGTTATTTTGGGGATCATAGTAGTGGTATGGGCTTTGGGATAAATGAGAGAGTGGGTGTAGAGGATATATTGATAGATGTATAGGGTGAGATAGGATAGTGAATTGGAAAGAGTAGTAGAAAGACGTTTGAGATGAGTCAGAAGGTTGGGCCAGAAGATATATTGAGAGAAGTCTAGGCTGAGAAATAGGGTAGTGCATTGGAAATGCCAAATTAGAAGAAAGTGATAAATATATAGATCCATAAGTACATTGAAAGTATATAGATGCACAAAGGAGGTAAGTATATGTAGATTAAAGATATTGATAGAGGTACAGGATGAGAAATAGGGTAGTGCATTGGATATGCTTTTTCAGGAGAAAAGTAACAGACACACAGATCCAAGTACATGGAGGTACATAGATGCACAATGGAAGCAAGTACATGTAGACCAAAGATGATTTTTTTTTTTTTAACAACATAATTATTCTACATGTTTATACAAAGCAATACACAAAGATAGGTACATATCCAGAGTGAAAATAAATGCTTATATACAGAGGATATGCTTTAAATTTCTGTTTGCGTATGGTGCTTATGTGGGGAAGAGCCAATTCTTGAGTAGTTTTCTGAAGATAAGGTGGTTGTCGGTGGATCTTATGTTGGGGGGTAAAGAGTTCCATAGTTTGACTGCTTGAACAGAGAAGGATGTGCCACCCATGTTTTTTTTCTTGCATCTTGGGATTTTGAGGCGAGATGCCCCTTTAGAGCGGAGGTTCCTTTGTTGAATGTGTTTGGTGATTTTATTCCTGATGAAGAGCGGTCCCATTCCATGTATTGCTTTGTGGGTGATACAAAGTAGCTTGAACGTGGATCTTCTGGCAACCGGTAACCAATGCAGGGCTTTCAAGGCAGGTGAGATGTGGTCTCGCGGTTTGATATGCAAGAGTAGTCTGGCAGCCGAGTTCTGAATCCGTTGTAGTCTTTTCATGGTCGTTAAAGGTGATCCGTGGTAGAGGCTATTGGCGTAATCGAGTTTGGACAGAACAAGGGAGATGGTAGCTTGGACTTTGTGTGGAAATCCCAAAGGAGGGAAAATTAGTCGCAGCGTTTTTATAGTGACAAAGCTTGATCTTGCTAGTTTGTCCACTTGGGCATTCATTGATAGCTTGGAGTCCATGGTCATTCCGAGGTTTCTTACTTCCTTCGATACTTTAGGCGGTGATCCCAGTTCATCAGGCCAAGCGGCAAGCGGGTCATAATGTTTCCAGTCACCACACGTGAGTATTTCCGTTTTGGAAGCATTCAATTTGAGATGGCTCCAAGTCATCCACTAATCCACGGCTCTGAGACAACTGAAAATTGGGGATTTGCCAATATCTTTGGGGCATTCCAGTTGAAGGAGTATTTGCGTGTCATCTGCATAGTTATAGCACGTGAGGTGAAATTGATTGATCAGTTCCGGTAATGACTTCATGTAGATGTTGAAAAGCATGGGCGAGATGATAGAGCCTTGAGGGACCCCTGCTTTTGTGGAGTATGGTTTGGACGAGAAAGGTGGGGTATGGATTACATTAGTTCTGTTTCGAAGGTAGGACGCGATCCAGTCTAGAGCAGTTCCCTCTATGCCGGCTTCATAGAGTCTTTGTTTCAGAGTGTCATGGTCAACCGTGTCAAAGGCAGCCGAGAGGTCCAAGAGGAGTAGCGCAGCAACGCCGTTGCGGTCTACTGTATTCTTCAGGTCATCCCAGATGGCAAGGAGGGCAGATTCAGTGCCTCTTCCCGGACGGAATCCTGTTTGGAAGTCTGAAAGTATGTCATTCTCTTCAATGAATTGTGACATCTGGGCGAACACTGCTCTTTCTATCAGTTTGCCCAGGAAAGGTCCATTTGTAATGGGTCTGTAGTTGTCAGGGTTCAGCGGGTCCAAGTTTGTTTTCTTCAGTAAAGGGCGTATGTGTGACTTTTTGAGTTTTTCTGGAAATATTCCGGTAGTTAAGGAATCGTTGATGATTCTTCTTACTGGAGTGGCAGCAGAGGTTGTTAAAAGAATTGTCTTGAAAGTTTGTGGTGGACAGGGGTCAGAAGGGCTGGCGGCAGGCCTGCTTGCTTTGACCCGGTCCATAAATTCATCGTGTGAGATGTGTTGGAAGGAACGGAGAGGCTGGGTTAAAGTATTCTTGGATTGTTGTTTTGTACAAGGGTTAGTGCTGGTGCTTTGTTTCTGTTTTAAGTACGAGTCCAATGTGTCTGCTTTGTCCGTGTAATGATTTGTCAGTTTGTCTGTGAAATCTTGAGTAACAGGATGAGTTCCTTCTAGGCAATTTGGTTTGCGAAATTCATTGAGTATTTTATAGAATTCTTTATTTGCACATTTAGCATTTTGAATTCTGTCTGAATAGTACCTTTTCTTAGCTTTTTTGATAGCTGACTTGTATAATCTGTTAATTTTCTGTAGGTGAAGTTTGTCTTGTTTGGCGTTTGTTTTGAGCCAGGTACGTTGCAGCTTTCTAATTTGTTGTTTTATGTCTTTTATTTCTATGTTTCTCCAAGGCGCTTTTTTTCTTTTTTTTCTTTTGTTCTGTTGTGTGGTTTTGAGTGGTATCAGGATGTCAAAAGCTTCCTGTAGCCACTCATATAGATTTTGAACAGAATTTATTGTTTCCAGATTCGTACTGGATGTTAGTTGTGTATCTAAGTGTTCCAAATTGAGTTTGTTCCACGGCCAATAGGTGGATGGATGTAAGGTAGTTTTAGGTGAGTCGCTTAGTGTTGTTTTATGTTAGAAAGCAAGCAAGTGGTGGTCTGACCATGTGACTGGAGTTATAGTTTGAAAGGTAACTAGTTCAGTATTAGCAAAAATGACATCTAGGATATGTCCAGCGATGTGTGTGGGTTTGTGGACAATCTGATGCAGGTTCGTAATGACAAACTCCCATACCATATACTCTTTATGGCATTACTGCACTTACAATGTCTAAGAATGGATTTAGACACTGTAGGGGTACAGGGCTCGTGCCCCTGTGCCCACACCACTGGTATAGTGCACCCAGCTAGAGGGGTGGCTTACCTATGCCAAGGCAGTGGATTGTAGGCATGGCACACAGGGATGTGTGTCATGTCGACTCTTTACTTTGTTCTGCACCAAGACACGCAGCCTGCAACGGCAGTGTGTGTGTGTAAAGGTACAGGGCATCTAAGGGTGGCACAATAAGTGCTGCAGCCCTTAGATGCCTTCCCTGGTCACAGTGACCTTGGTACCTAGGGTACCTTTTATAAGGGACTTACATGTGGCCAGACAGTTGCCAATTGGGTTTTGCAACAGTAAAAGTTTAGGGAAAAAACATAGGCCCTGGGAACCTGGTTGGCAGGAACCCAGGGCGCACACAGTCAAAGTACATCTACATTAGGCAAAAGGTAAGGGGCAACCATGCAAAAAGGGGCACTTTCCTACACATGGTGCCAAAGTATTTTCTCGGCTCGATCTGAACAAGGGATAGCATCAACTTCAACTAGAGGAAAACTGCAGGTACAGTACCACCTTTTTGACCCATATTGTTTTGTTCAGATATAAAAGACTAAGGGCCTGATTTAGATCTTGGCGGACTCCTGTCGTCCCTAGGTGTCGGTGGTTTCAAGTACTCTGCCGAGTTGATGGAGTCCCGTCGCCATATTTAGATGTGTGCTGGCTGAACAGTTGTCCACATCAACAGACTGTTTACCGTTGTGTAAGCGGCACACATCTGTAGATGCGTCGGACTCCATTGATGGCTAACAGTACTCTATCGCCGTCAAGCCTGCGGGTTTGCGCTGAGTCGATTTAGATTTCCCTGTTGTACTGGCGTTGTCCTAGCGGCTGTTTCCTGATGGAGTGAGTCCCTGGTCAAGTGGAGACTGGTAAGTATGACTTATTTTCGTGTCAATACACATATATGTTGTGTTGGCCTCAAGAACATATGTAGGTTATGTGCTATGCCCCTTTTTGTTTCATACTGCATGCCACACAAACAACATACACACACTATTGAACACACACCTACAGGCACCACAAGCACAACACCCACAACCACCACAAAAACAATATATTGTCAATAAAGGTGTGTTCAATTTACCTTAATAAGTTGGAAAATGAACCATACTGCATTACACATAAGAAAAAAATGTATTTAAGAGCAAAGCGAAAATACACGAGGCTACAGCAATTGTCAAAACACGATTCATAGTAAGACATATGTAAACGTTGCTTACCTTAGATCCCTGCGACAACGGAGTCATTTGCTGTCATGGTGGAGTCGGTGTTGCAAAAAAGGGACCTTTAAAATGGTGCTCAAGACAAAAATGGAAGTGGAAAACAGTAAAAAAGGTAGGTTCTTACCTCATTTCCTTCGATTTCGCCAACTCAAAGTAGGAGGTATTCCCGCCACAGTTGCCTTAAAGGAAAACCAAATTGTGGTTAGCTCGGCAGTCGTCTTGGCTGGACTTCTGCCGACAGCCACTTCTGCCTTTGACGCCGTCAACGTGGGTGAGAATTCCTGGCGGAGTTGGAGGGACTCTGACGGTCTTACATCCATGGACCCTGCAACATCTAAATAGAGTGGGCAGACTTCCAAGTAGGTGGGCGGTGATTCCATCAAAAAAGTGATGAAGGGACCATTACTGCAAATAACTAAATCAGGCCCTAAGTTTTGGGGTGTCGTCAGCTGCAGAACTTTTTCAGGATGTCATTTGCCACATATTACAGCTTATCACACATGCTTTTAATTATGGTGATGATATACTGGTATTTGGGGGCCAATCAAAAAGAACATGACAAAGTCCTTACACAAGTATGCTGCTTGCTGGCTGATGCCAGTCTCACTTTGAATGCAGAAAAGTATGAGTTTCACAAAACAAAACTCAAATTCTTTGGGCATATTTTCTCTGAAAAGGGGATGACACCAGATCTGGCAAAGTACAAGCCTTATCTTCCACTACTCCACCACATGATGTGCCCATGCTGCGATTCATCCTTGGCATGGCAAGTTACAGTTTCAGGTATATTTGTAATTTTGCCACAATCTGTGCCCTGTTGAGAGACTTGACAAAAAACAACGCTGTGTTCAAGTTGTCACCTGAATGCAACCAAAGCCACTCAAATGGCCTATTTTGATCCAAAAGTTCATACTGAGATTGTAGTAGATGCCAGCCCCATGGGGTTGGGTGCGATCCTTGCCTAGCACAGTGGGCATGACAACGCTCAAAGGCACATTGTGGCTTATGCGAGCCGGAGTCTGTAGCAGATCGAACGTGCTCTTCCCAACCGGAGAAAGAAAGCCTAGCTGTGGTGTAGGCTTGTGAACACTTCCATGTGTTTCTATACAGAAAACACTTCACCCTCATCACTGACCACCAAGCTTTACCTACTATTTTTGGGAATCCGAAAGCGAAGATACCCCTCGCATCGAGAGGAGGGGGGGTTGTGATTGCAAGAGTATGATTACATTATTGTGCATAGGCCAAGGAAGGATAAGAATTCCGCTGTCTACTTTTCATGAGTGCCAGTTCAGTGTCACAGTTCAAAGTCTAAAGCGGCTGAGGCCTATATTAACTTTATAGCCAAGTCAAGCATGCCTGCAGCTCTGTCAGTGGAGCAAATTCTTGCTGCTACAAATACAGATCAAGATCTGTGTGCTCTCAAAGACATTATTGTCCAGCAGTCCTGGAAGAAACACCCTCGACCTCTTATGGATGACTTTGAATACCAAAAGTTAAAAAATGTGAGTGAGGAACTCTCAGTCACACAAAAAAGCATTATATTAAGAGGTTCTAGAATTGTCATTCCAGAGAGTCTGCGACAACAAGTAATTGAACCAGTCCATGAGTCATCGCGGCATTGTCGCCACCAAGAGAGCTCTTCGAGACTGAGTATGGTTTCCTCGCCTTGATGATATAGTTGAAAGATAATTAAAGGCCTGTCATTTGTGCAATTGCTTGTCTCCCAAAACAACGCAGCATCTATTAGTTATTTCTGATCTCCTGAAGCAGGTTTGGGAGAGGATTGCAGTTGCTTTCTTTGGACCCCTTAACAATGGACATCATCTAATGGTAGTTGTTGATGAGTATGCATGATTTCCCCGGGTGAAAGACCTGGCGTCAACCACACATGACAAAGTCATTGGGACATTTAATGACATTTTTGCAACATGGGGTGTCCCCTCCATTTTTAAGTCCGACAATGGCCCACCGTTCAACAGCCGAGGGTTTAAAGAGTTTCTAACTAACTTGAATGTCAAACATCAGAAAAGTACCCCTTTCTGGCCACAGACCAATGGTGTTGTCGAATGCTTCATGGGAACCCTAAAAAGAGTAGTTCACCGCGCTGCGCTAGAAGGAAGAGATCTCAAATTGGCACTATGTTCAGCCCTTCGTGTTTACAGATCAACTCCCCATTCCACCACAGGTGAAAGCCTTGCAACTTTGATGTTTGGGAGAGCCATGGAAACCAAATTGACGCAATGGATCACTTATAGGTCGACAGATGAAGACGAGATCCGTACGATGGATTCCTTGCACAAGTCCAGAAGGAAGACCTATGCTGATAAATGCCCATGTGCTCGGGACGAGGTTTCAAGGAAGGTGACCGGGTCTTGGTCAAACAAAAATGGACATAGAAGTCTGATGCTCCATTTAATGCTGAACCCCTGAGGGTTGTAACAAACAAAGGACATATGGAGAATGCATAACATACCGTAAAGTTTATCACAAGAGTTTCATCACGTTTCAAGCTCCTACCTCGAAGTGCGTTGGCTCCAGATGCCAGAAGTGGGACCTGCCTACTTGAAAGTCCGGAGAGCCCATCTCCCACGCCTACCGCTGCATCCACGGTGCCTGAGGATGGCACCGCTCCACCGGCTCATCAACCTCACACGTGCTAGGTCTGGAAGACTGGTTCACGCACCTCGACGTCTCATTGAGGAACAATGATGCATATGTGTAATATTTGAACTTTTTATTTAACAGAGGGGGAGATGTAGTGTCTTGTAAATATGTATAGCGGGACCCTTCCGGTCCCTGATGGACTCTGTAGAATAATGACATAATCGTTTGGGTGTGTCTGGGTGTGGTTAATAAAGTTCATGATGCAATGCGTACATTTCGTTACCAGTTGCACTCTGAAGAATAAAGACGTGCACTACAGAGCTCTGTGTGTGGCGTGGTCATTTGCATGTTACTGGGCTGGGAAGGACGCTGCAATGGCCTGTACAGGCATGTGAGATATAAATGCTGTGCTTCGCAGCGCGCACCAAAGCTTGAAAAATCAGTGGCAAACGACTGCCAACATGGACAAGAATTCCAGAATTCTGAAGCCACCAGTACACGGATGGTTGGGGTAATGAGATCTACCTTCAACGCACTTCTTGTCACCCACCAGAGTATCCAGGTGCTGGCAGGGTCCAGTTGATTAGCCGAATAGTCAGGTCTTCAGGGACTTTGGGAACTCTGAATGGGGGAGAGGATGTGCAGCCTTACGGCTCGAGCGGTCGATGTCGAAGCTGGGGAACCGGGTTCGAGTCTCGGCAAAGACGCTCAACATCCTGTGATTCTGGGCAAATCACTTAATCTCCCCTGCCTAACAAAAATGAATGTGTCCTTGTGTAACGAAACTGGTGCTATGTAAAGCGCTCTGATACCCGATATTTTCGGGTCTAGTTCGCGCTATATAAAACTAAAAAAAAAAAAATGAGAAGGGGAGGACCATAGATAAAAGGGTAGCTCGTTCCATGTCTTTACTGCTAGGTAGGAGAAGGAGCTACCCCCGCATCTGCTACATCGGATGCGGGGGTGAGGGTTAGAGAAAAGGACACGGAGCGGAGATGTCTGGTGGGCTGATCAAAGTTCAGGCGGTGGTTCAAGTAGTGATTCTTGTGTTAACCCGCATATGCAATCTGGGGTTTCCTATCCTCTACCTCTGTGACACCATATTGAGCAAAAGTCAAGGTTTAAGCCTTTACTGTTTCCCAGCAATACATTTTTGACTTCAACGCTCTTTACAATCGTAATGCACCATGGCTGGAGGCAGCTTCAATATATTTAATTACTGCCAAATGCAAAGATGTACAATGATTCTTAGAGCAAGGATTCAAAATGAGATCATGTATTCCATTTATGTCTCATGTAAACACAACATTACTGCAAGTACTTCTAGCTACTTGCTTTGTTCTGAGTAAATGACATAGAAGACAGTATGTCTGGTACGACAAATGAAAATCACCATCATGTTGAAAGTCTCAAGTGCGCATGTGCATTATGTAAAAATGTTCTTGAATAGTCACACATCAATGAATAGTCCTTTTAACTCATCATGCCCCGCACCTGTAATTGCATGTCGCGCATTCTTTTTATACCTATGTTCAGTAGCGGCTTCTGCCAATAACACTTGGTGGGGCGGGGGAGTAATAATAAAAAAAACATAAAAGAACTTACCTGCTGCTGCTGCCAGATGCCGCCTTGGTGCTCCTCTGCTCCCGCCATCTCAATGCTTCTCTGCTCCCGTCCCCACTCAATCACGATGCAACTCTCACATGAGAGCAGCATTGTGATTGGCCTGAGTGGGCTAAAATGCTGCACGGTTAGGGCCTGGGAGCCTACGCTGGTTCTCCACCTGGCCTTGCAACACAGCCAGGTGGAGAAATGCTAAGTGTGCATGTCGGTTTGGCCGGCCTAAGACAGCCAGGCAAACAGACATGCACACTTAAAGTGCGCCTACCACTCCTTCTCCCTCGCTGATGACGCTGGGATAGAGAGAATGGCCCCACCCCGCACATCAACTTGGCGTAAAGGGGAGAAACTTTTTAAAAAATGATAATAAAATAGTTTTATTATCGTTTTATTTCTAATCTGCTGCCTTTTCGGCAGTGGAGCGACGCTCCTCCGCCATAGCGGAGGAGCCACCCCTGCCTATGTTTGTTAGCACAAACTTGTATGTCTCGCACTGGGCCGTGGTGACCTAAAGAGCTTAACTCCTATAGTACTGTTCTTCAAAGTGGGAATGGCCAACCACTCCTTATCCACTGATCACATTGGTCAGCTTGGGTCCTCGAGTTCCTATGACTCAGGCTCCTGCCATGTACAATTTGGGAAATTACAGCAAGAATTCTGAATTTAATCTGTTCAAGTATTCACACACTTGAGCCACTTCCTTAGTAACATTTAAAAACAGCATTCAACAGAATTAACAAGCAGACATGGCAACACAGTGTTTATTTTGTAGCACATTCACCTCATCGCAAAATGCCAAACCTCCAGCCAATGAGAGACATGTGCACTGACTCATACTCACCCAGGGATTCAGGTTCACAGTGAATCCACACAAAAATATGGCCACCCCTGCTGCTAACTTTCATGTCCTTACTGCCAAATGGGAAGATTCACATTTCTGATCAGTCCAGAATACCAAATTGGATCATGAGGTGGTTGAGCGCCTTCCATCCCTACATATTGACAATGATAACAGTTTGTCATACAGAGAACAAGTTATGTTTTGTGTGTTGTTTTTAAAGAGCAGCTTAATGCAGTAAAGCAATTAAATTCAACATCTGTCTACCCATGCATGGGCTTAGATGTGGCGAGATGTTCTGTTAGATGCTGTGGCCATTAATTCTACTTCAAAAAGTAATCTTGATTTGAGAGAACAATATTTTAATGAGGCATTTGGTTGTAGTTAATGAAGTTACATTGCAGGAAGAAGGGAAGCGGGCATCACTAGGTGCAAGCAGCAGAGGCGAGTAAAATAGATAGATTCCTCCCAACTGCCTACATTCCTAGGTTGTCTTGTTTTATACAGTGACAAACTAGATAAAACATTTATAAAAAGCATTTTCTTCTGCACTCACTGGCCAGCCAACAGATATTTTCCAGAAGTGTACTACTTTGCACGAATGGCGTAACGAACTTTGAGGGGGCCTACCTGCAAAGTACATTCAGCCCCCCCCCCCCCAAGCTCCGGACCCAGTCCGAAGTTCTCGGGCTAGAGGCCTGCCAGTGCCGGAGGGGCCCCCCGGAGCTCGGGGGCCCCCACGCCCCACGGGGGCTGCGGGGGCTTTTGTTACGCCACTGCTTTGCACTGGGATACATTATGTCTTGATGCGGTTTATCAGAGTACCATTGAGTTGGGTAATAATGAACATATGTTATCTGTCAATAGCACCAAGACATCTACCAGGGGTGAACGTAAGCTCTACAAATAAGACTCTCATGCTATCACCTTACAGTAGCGGCTGGTGTCAGGGAAATGTAGTGGGGCAGCGCGGGGGGGGGGGGATGAGCTTTAACAAAACAAACGACAATAAAAAAACCTTGCTGCTGGTCTTCTGGGCACAGGCTGAAGCTCCCAATCCAGACGCTGCTCTCATACCCATGAAAGCAGTGTAGGTTTTTTTTTTTTTTGTTGCATATTTATATAGCGCGAACTCGACCCGATGGTATTGGAGCGCTTTACACGAGCATCGTATTTACATTACACATTCAGGCACGGGGAGATTAAGTGATTTGCCCAGAATCACAGGATGTGGACGCGACCCCGAGGCTCGAACCCTGGTTTCCAGCACCAAAGTCGGCAGTCTAGCCGACGGGACCACGTCCTCTCCCCTTGGGTGGAGCGGGCTTGTTTTGTGCTCCATCAGGACCCGGGAGCCTGTGCCTGCTGGTCTCTCCACCCAGCAACACAGCTGGGTTGGAGAGATATCAGTGTGCATGACGGTTTGGCCGTCCTAAGACGGCTGGCCAAACTGTCATGCACACTGACAGCAGTGCCTACCAATACTCCTCCCCCTGCTGCAGTGCTGTGGCCCCACCCCCAAGACTCGGCTGCAGGATGGCGATGTGAAAATGGGCGGCCCCTTCCGAGGAGCGCTCAGCAACTTCTACAAAGCTAAGACTATTTTCCGATTAGCTTGTCTGCGTGCAGGGGGCGATGCTCCTCTGCGATAGCGGAGGAGCCGTTGCTGTCACCTTAGTTATTTGTGTCTTGGTGGGAAGCGCTGTAAAGATACAGCGGCCTGGAGGTTGTCCTGGCATCAAGCCAGACTAGAATGACTGGTTATCTTTTGCGGAAAGTAACTTCTGAACTTGTTTGATGTCAGACCATCATGGGCAAAATATTGAAATACAAAAATATGGTAGCCTTAAATATCCACTGGCAAAATATAGTCAAGGTAAATATATATAGGTAAGTATATGTTTACTGCCCTGAATTTGCCTCTATTTATCTTGATGATGTATATATGTTAAAAAAATGTGGAGTTAAAAAGTACAGCATCCCGAATTTAGATTGCTTTATATTCAAGAGCTTGCACTATGCATTCGCTTTGGTCCTTCTGCAAAACCTTAACACTTTTCTCTTTCACAAACAGCACAGTTTCTGAGAAAACTATTGCCCCATTTGAGGTTTTTCTAACCTCCCCTTTTCAACACTCTTTATCACTGTTTATTGCAAGGTCACATCACGGGGTATGCCCTCCTTGCGCTATTACTGGTAACGCTTTCTGATGCCATTAGTCTGAGGCACTATTTCAACCCTATAAATAAAAATAAATTAATATAACCCCTGAGCAAACCAATGTCCAAAGATTTCAGTCCAAATATAGTAATCTTTCTTTGTCTTTTATTCTTTCTTCTTCACATGAATTCAGATTTCTCCAATAGATCCCGTAGCCACTTCAGTCAATCTTGTAGCCAACACGTGTTTCGTCATTCGGTGTATAAACCGCTGACTTCATCAGGACAACAAAAGTAAACCATACACTAGAATTACGTATAGTAAATATTTGCGCTTAGCACAGATTCCTGTGATACTGCACAAACTATAGAACAGCATGTCTATCGACACATGGTGGGACTATACTCTGTCCTTTTGAATTCCATCAATGCGCAATAACTTATGTCGCATACATGTGGCAATTCAGAGATGGTTATACTGTCTGATGTACTAACTTGCTACAGGACTGAGTTCTAGTGAGGTTTCCATAATCTTATGGAATACCCACATACATGTTAGAGGAGGTGGACCCTGGAATCTGTGCAATGCGCAAATATTTCCTATACGTAATTCTAGTGTATGGTGTAGGCATCTTTATTTATAGCTTGGACTTTTGCGACCCACCAAAAAATCAGCTTGCAACCCACAGTTTGGGAAACACTATCCTAGTAGGCTGTTTTCTTTCAAATACTTAAATGTATTTTGCTTTTAGGTTTTACATAGCATTACAGACTAATGGCATTGCAGTGTGGTGCATGAGGTGAGACAGGGACAGCCTACATGGGGAAGTGATCTGACAATAAACAACAATAACAGAGTTACGAGAACCTAGAGGTAGGAAAAGCAGAACTGTTTGCAAAAGAAGCAACAGGTGCTTGTGAAAGAGAAAATTGTTGAGGCTCTTGCAGAAACACAATAGTGACGGACAAAGTGCTAATGGTTGACTAAAGCATTCCATTGTATACTTAGAAAGGACTGATCTCAAGCTGGTCTGGTTCTCTGTTCAGGAGTGAGTTTTAAGCCTTAACAAAGCATTATTTCTACCAGTGATTTGAATTAGTGTCTGGTGACTAATTGTGTTAACAGCTTCTTGGGATCCAAACGGATGAGGAAGCCGGCGGCCATGTTTTCCAGTTACTAGGTTGAGACTTTTGCGGTCTCGGCAGGGGACGCCTCCAGGTGAGGCCTATGTATTTAGCCAGGCAGGAGAGCCTGTTCAGTTTCTTCATATTTCTGTAGTTAGTTTTGTTAATGGTATATGTCTATTTTGTTTTTAGTAAACTTGCTGATGAGGTGTGCTAACTTTGAGGAAGGGCAGGGTCATGTAACTTCCTATGTCTGTGATGCACGCTTTAAGCTGCATAGACAAAAAGAGGGGCATATTTACAAGGGGATATCAACACCAGAATGTCACTTTTAGTGGTGATATCCCCATCTCCTTATTTACAAATCGGCGTTAAGCCACTTAATGTGGCTTAACTCCGCCTTGTAAATAAGGTGTCTTTTCACGCTTCACTTAGCGCGAAATGGGCGTGTAATGAGTGTTGCAGTGGGTGCTCCGCCGCAACACCCATTGCTTTTTGACACTGCATCACATTTACAAGGCTGGAGCAGCACCAAAAACTAAGACCAGGGAATACCTGGTCTTAGACTGGCGATACGAGGAGAAATGATTAATTTCTCCTTGTTTTTTGCTCTGCATTCTGCAGCACACACACAAAGAGCAAATCGCCTTTCAAGATTGCTTATGTTAAGTGCTGGATCCAGTCCTGGTTTTCCGATTTCCCGTTCCCGCTTGCAGTGCAGTGCAGCAGCAGCCTGCCAGGAGACTCCCTTCAGCCCGTTACAGCCCCCCCCGCTTGGCTCCATCGCTTCATCTCCCGGCTGGGAAGCCTGCCGTGAGCGCCGCGGGCCGTGAGCTGCGAGTGCCGCGAGTGGCTCCAAACGGCCCGCAGCAGCCTTGTCTCTCGGTGTGTGGTGTGGTGCAGCGGCGGCGGCGAGGTGGTGCAGCGGCGGCGGCGAGGTGGTGCCGCAGGAGGTTTAACCAGCCAGCTTCAACCAGCCAGTAGCAGCTTGTAGCAGCCCCCGCTGGCCCCCACTGGTCCCCCCAGCTTGTAGTGTGGCAGTGGGGTACACCAAGGAAATCGCGAACAGTGGTCTTCCTTCCCTCTGGCCCGTGTGCCCGTCGCCGGACTTCTTGCCTCAGACTCACGTGAGGCGCTGTGAGAGCGGTGAGGTTGGTGAGGCCGTTGGAGAGAGGAGTGGTGAGTTGCGGCGGGGAGGTCCCAAGGCTTGAGGAAGGCTTGAGGAAGGAGCGTCGGGGCCCTCCAGGGGTCTGGCAGGGTCTGCTGAGGGGCTGATGCAGATAGGTGGAGAGGTGTAGGTGGAGGGGAGAGTGCGACCACGGCCGTTTTCAAGTGGTGATCGCTGAGTGACACACCAGGCGCACCAGGCGAGCCCGTGGGCGCGGCTAACAGGACCCCAGCGTGCCCTGCTTCTGTGCCTCTCTCTCCCCTTCTCCCCCTTCTCCCCCTCCACTCTGCCCCTGCCGCTGCCCTCGCCCCTTCCATCTCATCAAGGCTTGGTAATTGCGGCCACTCCTATTAGTACAGCCTTCACTAGCCTTAACCATCTGCCACACGCCGCCTGGGACGGCCAGGTGCCGTTGTGCCGTTGTAGCATACTTGGACTACGGTGCTAATACAGTTATGAGGTCGGGCCGAGTAAGGAAGACTCCCTTAAGACCAAAAACCAAACCTAAAAAAGGAAAAATAAGCATAGAGGTTTCAAGTGGCCTTGGATCAGGGCCAGTATCGAACAAAACAAGCAAAGAAAGTAACACAGCCAAGGGTGGCACCAGCACTTGCCCCGGCATAATCTCTTCCATCAATGGCGAAGGTGCCAGTGAAGTGCGAAGAACGGGAAAAATAACTTCTCATCAAATAGCTGGCTTAACGCCGTCACCAGGTACCCAAATGGAGAAGGATCTTATAAGTATTGACGGGGCTCTCCAAAGGAAAAACTCCTGTACTTTCCAACCAAAAATTTACACAAAATTTTCTTTCTTGAAGGATCCTGGAACAGTAATTTATTCCAAAAGTGAGAACGTAAAAGGGCTGCAACCGCCTTTACAGCCTTTACAGCCAGAGAAGTACGGATCAACTCATCAGCCTCTTATCGCGTCCCCGGAACCCCCATTCCACCACCATGTTAAAAATCATCCAAGGAACACGCTTACGGTGGGTGACCAGGTTCCATTAAAAAATACCACCGTCACCAAGGCAGGCGGAGATTCCGAAGATACAATGGATGTAAGAGCTGACAGGGATGACAGTGTGGTAACCCAGGCGGTAGCTGTCAATAAGTTAGGCAGTCCCAAAAATCATCCAAGGCCTGGGAGTCTCCAACTAGTAGGTATGAAAGATCTACAAAATACAAGCATTCCAGAGGATTTGGAGAATCCGGAAATTGAAATCGACTTACGAGGGGACATGAGGGACCCTCATGTCTACTCCTTGGTTTCAAGTCAGTCGGCAGAACACTTGGGAACGGTCCCCCATTCACAGCCAAAAAACAGCTCCCCACTACAGCTGCAAGAACTACGAGCAGGTGCTCTGGCAGATCCGACAGCTTTCAATAGCCCACTTGGCAGCAAACCATCTGAGCGTGGTATGATGTCTCCATATGAAGACTCTCACGATACAAGCCCGGACATGTCTTTCCTGGCCTCACAGGAATGGGAGGAGCTTGTTGCTTCTTATAATTTAAAATCTGGTCGAAATAATACGCCCCCTGAAACAACTAATACACCGTTGTTGGAAAGATGTAACCTTAGCGATGCCATGCACACAGAATCTATTTGGGTGGCAATCTTAAATACAATGCAATATTCAACTACAGCCCTACAATATCAATCGCATAAAATGGATTTACAGCTCACGGTTCTTCAGACCTTGGCCGACTTTACGTCAGGGATTGACAAGAAGTTATCAGAGCTCAATAGCTTAATTAAGCGGGGACAAGAAGCGGTACATGGAAGCCAAATAGCCCAACTTGAATGCACCTGCGCCCCAATAATTGATAAGCTAATAACATTACCATCTATGTTAGGAAATCTCCTATCAGACATAAAAGGCAGTGCTTCAACGTCCACCAATTCCATAGATGGACTGCGTAAGCCAGGGACAGCTCCATTCGAACCCCAAAAAATGGATTCAACATCAACCAATTTATCCAATACTCGTACAGGCCGCGATGCAACAGCAACAATGGCCCCAACACAAATTAGTCCTGCCAAAAAAATCCCCACACCACGGAAAGTCCGTCACAAACAAAAAAGGAAGGGACGAAACAAGAAGCCACTAGCCCTCGCTCTCAGTGTTTCAAGCAAACCATACGCCACTGTGGCTGCACCCGACTCTGATGTTGAAGAAATTGGGCCCGAACCCTTCTCCACCTTGGCAGGCAGGCTGGATTACCCCATCGCAGGGCCTACTACAACCACGGCTGCCACTTTGGGGCAACCCTTAAGATCATCAAGATGGAATATCTCAAAAACGGACGACAGACAGGAGTCAACCCTATTAGTAAAAGAGCTAGCAACTCCAAAGCAAGAACTACCTTACAACATTAAGGAAGAACAAACATTAAGGTCGTCCTCTAATGAAGTCCATCTGTCTGAAAATGAAGACCGAGCACAACAGTCGGCGGGGGGCTCCGTAAAACAAAGTGGCTCTCCTAGCAAAACCAAGTCTCTAACTGTCCTCCTGCCAATCTCCCGTACTCATGCCAACCAAGGAGCGGGACAGAATAACCTTTTGCAATCAAGGCCTCATCCTCAGGAGGAAATCTCTATTCAAGGAACGAAGGAGAGCACTACTGAAGAACCGGTCAGCATCACTTTCATCCCTGAATATGAATCCCGGGGAAGAGTTGACATATTAAATAGAGGGAATGTACTACGACTTTTAAATTCCATCCCGAGTCTTGGAAACATAAGCTCATCAGAACTACTCTCCATAGAATTCCTTCCAAGTAATAATCGTCTGTGGCCTGAGGCGACTAGGACAAGATGGAGTTCCAGTGGAATCGTGAACAAAATCAAGGAAGAAGAAAGCAAGCTTAAGCTCTGGGGAATAAAGCTGGAACCCGAATTGAAATCTCCTTACCCTACTCCGTTCCTAAATGCTCGGATCAACGACCCAGATAAAATTACCCCCTCAGTATTAAGAGGGGCAAGAAGCAGAACTCCTGGTAATTTAACTGCTTGCATAAAGGTTTTAAATCCAAGTACAAGCTTTGGGCCATCAATTCCAATTTTGACATCGGGTACACAGACTCGGACGCAAATAACTCGCACAATAACAACAGAGCGCCTAAATTGACAAGAGAGCTGCGCCTTACAGATATCCCCTGAAGAGCTAGGGAAAATAAAACTGTGTATTTGGAACATTAATGGCCTGGCAGGCAAAACTGACGATCGCGAGGTAGTTAACAACTTAAAGTCATTTGATATGATACTCCTCCAGGAAACCTGGGAAGATAAGGCCTTAGAGCTCCAGGGGTACACCTCCTTTTTCGTTTCGGCCACAAAGGGCTCTAATTTTGGTCGTCGTTCGGGGGGGTTAATGATGCTAGTTTCAATAACTACAATAGGCAAAACACAATCCATAGAGGCGAAAATCACACCACCAAGCGAGGTTCAAGCAGTAATGATAACCCTCAAGTTCAACAATATGTCCCAAGAAGTTATAATAATTAACATCTACGTGCATCCCAAACAAAAACAAAAAGCTGTAAAGGAGCTGACAAAAGAAATAAAAAGGATTATGGGCGAGCAAGATACCGACCATATAATCCTTGCTGGCGATTTCAACTTACACCTTTTGGGGTCAGGCCAAGATGACGGCCCTGCACACGAACTTACAGCAATATGGGGGATACCGAATCAAGGCCGAGCAAAAATTAATAAATCAACGAAATGGTCTAAACATCTGCTGCAGGAATTAGAACACTTAAATTTAAGAGCACTGAACGGTCGCTTCTTGGAGGATAATCCACCAGTCGCCACATTCCATTCTTCAAAAATCTCCTCTTATTTAGATTTTACGTTTACAACATTAGCTATGTTCAACAAAATAGCAACTTTTAGAATAGGTGACAACACATATAGTGATCACCTACCACAAGAAGTATTGTTGAATGCGAGACCGGCTGTTATACTAGACGCTTGGAATCCCATTGTAACTGAAGAGATCTCTAACCTAAAGCGTATAAGGTGCAATCTCAACAACATTGATGCACTATCAGCCTCCGCCAAAATCCTACATGAGAGAGAAAAAGAATTCGCCGTCCCAACAGTAAAAGCATGGGAAAATTTTATTACGACCTTTAGTGGGAAATTTGCGATTAGGTTAGGGACCAAACCAAGACAATCGGAAGATGATCTAACAAAAGTGAAATGCAGTCCGGAATCAAAGGGTCTAAAACGCACCATAAATCAAACATTGAGACAACTGCGAAAAACACCAGGGAACTTGGACTTGCAGTCGACCCTTCGGCATACGAAGGTATTATTGAAAAGGAGGAAGTGGAGGAAAATAAGATTAAAGAATGATGAACTGTGGGCCAAGTTACTGCATGATGCCAAGCAAAAAAACAGCGCTACGTTTTGGCAAACGATCCACAAAATAGAGCGACCGAACCATCCAGGATTAAGCTCCAATATAACAGAGGACGCTTGGGTAGATTACCTCTTTGCCCACTTCAACAACAATAGACAAAAGGAAGCGGAATCTAACAAGGAAATGGGTATTGTGACAACTGATAGTGAATCCCCCAAAAGGGTAGAAGTGACACACAATCACACTATCAATGATCAATCGGCGAAAGTTCTAATACCCGCAAACAACAGGGGACCCTCCTGGCCGCCGATTTAGATTCATTAGCCTCCATTAAAGAGGAATGGTATGCACCCACGGAAAAACAGATAAAAAGTCTGATAGCCAGGGGTAGAGCTATGGGTGCCCCTGGCCCCAATGGCATCCCACCGATGTTGTACAAACATGATGCCGACTTCTGGAGCAAGGCTTTATTACCAGTCTTTAAGGGCATAAATTCTACAGCTACCATCCCGGAATCTTGGAAAGGATCAATTATCAGTCCTATTTTTAAACAGGGCAATAGAAACGATCCAAACAACTATCGATTAATCGCCCTTATCGACATAGATGCAAAATATTACGCAGGAACAATCTTGGATGAGTTAACTTCTTGGGCCTCAGAAAACTCCATCATCCCTACCAATCAAACTGGGTTTTGCAGTGGCCAAGGAACATCAACTAACATCTTGGCCCTAACACTGTTAATGGACGCAGCTAAGGAATCAAAAATCCCCCTCTTCCTCTGCTTCATTGATTATACAGCCGCCTTCGATCATGTTGACCGAGCCAAACTCTGGAGAAAACTTGAAAGCTGGGGTTTACCTAATTCACTCTTGGATCGGCTTAAACAGTTACACACAGACACCTGGATCAGGATTAAATTAGGCGCAGGGACACATATCTCAAAACGAATCATGACCTCGAAAGGCCTCAAGCAGGGGTGCGTCCTTGCGCCGCTTCTTTTTAACCTCTTTTTAGCTGATCTCCCAGGGGAGTTGGACAGCTGTATATCCCATGCTCCAAAATTGGGAAACAAGTTATTGTCAAACCTGCTATATGCTGACGACCTGGTTTTGATTAGTCGGACTCCCATTGGTCTTCAGCATCTTCTAAATACGACAAGTAGTTTCTCACATCGGAACGCCCTCCAAATAAATTTCAAGAAAACTAAAATTATGGCAGTTAACTATCATAAAAAGAAGCATAACAGTTGGTTCCTAGATGGCCAACGCTTGGACCAGGTAACGAGTTATAAATACCTGGGAATACTAATGGACCATAAAAGCTCCTTTAAACCTCAGCTAGAGTCCATGCGGAGAAAGGGAACTACAACTTATTTAGCACTGAAGTCATTGAAGAGACGGCTTCCCGACCTCACGCTGGATCCCTTCCTACAGGTTTTGCGGGCCAAACTGCTGCCGACACTAACATACGGGAGTGAGGCTCTTAAAGGTAAAGACGCAGCAACCCTAGACGTAGTAATAGCCAATTCTTATAGAGCGATTTTCAATCTTCCAAAATATGTCTCCCCCGCTCAAATACGGCTGGAATTTGGGGTCCAAAGACAAACGGTGGAAAGAAGAAGTGCTTATGTAAAAAGTTGGCATAAAATCCGAAGTGCAGAGGCAGGATCCCTAAACTCCCACCTCTGGATCGCCTTACTTCGTCAAGGAAAATGCTCAGCCAGGGATTACCTGTTTGACTCCATTGAGCTACTGGGTTTGTCTGATCTCTGGGCCGTATCAACAGATCATCTTTCATTTAAAAAAACTGTGAAAAAGACAACGTCCATGTTATCTGTTTTAGAAGACAAAGCAATTCTTACTAAAAAGGCACACGGCTGGATAGTGCTTAGTGATTACGTAAGGCTCAAACCCCAATCCTACTTGAGTGCAGGAGTCAAAATAAGAACAAAGGAAAACTTTCTAAAGCTGCGATTGGGGATAATTGCGATTAATCCCCACCTCCCACCATGGGAAAGAAGAGGAGGTACACCGACTTGCCGTTTATGTGGAAGCGGGAAGGAGGACATTATTCATGTAATCTGTATCTGTCCCAACTTAAAGGATATAAGATGCACCTTGTTACGTCCCTTTTTCAGGTATTATGGCACCCGGTCCTGCAGGCAGGCAGTGAAGCTTTGTTTCAACCCTGTTGACATTCAGCTGAACTGTCGGCTAACAACATTTTTTGAGACGGTATCCAAGAGACTCAAAAATTTGTCGTTATCTGAAGTATGTTAAAAACAAGAGTACAAGGGCATCAGAAGGGACTCGCAAAAAAGCAAAAATGAATAATAACATTTTACAATTGCACCAGCACTTTTTATTAATTGCCGAAAGGTCAAGAAAACGCTTTTTTAAATGAACTTAACACCTTCCTATAGTTGCACTTTTTTAAAATTAATAATGCCCAATAGTTTGAACAATGGACTTGGTTATGCTGTGTCAGGCGGCATGTAATCCAATGGTAGTTATTGCCAGCTCAGCACTATTTGAAGTATAAGTATTTATGTGTAATGTCTTACAGAACAGCCAATCGCACAAACTGGGAATATTTTATTGATGATCATTTTAATGTTGTTTTAAGCTTAATAATTTGTGTATAATGGAAATTTTTCTGTTATGTATTTGCAAAGATTTTAATTAATCAAGCAAAAATAAATATTATCTTATCTTATCTTATGTTAAGTGCATGTAGGTGTCCCTTCCTGCACATAAAAAATCGCCCCTGCATTGCAGGCACGCTCGCAACATGGCGCAAGGGTACCTGCGCTGGCACTAGGCAGCTTTATTAGCTCCAGCGCTAGGGGAAACACAGGGGTGCATCGTATTTTTGTACATACGGCGCATCCCTGCATTTTAAAAATGTCAGAGCGGGGTGTTACCAAGTTTGGCGTACCATCACGCTCCGACATTTCATTGTAAATATCCCCTATAGAGTTCTATCTTTTAGGACAGTTTTGCCATATAGGTATGTTAATTATTTCTATGACATCGCTGGGTGCTTTTATAACATAAAATGCAGTATATGAAAACCAATATTTCACAAGAAGAGGATGCTGCGTCACAGATAGAAGATATGGATTTCGTGTAATTTAATGTCTAGATATAGTCTGATTTTATTGACTCCATCTACTTAGTCTCTAAAGGTGAATGAGCCTTTGGATAGTGACAGCCCCAAACTACTCTTCACATCCTTACCCTTGTCCATTGTTTAATTATCAATTATCAATTAAATTATGTTTAATTATCAACTTCTCCCTGAAAGCTATTAAGAAACTGAACATTCTTAATACAACCAGGGAAGAACGTGGCGATAGCAGCTTCAACAATTTCTGTAATTAACCTTTGTTTACTTTTTAATCAGCAGTCAGCTTATGAAAGATGACCCTTTTTAACTGCAATCAGTTCCCATTCCCAGGTCTACTTTGCAGGCAAAAGTTTTAAATATCTCTAAAGTCCACAGACAAAATAAATATACTTTTTAACAAAAGCAAAGCGTGATGTCCCTAGGACTTTGTTTTTTTAACTGCACAAGAAAATTAAATTCTATTCTCTTTTCTAAAGGCAGTGAAATAGTGTAGCCCAGTGTTTTACTTACTGTTTTCTGTAAATATTTCCTTTAAAAAAAGCATTGTTTTCATGATAAATACTCCAAAGTAAACATCTAACTTAATAATGTATAATAGGTAAGGGTAGTGTATATCTCTAATGCCCGTCTGAGTTGTAGTAGCCAATACAAACTATTGTTTATGATATAACCACAATCCCCTCCCCCCGATAAGTGGGGGCTCAAAAAGTAAAATGAGCATTCTTTGGATGACATTGGGAGGAACATGAAGCAGACGATCAGATGGTTGTACCATCCCCCACCTGAATTGACAGTTGAGTACCGTCAGCCCACTTCTGAAGGTCCTACTAATATTTCATCAATACGTCAAATAGACGTTGAATGGAAACATTCTACAAAGGTGCATATTGGAACTACCCGTGCGGTATTCCATAGTTCATCTCTCTTGGATAAGAAAAATGGGCTTCACAGCGGATCATTTGATGATGGTCAAATCAGACTAAACAGCATTTGTAGAGCGCAACACTGTCACCCCTAGGGGTATCTGGGCGCTGTGTCTCCATTGAAGAGTCAGGTCTTGAGCCTCTTTCTGAAGTCTGCCAGCGAGGGGGCTGTGAGGAGCTGGAGGAGGAGGTCAATCCAGGTTTTGGCAGCGATGTAGGAGAAAGAGCAGCCACTGCTGCGGCTGTGACGGATGCGGGGTGTGTGCGAGGGCGTGAGGAGGAGCTCAGGTGTCTAGCGGGCTGGTGGAAGTTCAGTCGATGGTTGATGTAGCAAGGTCATGGAGGGCTTTGTAATTGTGCGTGAAAACCTTGAACTGGTATTTTTCCTGGATGGGGAGCTCAGGTGGGGGCGATGCAGGTTTGTTTGGGGAGGTCCAGGATGAGTCTGACTGCAGCGTTCTGTATGGTCTGGAGTCTTCTGAGGAGCTGGGTGGAGATGCTGGTGTACAGGGCGTTGCCGTAGTCAAGGCGGCTGGTGTTGAGGGCCTGAGTGACGGTCTTTCCGGTGTTTGTTGGGGTCCATCTGAAGATTCTGCGGAGCATGCGAAGTGGGTGGAGGCAGGAAGAGGCAACTGCGTTGACTTGTCGTTTCATGGTCAGTTGACTTGCTGAGGATAATCTCTAGTTACATGCATGGTCTGTTGGTGTGAGGCAACGTTGGTCCAAGTTGAGTTGGCCACCAGCTGTGGTCCCAGGCGGAGGTGTTGTTCTAGAGGATCAGGACTTGTCTCTCATCCAGTTGGCTACGTTGGTTATGGCGTTGGAGAAGTTGGTTTTGGCGTTGACAGGGTCATTGGTGAGCGAGAGGATTAGTTGAGTATCATCTGCGTAGGAGATTATATTGAGGACGTGTTATCTGACAACGTCTGTGAGGGAGTTCATGTAGGTGTTGAACAGGGTGGGGCTGAGGGATGATCTTTGGGGTACGCCGCATATGATGTCCTTGGTTGTGGAGGTGAAGGGGGGCAGCCGGATTCTCAGTGTAAGAACGGTGAGAAACAAAAAAACAAACTATTTTCTTTGACTTAGCAGCAATCCCGGCACACCTCTCCATAAGGAATTGATCCTCTGCAACGAATGAGAGAATCAGGGCTCAATTCATGGATTTGAAGTTGACTGACCGATCTAACAATGTTAGAGCGATAGGCGGAACTTATGCCTTTAGCTCCCAAAAGGAACAACAAATACTGTATTTGACCCATACATGGGGCCATAACCAGACTGTTTACTATAAAGAACCTGCTGTTTCCTGGGGTTGTCTTGGAGCCTCTTGGGGTCCATAACTGTCGTGGTCTCACTGATCAGAGGCAGGTTTGAAAGAGGCTGATGACTTGTGCCAGCGATCAAAACGAGGCACAACCTTTTTGAATTAAGAGCAACCGTATGGTTTAAGGGACTTTTACTGGGTTACAAATATGACTTATCAAGTGAGTGCTGGTGGGCGCCATGATTGCGGCCTTTGTTTTCACATACGAGGCTAGAAGGGTTGAGGAATGGGGTTAAGAGCAATAAGCAATTCTCAGTTAGTGCTTTCGATGCTCATCCGTCAACATATCCCACTTTGACAAAGTAGCTAGGTAGACAACCTCAGCAGCTTTAAGGTTACACTAAGCCGCCATGCAGAGCCAGGAATGCTTCCATGCCGCATCACTGTCATTGAGTCCTATCACAGACATCATTGTGGTCTATGGTTCTTGAAGGCTTTTGAGAACCTAGGTGGATCTTTAAGCAGGGGCGGTTCCTCCATAGAGGCGTTTGGGCATCGCCCCACTGATTTTTTGCCCCAGAGCCCATGCATTTGTGAGGGAACAAAAATATGAATTACACCAACTTACTTAAAAAAAAATCAGCCCGTGGCAGCCAGCTGTCTCAGCCGCAGGCCTTACGTCACGTCACTTAGTCTGCCTGTCTGTCTGTGGCAGGCTTAGGGGGTGGGGTTAGCCGGAGTCCGACTAAGCCAGAGGCTCAGAGCAGGCAGAGGCAGCAATGCGCATGTCGGGTTGGCCGGGTGCCTTTCCGTGGCCAGCCCGACATGCGCAATTTCAGAAGTCTCTACCTGTAAAATGAAGGAGCCAGGGGGGATCGAAGCCGCAGCCCCCGGTCTCCTATGGAGCGGCGAGTTGTCCTGCCCAGGCCAATCCAAGCGCTGCTTTAGCAGCGCCTGAATTGGCTGCTTCAGATTCTCTAGGCAGAGAACGCGGAGCCTGTAACTGGGCATTGGCTACGAGCATGGATAGCATATTAACCAATCACTGCATGGCTTTATTGTAAAGCCGTGCAGTGATTGGTTATTTGCTGCCTTAGCTCAGCCTCTCTCTCCCCCTCCCCTCTTCGTGCGTGTACGCCATTGCTGATTGCACACAAGGAAGGGAGTGGAGAGAGAGTCGGCCCCTCAGAAGAGCTTTGCCTGACCTTGTTGCCCTGGCAGGCCTACCTCTGAGGCCTCGCGCACACTACTGTAGTGTGTGCGTCACAGCTTCTTTATTGGCAGCCTGCAATGTGAATGTCGGATGGATGTCCGACCTGCCTACTCTGAGTGAGTATGTATTATTTTTTTGTGGGTGTATATCCTGTTGTTTATGCGAGCGACGCGTGTGCACTGCAGTCATGGCCATAATGGCCAGAGCAGAGCTGCCGACTTTGGTGCTTCCAAAGTCGTCAGCTCTGCTCTGCCCATAACGCCGCCATTACTACAGTGCACACATCGCACACACGACACCCCCGCCATAGTGCCAATATCGGCAATACGCTCCTCATCACACATACAGCAATCGACTGATGAAATAAACACACAAGACACCTTTTTTCGTGGAGAAAATTGCTGCAGGTTTATTTGCATACCGAAATATGCCAACATGGTGGGTCAACTTACGGGCGATCCAAGAGTGCGGGCAGCCCCTCGCTGCCTGCCCACCTGAAGAGCCAAATTGCACCGTGGCACTAACCCATCGGTGCTTACCAATTTTGGGGAAGGGTTTACCCCTTCCCCCTGTGGACCGCCAGTCCACCCCTTTACTCACGCCCCTTGAGGGGGCGGAGCGTATCCAGGAAGCCCCCGGTTGCTCAGGTCCACAACCGCCCGTAGGACTAACAGGGCGCCGTCGCTCCTCCAGGGTCCAACGCGAGGACCTCCCTGGGGATATTTGGCCTTTGCACCCTTGTTGTGCTCCTGCAGAGGGTACCCCTCTGTACCTTACAGCCTCTGGATCGCCCTGTAACTCCACCTGCAACACAAAATAACAAGTTAACTGGCTCTCCCACCCAACCCCCTGTATGTATACGCCGGGTAAGCGGTAGGGAGGGAAACGGCGTGAAGGAAGGCAGCAAAGAGACCGCCAGGTGGGCGGGGGAGGTACTTATACCTGCTCCCCGCCCACCCGTGTGCCGGAAATGACGCGGGGTGCACCGGACCCCACGGGGGTCCCTCTAGCCTAGAACGTCCCGTGTGCCATCATGTGGCACTAAGGCGGCCACCCTCTTATAGGGGCCCCCTGCGTGGGCCGCGGGCAGCCAACATAGTGCCAATATCGGCAACACGCTCCTCATCACACATACAGCAATCTCCTGATGAAATAAACACACAAGACACCTTTTTTCGTGGAGAAAATTGCTGCAGGTTTATTTGCATACCGAAATATGCCAACATGGTGGGTCAACTTACGGGCGATCCAAGAGCGGGCAGCCCCTCGCTGCCTGCCCACCTGAAGAGCCAAATTGCACCGTGGCACTAACCCATCGGTGCTTACCAATTTTGGGGGAGTGTTTACCCCTTCCCCCTGTGGACCGCCAGTCCACCGCTTTACTCACGCCCCTTGAGGGGGGCGGAGCGTATCCAGGAAGCCCCCGGTTGCTCAGGTCCACAACCGCCCGTAGGACTAACAGGGCGCCGTCGCTCCTCCAGGGTCCAACGTGAGGACCTTCCTTGGGATATTTGGCCTTTGCACCCTTGTTGTGCTCCTGCAGAGGGTACCCCTCTGTACCTTACAGCCTCTGGATCGCCCTGTAACTCCGCCAGAGCTCTGGGTGTGGCCACCATCACAACCAGGGCCCCCCATCAAGGTAGGCATCTTTACCCACATCCTGCTGATTCCAGGGCCTATCCCAGGTCCAGCAAAACACGTCCATGCCCACTCTGGACAAGTGCACCCCCTCCTCTTCAAACTCCCTGTGGACTTTAGCATGCAGCAGGCCATACCTGATAAACCAAACCCCCTTTGTTCAGTGACTCTGCGCCTGGCACTGTTAACTCTCCTGCGAGAGGTTTCTGCGGCAACCCCTGACCGGTCCCCTCGCCACATTCCAGTGGGGTTATCTCTGTCCATCATAACACACATGCCCACAATTGGTTGCTTAACTTACACCAGGAGGGTTTCATTTCTGGCAGCAGTACCCTCCTACCCAGGAAAGTCAAAACATTGCCTCCCAGGTGTATGGCCAAAATGTCAGGAGGGGAGACACCCCCCCTAGTCTGTGCCGCAGCTTCTACAGCAAGCTGTTCCAGCGCATGCCTGGGACCCCCAACCAAAATTACCTCAATAGTGTGCCGCAGCTTCTTCTGTAAGCTGTTCCAGCGCATGCATGGGCCCCCCAACCGAATAACTCAGTGGTGGCAAACCCATGCCTCCATTTCTTGAATTCCGCCCGTCGCGCCACTCACAGGACGCCCGGACGGCCCTTCCGCCAGACCTTTGATCCTGGCAGATTAAAGAAATGCTAGGTTGCTAAACACCCTTTGTTGAGCACTGCACCCCATTCTATACAACTAATCCAGCTTGCACAAAATTTGCCTAATAACACTGCACGCCAACAAAACTCAGGTGCCTCACCCGGGTGCCTATGGTATAATCACCATTCGCCTGTACATAAAACACTTAACCTGTCTTCCGGCCACTCCCCTGGGTGGCTGCGGACGGATGTACCTTTTAACACCTTGGGATTCCCATCGTCCCACCTGCATGATGTGCTCCTCTGACAAGCCCGCCCAGAACGTTGGGTTTGCTGCCCCTGCAAAAGAGTGATTGCAAAGTTGCCTGCCAGGACCCGCATAGCCTGACATATTTAATCATGCCTTCCATACCCGTTCACCCCCAAATTGGTAAGGGGCGTGCTGTCAGCATGAACCAGAGAGTCCCCCTCTCCAGAAAGGCGAAGGGCCAGGTAGGAGTCGACCAGACCCACTGGGCCACACATCTATCTCCCAGCTTGGTGTAACCAGAATACCCTTCAGCCGAGCCTGTTCGGGCCCTTCTCCCTACCCCTTGTAAGGGAGTACCACCCCGGCCCGCATTCCTAGGCCAAAAATTGGACAGCTCCCAAGGATATTTTGCTAAACTGAAGCAACCTGTATCATGCAGCCTTTGGATCTGAGGACATGGAGTAAACCTATGAGCAATGTACCTGTACCCTCTTAACTATAAATGCAAACAGTGCTCTGATAGTAGTCCGTCTATGTGAACCTAACCCTCTTTTTCAGCACTATTGGGGTAACAGCACCCTTTAGGGAAAGGCAAACTCACGCCCCAGCTGACTGAATAGAGCCTATCCGTACTCTGTCAAATGACCCGACAGAACCTCAAACCCGCAGCGACAAGATGAGGACTGCTAACCTGCCCCCACTCTGAGGAAACCACAACCTGTGCAAGCTTCGGGAAAGCCTGCCACCCCGAAACCCTCCCCGGCACCCGGGGGTCATGCGGTCGCTCCATGGCCTGACACTAACCAGGTAACATATGGATGATGTCGAGGAACCAACCCTCGGTGCATGCTTGCAACCTGTCCCCTGCATCACCATAGTCAGAGAAAACGACTGCAGGGAGCATGCCGTCCCCATTTGCTGGCCCAAGTCCCCACCCTCACGTGAGTAGCCCGGGCCAGACTCCTGCTGACGTATACCGGAATGTAGGCCTGTGTGTGCAAAAGCTACTGGAGTGGAGCGAACAATACAAGCAGTTTGCCTGCCCTTTCTAAATATGTGAATGTTCAAGGTCCAATAGCTTGTAGCCTTAGCTCTTTGTGCTATAGCCCTCCCAGCGCCAGGGGCATTTTCCTAAGAACCGGGTGGTCGAACCTGTGTGTATGTTGGAGCTGAAGAGGGAGGTGCCAGGCTGAGAGAAACCCCACGGGGTACCACGACCCGGAGGTCGAACCCAGGCCCCCGCAGAGGGCGCTGTAGTCGCTGAGCCAGCAGAACCCAGGCATAGGAGGTCCTGCTCAGCTGACAGGGTCCCATCCCAGTCTCACTACGGGTAGAAGCTGGATGATGTGTAGCCGGCCGGCGCACCCACCCTGGGGTGGATTACCCAGATAGGAGTAATGCTGGGCTGCAGGAGAGGAAAAAGCAGGTGGCTCTGCTACCCTTTGTCCGCCAGCGTCCTATCACCAGTGGCCCCGCACCTAAGGGCACCTTGCTCTACATGTGGCCCGGGTATCCACTGTGTAAAGCTTTCTCCTGAGTTTGTCCATTATGAGCTATGTTAGTTCATCCAGTCCACAAGCATTGATGTAGACCCAGGTTGTGCCAACCCAAACCTGTAATTGCGTGCCCCACACCCGAAGGTATCTTGGCTCTGGATGACAGATGTCTGAAACTGAACTAGGTGATGTTAACACTGTCGACCTCTGGAAGATGAGGGGCTGGGTGGACCTACTTGGCTGGGCGACAGCTAACCGGCTTAGCTCTTTTCGTCCCTCACCATGTGTTCCTCCTCCCCCCACAATGAGGCTCAGCTGGGCGGCCACCGCATCACTACCTACTCGCCAGCCCAAAGACCATTTTCCGTTGGTGACTGTCCCCACATGATATGTGCCTGCCCAGCTTCTGATGCCATTCGGAGCATATAGCCAAGAGTAATGGATGTCTTTAGTAATGAAAACATAATAAGCAACGCAATGAACCATAGATATACCTATAATGTCTCTGAGATGATGCAATTGGAGGACACCAGACAGGCAATATTCAAAAGACTTCGGATGCCATAAGCAGCCCTCGAGGTTAGAAAGGACCAACAGATCCGAAAACAGCGCCTTGGAATTAAACCCAGTTGACCCCAAACCCGGCTTCCACCTGGTCTGAACTGGAACAACTGCATGTGGCTAGACGTGGCGACAACCCCCCGCCACACAAACTCTCATTGAGCTAAGATATGACGTTGTTTGCTGAGATTATGGCCCCAAACAATGCAAATCTCTCTATCCCTGGCCTTCAATGACAATAACCTTCCATGGGACTACCCAAGCCATCTGCAGGCCTGCCTGCCTTCCTCCGAGCTACCTGCTCACTCACTGCACCCTGCTGAGGCATCTGTCCATTCTAGCCTCTAAACCAGCTGTGACAAGGCAAGCACAGCAGATGACATACGCTGGTCTCCCAGTAAAAAGGTGCACCCTAGTGTGAGATGCGATACCAACAAGACTGGCTGTGATTTGCGAGATAAATAAACTGTGGGAAAACTCTCAGGCTAGAGCTCTGTTCGACCCTCATTGTGCTCCTTTTCACCCCAAGAGGCTCTTCTGGGAAGCCGCAGCATCCCTCCCTACCCAACTGGGTGTTCCATGCACTGTTGCACACAACATAACTTGTACTGGAGGGAGGCACCCTACGCCCCCTTCGTTAGTACACCTGCCTAACTAAAACTGCAGGGCCCTTCCCTCCCTGCACATCTCCCCAGACAGCACACTCAAATGCCTGCCCGAGTTGGCCCGACACTTGACCCCTGTTGCTTTGCGAGCGATAAAAGCAAACTAGTCGGGCTTATTCAGGGTTATTCGTGTAAGACTCTGCAAGACAAGGCTGCCTCCCCTGACTTACATGTATTGGAGAATGCAGTTGTTGCACTTGCCCACATGTCACGTCTGTCAAAGTGCCTGTTTATACTCCATTCTGGAAACACTATCTAAACCCGTGTGCCCGTCCTGCTAGCAAAAGTGCTGCATTATAGACCAAGAAACTGCTTCTTTCCTATTCCGTCGGGCTGGAATCAGGAATTCCCCCCCCTCTGGTCTGTGACGGACCCCAGACCTAATTCCAACAGCTGCCAGGACCGGGGCAATACTTAAAGGTGACGTGGCAACGTGTCTGAGCCACCTGCAAGTCACGAATGGGGATGTGTATTTGCCAAAAGTGAAATGTAATGGGTAATACTGGCGAGCCCAGGCATGGTCGGGCGCCTTGTTAACCCCACTTGTGACCCCCAGTTGCGTTGCCCCAAGGATAAATGCCCCTACCTGTCCCCCCCGTCATCAACTCATCATTACTAGCAATCACAAAATGCATTCGGCTGTCCTATAACATATAGTCGCCATGTTCTGCCCCCCAGGTCAGTGTTGTGAAACCCCGAAGGCGGCAGTCACACTGATTATGCGTTATGACTAACGGTTGCTTATTCAAATTACAAAGCCTTGTTGAACCCATAATAATGCTGTTCTAGATTACACAGAGTGAAACCCATAGTCACTTACAGGCTATTGTCTGGTGGGGGCCCCTCGACTTGTCTCCCAAGCCCCGCCCGGGAGTCCCAAAGCGAAGTGGTGCAAAGCCAGGCACCCGCGGAGGCCCTGTGAAAGCCCAAATCCTACAGCTCTCAGGAGCAAGGTGCGCCTGACCCAACGATCATCCCACGGCCGGAAACGACCCCCCTCAGCCCCACGTAAGACCAATGGAAGTCTACACGGTGGGGCCCGGAGGCACCATGGGTCAAGGCTGCAAGTGCCTTCCCCCGCGACAGGCAACCAACAAACTGCGATGCAACATGTGCACCTCCT
Organism: Calotriton arnoldi; assembly: GCA_963921515.1. Classification (NCBI taxonomy): domain Eukaryota; kingdom Metazoa; phylum Chordata; class Amphibia; order Caudata; family Salamandridae; genus Calotriton; species Calotriton arnoldi. The sequence continues at coordinate 1,205,207 of CAWUFW010001766.1, read as the reverse complement.
CGCCCGCAAGCCCTAACTATTGACCTAGACAATGGTAGATAGATGCCAAATGGGAATACGCGACCGCATGGCCTCGTCGCAAGAATAGGTGGAGTACACCCATTATAATAGATTACTGGAGACCTGACTTGTTCGGTACGCCAAACGTGGATGTAAAGGTGAAATTTTTCCTATGGGATACAGCTGAATTCTTCTCGAAGGGGCCCAGGGCGCAGGTCTCAACTGCGCGCGCCCCTTCATAAACAGGAACTGATCGCCCTGCACTTTGTTGTAACCTGACACTAAGACATAGCCCGTAACACATAGTTAAGGTGAAATTTTCCCTTTGGGATACAGCTGAATTCTTCTCCAAGGGTCCCCGTGCGCCGGTGTAAAATGTGCGCGGCCCTTCACAAACAAGAACTGATCGCCCTGCGCTTTGTTGTAAGCTGACACCGAGACATAGCCCGCCAGACAACCCCCACGTGACCCATCCCCCCTGGCAATGCGCAGATCTAAATCAAGTATGGGGGGGGGGACCTCAGCTGCTACCTGGCGGGGCCGGACAGTACACCTCGAGACCCCGGGCGTAAAGCAGATAACAGACCACCACCCCGCCGCTCGGAACCGAGCCTGTCCACTGAGCAGGTCCCCAAACGGAGGGCAATGTACCAGTGGGGGAGCAGAGGATGAGAACAAACCGCCCGAAGGCGCGTGCACAATGAGTTCCCCCAACGCCCTGCCAACCTGTAGCAGACAAAAGGCCCAAATGCGCCTTCCCATTCTTCAGGGCCCGCCAGCAGGCAGCCGGCCGTGAAAACCCGCTGTCACCAGAGCTCAACGTGATGCACCCGCTAACCCTGCTGGCACCAGAGATCGAAGTGATGCACCCGCTAATACATAAAATGAAATAATTGAACTGTATTTGTACCGGGGCTGTCCTTCAACACTACCTCTCCACTGAAAATCCGGACGCCTTCTGCAACATGGAGTTTCAGCTGTACATCTAAATTCACCCGCACCACCTACAAACCCTGACAGGGGTATCAACGCTCTATGTACCACAACGAGCGCCAACAGACCACATCATCGTACAGTCCTCACTCACTGCAGGGATCTCCCTCATTGCTCCTCGAAACTGACTGTGCATGCCCTCCCTCATTGCACGCGGCCCTCATCCACTGTTCAGAGAACCGCTGAAACAGAGCCTGTCCCCGAGGGGGGTAAAATGCGACAATGGTATTGATGGAATGAACTACGGGCGCTTGGGAGGGCGCTGTGCCACCTTGATAGAAGCAGAGAGGACCCCGGATTATACCACAGAAAAGTGAAGTGCCTGAACGCCCCAAGCCAACCGCATCAGCATAACAGGGGCGTGCCTGTAACAGTGAACCTTACATAAGCCTTGCGCATTAGTGTTACGAACTATTTTGAAAATGCACACTGATACCCTAATTAAAGCTGTGCTCTTATAACTGAGCTGAGGCGACACTCAATCAAAACAGTTGTACTGATATCTTGATGAAGCGACCAGAATGCCCTGGCCACCCTGAAACACAGCCCGCACACACTGACACTCAGCGTGCGAGGAGGACTTAGCAGCCTGATCGCCTCGGGCATAGAATCCCCACAACAGGGTAGCCTCCGCCACTGACCTATAAACACTTTGGCTCCAACACATTCCCCCGTGGAGCCCCTGCAAATGGACCGCAACACCCGGACATTAGGCAGAGAGTAGAAAAATACCTCAATCGATATTCCTCAATTAAAATGACACATACGTCAAAATAGCTTGAATATGTCAGGTTCCTTGTTTCGAAAGGTTTCATGCATTATCCAAAGCAGCTACGAAAGTCAATACGGTTCTAGCCTAGTTGACCACTTCGCAAGAGTGTGTACTTTACCCAATTTATCCTACGCGCCCGTATTATACTCCTTGTAAAGTATTGACACTATTTGTAATAAAAGTTACCTCTATGTGTCAATGGGTTTTAAAAGCCCTATTCCTGAATCTTTCATGTTTAATCTGAGATTAACAACCCATAGCTAACGAAGGCCCCGTGAACGCCCAAAACCCCGTGCTCTCACGAAGCATGTGGCGCCCAAACAGACAAAACCCTTACACCTAAAACCGGCTCCAGTCCCCCGCTGCGACTCCAAAGACAATGATCGACATCTCTACAATGCACCGTCGCTCTTCCAGCCCCCTGCCACGGGAGGCCAGTGACTCGCTTAGGCCACCCATGAAACTCCCCAAACCAGAACAAAAATGGCACGGGAATCTCCCTCGTCTCAATCCACCTCGCAACAAGAAAACTTCAATCCATGGACACCCCTCAGAACAAAGGAAGGTAGTCCGTCCTCAAACGGGGGCACAGCCTGCAAGCAGGCCGACAGACCCACAACGCGGCGGCGGCCGTGGATCCACGGCAGTGCAACCAGAACGCCCCCGCAACCGCACACAACAACATTCTGAGGCCATGCCTGTTCTCTGCCGTTAGTGGGTACAACTTCCAAGATGTTTAGAGGCCTGCACAGAAACCGCAATATACCAGAAATGCGGCCCCCACTGTACCGCTCCCCTGTTCCCCCGATCTCGAACCACACCATCGAGCCAGACTGGAGGCCGAGCAACTGACCCAAACGGGGTGGGGGAACAACAGGCACCAGGGGCCCAAACTCACCAAAACCGGGAAACGCGACGTAACACGAACGACACCGGCATGCTGCAAACGGCGTGAAGGAAGGCAGCAAAGAGACCGCCAGGTGGGCGGGCGAGGTACTTATACCTGCTCCCCGCCCACCCGCACGCCGAAAATGACACGGGGCGCGCCGGACCCCACGGGGGTCCCTCTAGCCTAGAACGTCCCGTGTGCCATCATGTGGCACTAAGGCGGCCGCCCTCTTATGGGGGCCCCCTGCGTGGGCCGCGGGTAGCTAACAAAGTCGGCAGCTCAGCTGTGCTTGCTCTGGCCAGCATTACAGCCATGATTGATCCCATGATCCGATGGCTCAACACACATTTTATCGTCTGACGTAGTGTGCAGCAGAGTTCATGGGCCATAAACCCTGCTGCAGAATACATCGCATGATAAAACGTTGAGCCATCTATGCCGAGACTCGAACAACCTGGTTCACCTGAAGGAAACCAGCCAGGTTTGAGTTAGTATCGGGCCCTACCTTGCGTCATTGGCTCAACATCTTGTGATTCTGGGCAAATCAAGTGATTAAAAAGTATTTTCGTACTTCGATGTTTGATCATGGACTTTGCGAAGTCCACACGCCAGGATGTAAAGCAGCCAGCTGCCGCACCTGCCTGTAGCTCTTAATATGTTCGGTTCGGGTCACGTTTCCGCTATATAAACATTAACAGTCTTTGAAGTGCAGAGCCACTCTGCACTTCAAAGAGTGTTAATGTTTATATAGCGGGAACGCAGACTGGCGCAGAGTTGCAGACACTCATAAATGTTTCTGATGCTAGGCCCTGCTATCTCAAGTGCTAAAAAAATTACCCTTCCCTCAGCAATACAAGCGCAGCATTGACAAGCATTTCAGAATTGTAGTGTCCCTTCTTGCTTTGCTGCTGCATTTTTGGACGAGCACAGAAAGGGGGACTTAATCGCTCTAAAGCAAATGCTGTCACTCAGCCCCCAAGCCCTTCTTCCCATTTGAGACCCTGCTTGGGCAACAGGACTGTTATGCAGTGCTGCAAGCTCATACCTTCCCACCTCTGTGTGTATGGACTGCGTCTTACCAGAGGACAGAACATAAGACTTACAATGAGAACCCATTTGTCTGCTACAGTGCTAAAGATTACCAACTGCACTTGCAATTTCTAAACAAGCATTGGCATAGCCAATAGGTCTCGCCTTTGGCACCTTATAAGTGTTTAGCCATGCAACAGTTGATGTTGTTGCAGGAAGGATATTGTGCTGCATAACTAAATACTTATAAGGCCCCAAAGGCGAGACCTATTGGCTATGCCAATGCTTGTTTATTTTTTGTTGTGGTGGGCAGCAGAGATGATATGATGGGAACTATTGTTGGATGATGGAGCAGGGTAGCCACAGTAGGGGCTGGGCAGGTATAGTGGGTATTAGTAAGACAGTGAATGGGTGGGCTACTATGGTGGTTGGCAGGGATTAGTAGGAAATGTGAGTGATCCCGAGAAAAAGCTCCACCTCTTAGACACTGAAAATGAATGAATGAATAACCCTGGGTGCCAGGGCCTAGCCACAAGTGTTCCAGTGTATAATGGTGAGTTGCAGGCTGGTTGGTGATTGGCAAAGCTGGTATCGTAAATGACAACACTGCAGTAGTAAGATACAGGGCTGGCACGGTGGGGACCAGGTCGGCACGCCGCAGATCCACCCTTCTCTGCCCCCACCAACCTTTTGCCCTCAGAGCCCTTGCACGCCTTCGTTATCAGATTCCTTCCTTTCAGATCTCGCCTCACCTGCTACCACATGTTACACAGTTGGCACACTAGACAGCATGTTGGTCAATGTGCGGCTTCGAGGCGCTGGGTGCCTCATGATGGTGTCAGCTGGGGGAATTGCTGTGCTGTTGAAAAATGCAAAGCGCTGCTTATTCTCACTGCTTTGTGCAGTTATCACAGAACAGAGCGAAAGCAGTGTGCGGCCCAAGCGAGCTAGTTATTTATAGTAAAGATTGAGGAATTTAGCAATGAGTCAGAGGCAGGGAACGAGAGACGCAATACAAAACGAGTGGTGCGCGCGCCATTACATCTGTTTTGAATTATCGCGCACGCGTCTGGGCATGATAATTCAAAACAGATGGTGCCTGTGCGGGTAACCGCAAGCAATAGGCCACACACGCACGAGCATGTGGTCAGCTTTTTAAAGCCCCCTTACAATAAGTCTCGCAGAGCAGCGCATGTGCGCTGCTAGGCGAGACCTAAACAGCTTGTGTATAGACATCCAGGCAGAGTGACTATGTCATCCCTCATCAAACCTCAGCTCCCCGCAATCTAAAAACCCATCAACATTTCAATTGTGATTTATGTCTCATGTACTGGTACATCAGGGCCCATTTACAGAGGATTTGTTTTTTTATTTTAAAGTTTTAATATAGTGCTGCTAGACATGAAGGTGGAAGAGTTTTTCACAATAAGGGTCATAGAATGAGAAGTTGCACAACATCTGCATGTTGAAGAGAAATGCTATATTAAATACATTAGTAAAGCAAGTGAGAGCTTAGACATTTGT